>CAJNOJ010000052.1:0-488012 GCA_905250025.1 Adineta ricciae
ACTGTCCATACTATGCTACAAGTCCATTTCTTGATCTTTCACTGTTTCTGCTTATTTGTCTGATTGTATTTCAGTTACTTTACATAGAATAGTTAAATTATTATGAATATTTTCTTTCCTGTAAAGCTTCTCTAAATCGATTTGTCAATTAATACGCTTCGTTCTCAAGCTTAATTTATCAATTAATCAAATCCACGACATAACATATCCTCTAGTCTTTCGATAACAATACCAGCACGTGTGTCTGTCTCTCAATACACATGTATCAAGTTATTCTATATGTCTATACAGACTATAATTGTCACTTAGGAGATGTATATGATAGAGGTCGATTACGCTCATGAGCGCGTCTCGACATGCTGTGCCTTGATATATCCCAGCATCAAGTTGACGAATGTAAAACAACAATAGGAACATTTGTACCACTTCACTTTTGATAAGAGAAAAGTGCGGTATAGTACCGATCTATTGTCGATTGTGATGAAATGCATCGTTTGAGTATAAGTAAACGAAGAGTGTGAACAAAAATGCGAACACTCCATCGTCAACAACAGCACGAATAGATATTCAATTTCTATTCTCACATTAGACATCGATGGTGAATAATAACAACACTTGCATGGCTTTCAGACTATTCTTCAGTTTATTCAAATAACATTCGAATGGCAATGATTATCAAATAAAATTTAATGATCAACTAGATTTGAAAAGCGATTGTATTCACAATCTACAATACGCTTATAACAAAAGGAAAACGAAACAGGAGAGAAAATATTCATAATAATTTAACTATTCTATGTAAAGTAACTGAAATACAATCAGACAAATAAGCAGAAACAGTGAAAGATCAAGAAATGGACTTGTAGCATAGTATGGACAGTAGGGACATTGATATGAACCGCATACAGAACAGATATCTAGTCCGAAGAGAGTTCGCAGTGTATACATTGATCGATTGGCACTCCCTATGTAAATTCAATGAGAATAGTTAAGAAAATTCTATTGAAAATCCAATATTTACATGGTTCATGCCATTCGTATGCTTTCATTTCATAATATCGTGTCATGTTCGCCACAGGAATGTAACGCTTTAGTTCGAATTGCCAACAAATAGGAGTTGTATCAAACTAAATCGATGATTAATGGAAATCATTTGAAAAAATACTAGAATGTTCATTTACTCACAAATTCAAAGAGAAAATTGAGAAAGTTCGGGTAGTTTTCTGCATCACGGAGATTTCGAACGATACCGAATCCAACTAAATCTTTCAAAAAGCGTTCTTCGATTCGATAGCCTGTAGGAATCTCAATCATGAATATTGACCAACCCGATCGTTTTGCTTTCGTTGCACCAGGTAACCATCTAGTTTTCGATTAGAAACAAACAAGCAAGAAATTCATACATTCCCAAGACTCTAAGTACATACTTTACACATGGTTTGTATAACAAGTAACTGTGATTGTATTTACTTGATAACTCAACATTTAGAGATATATGAAATGCTTCATATGCAACAGGGCGAATCATTTCGGGATGTTCAACATTTGCTTCTACTTTCATCTTAATTCGCACAAAAAAAAACACAACCATTCGGCAAATGATTATTTCAAATTGCGAACTAACCTGTAAGAGTGCATATCCAGTTCCATACGAATCGATCAATACTCGCCCGTAGACTTTATCGATCGATCGTTGTTGTACATCGATAATATTCTCATCAGTAATGAAAACCGGTTCAATCTTTCGATATGCATCATCCGACGAGGAAATATTCACACGTAAATTATACTGTTGAATTGTATCGCCACGTCGAATAGCGTATTGCACTAGAGATTTCAAAGCGAAAAATGAATCGTAGCTAGAACACCAGCCGGCAACAAAATTTCGTCGAGTTTGTAGCCAATGCACGATGGGTTTTCCTAATAATGTTTGTGCGCGTGAAATATATGTTAAAAGGGCGAACGCTGTCGAAGCAATAGCATGTGCTTCAACTTCAGATTCATGTTTAGGTGCTAAACGTTCATTTAACGATAGAAATACTATTCGATTCGATGATAATTCAACATTTGACCAATAGATTCCTCCAGCACCTATGAAAAGCTCGTTTGGATAAGAACCAAAAAGAGTATTTTCATCTTTTTACTTGTTCTCTGTCGACTAACAAGTATGTTAAAAGCAGTATCCTTTTCTGGACTATTGACAACATGTAATGCATACGTAACAATAGCTAATTCAAACGAATCGACGATTTTCTAAACAAAATTAACGTTGCCTAGATTAGAGTAGAAACATATGAGCTACTTGATAGTGTATTTCAAGCCAATTCCGTGCACGATCAATCGCATCACTCATATCATCTTTAATTAAACCATTGATATCCGTATTCATCCTTAAAGCGATGACTGCCTGAGCTGTCAGTGACAAATTTAACGGTAAGTCAGTTTCATTAGAGTGTAGAAGAGACTAAATGGAATGCCATTTACTGTATTACAATGACAATGAACCTTGTGAAAAGTCTTACTTGGAACTTTTCTCGATCAAGGATGTTACTATGTTCTTTAAACGACCCATCCATATTTTGATGTGTCATAATCCATTTGGATGATTTTGCGCGTACACGTGGATCTATAAATAGATTATATTGTTCCCATTCAGCTTGTGCCGCGTCTTTCAATGCAATTAGAACCCATGATGTTAACCTCAAAATAAGTGACAGGATATGAATATTCATCAATATTTGATAGAATATTCTCTTTACCATACACTTGTTTCATTTTTCCAACCGAAATTACTAAATGCACCATCATGAATTCCCATATCGGATTGATCGTCAAAGTAAAATGCCATCAAACGATTGTATTCTAAAATAAATCACACTGACATTGGCAAGAAACTTCTGAAATTTAAACTACCAATATTCGCGAGGTCAAGTAATTGTACCAATTTCGATTGATCGAATCCCCTTCCACCATGACCTTGTCTCAAGTAAACCAGATTGTACATCATTGTGGCAAAACCGGTCAATGCTCCTTCAGCAGGCGCAACTGTTTTATAAATGAGATTATCTGATGTTAAAGCTTTTTCGGGCCCTTCCCAAAAGTAAGGTCCAGCAACATCACCTATTGAAAAGAATCACTGTTGAGTCAGCAATTGAAATGGATTAGACGTGTACCTGATATATAAATATTTGCTTTAGCCGAACCGGGTACATAGATAAAATAATTATGTAAGGGTAATATGAAGTTTTCGGGCACAATTATATCGAATTCATACATCTGTCGCGGTCTATGTTCGAGAGAAACTAATGTTGATGTTGAATAGTGGTTTATAATTCCTTCGTACTAGAATAATTGAAGAACAGCAGGATAATTTTCTTTGCAGAAACGAAAAATCTTACGACAACTGATATCGTTCGTGTTTCTATGTCTCTTTTTACTCCAGTAATGCCTTCGACAGTTACATCAATAGAACCAGCTGTTAGAGGTACGATTGGTATATGAATACGCCTTGAACTACTTGGATACAGCTAAAAATATTTAAGGAAATATGTTTGAAAATTTGATTGATTCAATGATGTAATCATTACAATGAGAAGAACATGATGTTGTCCTTCGGATGTTCGTGGTGCGAAGGAGGAAACCCCGCCATGTTGATCCAAATTAATAAAACGGTACTTGGATGACGCATGTAAAATAATCAATGCCTAAATAAACATCAAGATTACGCAACAATCCATTTCTTTCAAATAATCTAACATGACTTCCTTACTTCTATTCGTTTTACTTGAAAATTGAATACATCCACACGAACACCAATCTGTTCACCCAATCGAGCTGTTCCTGGAACTTCCACGGCGATAAAAAACTTGCGTGTACCCTCAAGCTAATTCAAAGCATCACTTAAGATTAATGTTCTTTAAAGTGATATTGCTTTACCATGAGAACATTTGGTAAAACTGAAAGACCAGTCTGTTGACTAATTGAAAAAGCGGATAGAATCCATGTACCAATGGCATGAGGGACACTGACAGTCACTTGAGCTCGACCATCAGGATACGTTGATGTAGATTCCCAAGCCATTGAAAATGTGAAAAACCGTTCCCAAAAAGGCCATAAACGCTTATTAATCGGTGTAAACAATGGACCGCGTTTTTCAGGACCTACCATCGAAAAAAAAATATTGTTTTTCATGTCGAATTATTACGAATTATACAAACAGTCCAATTCATCCGCGCCATCTAAACAGTTAAAGACGCCGTCGCATTTTTCACTAATTGTGTAACACGATCCATCGTTACAAGTAAAACGATTTCCTTGTTCCATACAAAATCGTGCTTCTTGTTCTTCATCAATGACAATATCGATGTCGGTGAGAAGAAAAAGGCCAGCTGACCGGAATACTTGATAAACATTCGCTGCCACTGATTGACCAACACGATAGACTTTTTCACATGGTGTTAAAAAGTTCGAATACCATGTCATATTCGGACTTGGATGAGCGGAAACATCATATTCATACAATTCATTATAGATCTACAATAGAAAAATAACTTCCATTTCGATAACTTCTCATTTTCACACGTACATCTAACTCAAGGAAATCATTTCCACCATACAATTGATGTTGTGCGTATTCAGTTCCCGCGAAAGCCACTCTTGCTTGCGGAGGACCATAGGCAAGTAATTCTACTGTATCACCAGTAAGATCTTTCCGTTGGTTGACCGTTAAATTAAGTGTAACCGTATCAGATGTAATATTAACATGAAAATGAATAACATCAGCTACGAGTTCACCAGTATAATCAATAAAATAAGCAAGAATATGTGCGGATGGAGCCATACGCCGTGTAACAGCGACGTGAACTGTCTGTTGAAGAGTATTACGCATTTGAATTGTATCAGCGTAAACAATTCGACTTGCTGATATAATCTATGAGGAAACTCGATAATCAGAAATTTTCAAATGCAAACAAAACTTACATGGTAATGAACTTGCGGACAGTAACGACTAACATTAACGGTGAAAACCATGAAATTATCTATCTGAAAGCGAAAATTCTCATTTGATTTTATGAGTTCGCTGTAAAACATACTCGAGGTTCGGTTGTAGTTGTTGTAATTTGTATATATGTACGACTGGGTGATCGATAGCGAACGGAGCGTTGTTCAATGAATGCTGTTTGGATAAACTCGTTATTAACAAATAATTCTGCCTAGAAGAATAGTGATCTGCCCTTTATCACATCGAAAAAGTCAATAAGTTTTTACTCGAATAGACATATACATCGATTGATTTTGATTTGGAACAATGAATTGATGTGTAATGATAGCATCGTCAGGTATTGGATAATCGATGGGTGCAAGTGATGAACCGACATCGAAATTTGTCTGAATACGCACATAGGTGGTGTTACGATCAAAATCGGCAATCCGAAATCGACTCTGATCACCATTCAATACTGCAACCTAAATAGTAATACAAAGATGTGACTTTTCTCTTATCATTCGAAGTTATTTACATGAGCCGAATAAGCCATTTGAGGTTTAAATACCCCTGATTGTCTACTGAGAAATTTAATTCGATAGTCAGTTGCATAAAACGATGTGAGAAATGACGAATTTGTCGTTTCATTCCATAATGGATCGAACACAGTAGCCGTAAAGATTAATTCCCGATTGGTCAAATCCCCAAACTGCCGCGTTGCTTCAGTCATTGGTATCGCGAAATTTGATCGACCAGTAAACTATCCGGAAGCGAAAAAGTTATTTCGGAATACTTTGCTTGGTTACATACTGGTTCATAACCATAATCAAGCTTCGTACCAGGTGCATCAGGAACGGGAATAATATTAACTGCTGGTTCAAATCTTTCGTCACGATTTTTCAGTCGCACGGTCAACCGCATCAAACCTTCGACGCCACGACCAGTTGTATAACTAAGATAAGTAAAAATAATCTCCGAAATTGTGAATATGAAGCGTCTACTTTGCTGAAACAATGCCATTGATTGTTGGCGACTCGACATTGATGAAGAAGGGTAAAGAAATATTGACCTCAATTTTTTTTTGTACTAAAAGAGAACTTCAATGAGAAGGAAAGGTCCAAACAAAAGAAAAGTAGCCATACAGAAAAAATCAACTAGAAATGATCTTTCAGATATTGATTGTTGAGCTTCACAACGAATTCTATAAGTTCCAAAAGCAATAAACGATGCAAATTGATAGGATAATTCCACATAACCTAACAAGCATAAGAAATTCATTTTTAAAAAACGATCACCTAACACAAAACAAACCCCACGTTGTTTGCAAGCTATGCCAACGTCGCAAAATATTGTTCATCGGTCCCTAATCAAATCGAATCAAATCAAAACTCTCAGATCAATCCTACATTTGATCATTTACTATGATATAAACATCAACCGTGCTGAAATATCCACGTAGATCTGAGTAGACTGGAATGCATCGAAATCGAACTAAAACAAGATTATTTTCATTCACGTTTCTCGAACGCCAAACTGATCTACTTCACCTCTTTGATCATGTCTATACATTGGTTTTTCCAATTGAATAAAAATTGAAAGAGATTTCATTTGAAATATCACATTTGTTTCATTGTAAAATACCAGATGACTATTGGGCAATGTACCTCGAACATAAATCTTATAGGATCCATTCGGTGCATTTTGTGGAACTTGAAATTCCACTGCAGTGGGAATCTCTGGTATTAAACGTTGTTCATTCGCTGCTATTTCTTCGTTTTGATTGAATAATGACACAGCAACAGTTATAGCTGACCAGTCTTTGTTTAGAATCGTTACCCAAACAGAAACAATATCCAATGGCCGGACTATTTTCGGTCCGACGATCATATAATTTCTAGAGAAACAAAACTTCATCGAATAGTTCTCGGAATGAAGACGAATACAAACGATTCTGATTTGAAATAAGCATGTGTGGGAATGACCCGGCGTGGTTCGTGCTTGTGCAGAGGCGGTTGAATTCCATCAGCAAACGGCGATTGTCGAGGCACGCGATTCGCTAATATCATCGAAAGATGTATACATACAAACACGAATTTGAACATCTGAAGTCGAAAACCGAATTGTCTAATCAAAATGAATGTCTGTTCCCGGCTCGATTATGTATATATTATGGTAACTATTCACTTTAACTCTTAGAAGAGATGATTGAGGACAATCATCATATACATTCAAGTCAAATCTCTTTATCTCAATAGTCATTATTTATCGTAGAAGAGAGCAAGAGAACAAAACTGTATATTATGACAATTGATTTATATTCGAATCGACATCAAACTTTCATTCTTTTACTCTGATGCGAGGTAAGCAGAACAATTAGAAGAATGATCAGTAGACATTGTTTATCTCATCTAAGAATAGTTTATGTTTGATTAGTTGAAGAATAAAGATATAAAAGTGTACAGCTTTGTCTTTCTCAATTTTATGATCGGTTTTTTTAACTTAAAGAAATCTTTATGATTGTTAAACGAACAAAAGCTTACAATTCCCATCAAACCTGTTCGATGCTATTTCGAAGTCAAAACTCATGTTGTTCTATTTTGCATTGTATGTATACCATCTGTTTATTCGAATAGAGAGACAATATGTAGGGATTAGAGAATGGTTCAAAATGATGAACATATCACGCACATCAAATTGTTGGACATCATTCATTATTTATCCAAAAGACTTTGCATTCCTGTTCGTTTTCGTTATAAATCAAGCTAATTGTTTGTCTGTTATTAGAAAACAAAAGTAATTCGATGCAGATGTTGTCGATGAATGATCTTCGAGTAGGACTTTTGTATTTGATGCATGGTATATAGAAATAAGATGAGAAGACTATGCTGTAAGAGAAAAAAAAAAGAACAGGATGTCATATATCTTCTCATCGGACATGCCAACCGACAATAATTTCTCTTCCTTTCATCCATATCGTCATAGTCTCCCACGGAACATCGAATAACAAATAAACAAAACAATGCAAGACAAAAAGAACTATAGAGAATAATAGTTATTGAAGCCTGTAATAGAATGCTGGATATTATATCATTTGTCGTCGATGATCTTGACATGAAACTAGAAATATTTCTTCTCATCATTACTCTTCGTTGTGCATCGTCAATGGTCAATGTGATTATTGACGTTCGATCTGCATGTGAATCAATTGTCGATTGTCTATCTACTAATGGTTCGACTACGACCTGTTATCTTGGCAAATGTGTTCCGTGCCGACAATCAAGTGAATCTTGTTCATCTGCAGCTCATTGTTGTAGCGGTTCACGATGTTATCGACGTCGCTGTACACCGCTCTACAAAACTGGAGAAACCTGTCGTCTTAATCGTGAATGTTTCGATATTAATGATTTTTGTATTGATGGAATTTGTAAACAATGTATACCTCTCTATGCGCCATGTTCGACAACGCCTTTCTCGACACCTTGTTGCATAGGACAAGGTATATGTCGGTTCGGTATCTGTCAACCAGCACATACACAAAGCCAAGTTTGTGTAAATACATTCGAATGCGTCGATGAACTCGTTTGTCTGTCTGGAATTTGTCAAGAACCTTTAGGTGGTTGTTAACAATTTTAATGTATTTGTTTTCATTTTGTTCAAAAATGTAGAAAGCATTTTTCTCATCTAAGCATAGTCGAACTGTTTGCAGTTCTTAGTCGATGTGTTTGTTATTTTACGAGTTAATAATGCACATTGATAAAGTTGGTTCAGATAGTAGCGCCACTCGTTCGTCTATATAAATCGAAGGAAGAATTTGTTCTTTCACAATGTCTGGTATCGAACGAAACGTACGTCGCGTGTGCACAACATGAATCATCAAATAAAAAATTAAACAGCAATTTTTTCTTCCTTAATCATTTGTTTTCTCAATTCAGATCGGAATTCTTACCTTGCCATTTGAGATTTAGAATCATGTTCGCTTTCGTTCAACGCGTTCTCGATTGGTTCAAAAGTTTATTTTGGAAAGAAGAAATGGAATTGACACTTGTCGGTTTACAAAACTCTGGCAAAACAACATTTGTTAATTTAATCGCATCAGGTCAATATTCCGAAGATATGATACCCACCGTTGGATTCAACATGAGAAAAGTCACGAAAGGAAATGTAACGATCAAAGTAAGAAATATCAAAGTTTTTCCTCAAAAGTTTTCTATAACATTTTTCGTTTAGATTTGGGATATCGGTATGCGTTGATCATTGTTCGATACTTCTTAGAGCTTATTTCCTCACTTTAGGTGGTCAACCTCGTTTTCGTAGTATGTGGGAACGTTATTGTCGTGGTGTCAATGCGATTGTGTATGTAGAAATAAATGATTTCTGTTTGTTTAGTAGCTTTTGTGTGTGAAATTAGATTCATGGTCGATGCAGCTGATCATGAGAAACTTGATGCGGCTAAACAAGAATTCAGTAGTTTGTTAGAAAAGCCTCAACTTCAAGGTATACCAGTTCTTGTACTCGGCAATAAACGTGATTTACCCAATGCACTCGAAGTTCAAGAGCTTATTCAAAGATTGTAATTATTTGTGTTTGAAAATTCACGTAAACGAATGTTTTCATTTGAAATTTAGGGAACTTTCACCGATAAAAGATCGCGAAATCTGCTGTTATTCCATATCATGCAAAGAAAAAGAAAATATTGGTAAATTCACAACCGAACCACTTCTTTTCCTCATGAAATTCTTCATATTTAGACATTACACTTCAATGGCTTATTCAACATTCAAAATCGAACAGTCGTTCATGAATCTACTCCGGTTATCAGATCGTTTGATTTTTCAAAACATTACAAATTTTCATTTCGCAACGATATTAGCTTCTATTTATTTCTAATTCTGTTTTTTTTTCTTTCTCTATTCCACAACCAATCATTTCTTTTTGCTTCATTACTTGTATAAAAAAAAACCCACGTTTATCTTGCGCTTCTCTGCATTTTTTGATTGTTGTCTGTATCAGTAACTTCAAACTATTCATTTATTTATTTTCGATCATATCTAATTAAAACCAGAGTGTAACACAAGCAGTAAGGAAAAGAGAGAATCGTATATGCATATATAACGTAATTGTTCATTTGATGATTTTCTTTTTTCTAGATGAGTACTCAACAAACGTCCAGTGCAAACAAGAAGGCTGACGAAAATAAAGAGAAAACGACTAGTGGTAAAGATGAAACCACGACAAAAGACAAGAAATTAGATATTACAAGTTTGGAGGAAGATGATGAATTCGAAGAATTTCCCGTTGAAGAATGGTCACAAGAAGATTTAGATAACGAAGATAAACGTTTATGGGAAGAACACTGGGATGATGATGTGACTGAAACACCATTAATCGAACAATTGAAACAAGAACTCAATAAACATGGTGCAGCGAAAACAGCAGCGACAACAGCGAAATAAACTAGGATGTTCTTCTCGTTTGTTAACTCTCTTTCTTTTTCTTATGAAGTAAAACAAAAATAAAATCAAGTTCTTTTATTCCAGACTCTGTCAAAATAGGAAAACAAAACAACGACATTTTCTTCTTCTTCTAGATGCTCATATATGACTTTGCGATGAAACGATTCACAGAGGGATAAGATAACTTGCTTACTAAACATAACGTGCATGTTTGATCTTAAACTATAATGATTGCAAGTCGCTCGAATATATTTTGCTGGATAATTGTTCTTTTTCTAGATCATTATGAGCGTTCGTTTTAATCTTCTAGCTGGTTGTGAAAGTGGTATTGTTAAAGGAATTGATACCACAAATAATGGCATCTATGTTATCCATAAACCAGCTGAAACATATGCTGATGCCATAACCCTTTTGGAATGGTCTCTAGCAAACGATGAGATCGATTATATGCAAGTAAATAACGAAAAGCGTAATGAAGTTCTTCGAATCAAGAATGATGTATTTTTAGGCGTTCATTGCCACCAAAAAGAACAATATTTTACGTTTTAGTTTTGCCAAAGAATCAATACAACAGATTGGCACCATAAAACGTGCGAGTCCGTTGAAAGGTTTAGCTTATTTGGGTGAAGATAGATTTGTAACATGTTCCGAAAATGGATGTCTCTCGATCGATCGTATTCGTAATGAATCTCTTGAGTCCGAAGTGAGATTATTAATGAATAAGTTTGTGAATTCTGCTTGCTTTGATGGTTAGATTGAAGCAAATGCTGGCCCAGATATCTGTCGATTGCGTATCAATCCCTTCAATCGAACACATTTTGGAACCGGTGGAAAAGAAAACGACTTGAAAATCTGGTCGATCGAGGAATTGATGAAGAATGAGAAAGCAAAAAATAAAGCAGTTATCTTCCAAGCAAAAAATGTAGAATGCATGAATCTTTCTTCAATGATATAAACACATTTTAGTATTCAGGTCCGACCAAATACTGTTCGACTGCGTATGCCTGTTTGGGTAACAGATTTTCAATTTCTTGATGAACGGAATCGGTGTCTTGTTGTTACTGGACATCACCAAGTAAGATTTTGTTCTTGTAGGTTTCATTTATTTCATGCTGATGCAATTAGATTCGTCTCTACGATCCACAATCGAGTGCACGTCGACCTGTTCAAGAGATTGAATTCGAACAATGCCCGATCATGTCACTTGCATTACTACACTCTTCAAACAACGAGTTTGTCTATGCAATGTTCATTTGTTAAGATTGATGATTTTGTTTTTCTAGACGTTTTCTCGTCGGAAATACTCAAGGCGAAATGGCGCAATTCGATCTCAAACATCTCTCATCAATCGTTCACAAATACCGAGGTGTAATCGGTAGTATTCGTGCTATAGAAACCCATCCAACATTGCCATTGATTGCATCAGCTTCGATAGACCAATATGTTCGTATTCATGACGCTGAAACCCATCGACAGATATCAAAAGTAATTGGAAATTGTGTGTTCTATGCTGACAAGTATTTGTTTGTTTTTCATTAGTTCTTTCTCAAGTCTCGTCTTACATCAGTATTGTTTTCATCGCATACGATCGCCAATCATGAAGAACAAAACGAGAAACCAACGGAAACAAATACTGATGAAATCGAAAATGACGAAGTTTGGTCACAATTTAAACGAAAATCAACAAGAGGTCCTTCAGATCGGTTTGTTTTCATTCGAACAGCATCAGATTGCATGTGTATTTCGCTCATTTTTAGATCATCATCAAGCTCGAATTCGAAGAAGAAAAGAAAAACGACTGTTTTGAGTGAATAAATGAAAAAAACAATTAATGAATAAAACTCGTTGTTAACCTTTACTGTTTTGTTCTGTTCTTCGTATTCTTTTTCTTATTTCAAGATAAAGATGATGTTATCATTAGTACTGAGACGTTCTTCTTTGATTTTTCATCGTCACCAAATCGCGCCATCATCGACATTTTCGCATATAACATCCGATGGAAATCTGACCATGGTCGACATAGGTAAAAAGGTTGCAACTCAGCGACATGCTGTCGCAGAAGCCGTCGTGAAGTTTCCGGACGCACAAACGTATCAATCATATTTTAATGTGACAACCAAGAAAGGTGATGCGAGATTGTGCTCGAAAATTGCTGGCATTCTCGCTGCGAAAGTTCGTCGACATGTTTTGTTCTTGGAACAAAGATTTCGATTTTTGTATAGCGTACAGCAGATTTGATTCCACTGTGTCATCAACTTCCACTTTCACATATTGATATTGATTATGAACATCGACATGAAGAGAATGAAGTTCTTGTACGATGTAGTTGTTCAACGCAATATCAAACTGGGGTGGAAATGGAAGCGATGGTCGGTGTGACGATCGCTGCCGTGACTATCTATGACATGTGAGTAGTTGAGAAGTGAAAAGTAAATGAATCACTGTTGATGTTCTCGTTTCTTCAGGTGTAAAGCGTTGAGTAAATCCATTGAAATTCGAAACATTCGTCTTGTTGAGAAAACCGGCGGAAAATCAACTAGTTCTTCCAAATAAGTTTAAGAGAATTCTTTCTTCTTCTTCTAGATAATAAAACCATGTCTACCGATACTAGTGTTCGTTCCGTTACTTGTCAAGCTTCTCCAAACATTGCTCTTATCAAATATTGGGGTAAACGAAATGAAGAATTAATCTTACCAGACAATGATTCATTGAGTATCACTCTTGATCTAACTGATATGCATTCATATACAACTGTTTCAACATCACCATCGATGGCATGTGATACATTCTATTTCGAAGGAGTTTTACAAACTAAACTCTCTAGTCGAATGCAGAAAGTTCTAGGCGAAGTTCGTCGACGTGCAAAAGATATGCAAAACCAATTTGTAGAAATTCGTTCGCAGAACACATTTCCAGCTTCAAGTGGTTTAGCGTCCAGTGCATCGGCTTATGCAAGTTTAGCTATCGCCTTAACGAAACTGTTCAATCTGGACAATCCTGATGCAACTGCTGCTTATCTAGCACGAATCGGTAGTGGTTCTGCGATACGGAGCGTTTATGGAGGTTTTGTTCGTTGGTCTAGCGAAGGTGAATGTCTCTCATCATGTCTCTTTCCAATGGAACATTGGCCAGATCTTCGATTAATCATCTTAATCTTCAATCCAAGTAAAAAACCAGTTTCGTCAACTGATGCTATGCAACGTACGAGAGAAACATCGACGCTATTCTCAGCGCGTCTTGCTACAGTTAATGATAAAATCGAAAAATTGATCGAAGCAATTCGAATCAAAGATTTCAACACGTTTGCAAAGATTGTCATGATGGATAGTAGTCAATTTCACGCCGTTTGTATGGATACCTATCCTCCCGTCATCTATTTAAATGAACAATCAAAGCACTTGATTGATCTCGTTCATGCTTACAATAAAACGGATGAAAATGGTGCAATGAAAGTCGCTTACACATTTGATGCCGGACCAAACCCGTTCTGTTTTATTCGCGAAGAACATACCGAAGAATTCTTAAGATTACTGAAGTACATCTATCCAACGGTGGATAACAATGTTCATAAGCATGTCGCAAATAGTGATGCAAAACTACCTTCGATAAATGTGCCAATAGCGCCCAATGTCCTCGAACGAATCGTCCTGACAAAAATTGGTTCTGGTCCGAAAATAATTTCATAAAACTCTTTTATTAAGAATTTTCTTTCTCATGATAGTTCTATGTGATCAATTCGTTTTAGCATTTAGTTTTCAAAAATCGGTTCTGGTCCAAAAATAATTTCATAAAACTCTTTTATTAAGAATTTTCTTTCTCATGATAGCTCTATGTGATCAATTCGTATTAGCATTTAGTTTTCAAAAATCGGATTTTCTTTTTCTAGATGATGACGTTTCATAATAATTTATTTTCCATTTTACTGATCTTTGTTACATTCCAGACTAATAATGCATTTACTTTTCCAGTAAAGATATTTTGATTTTCTTAGTGACGCGAACTATTGAATTGTTTGTTTTGACATAGAAATTCTTGGATTTGAATTTATCATGGCGAAACTGTGGTCCGAGCGCAGATCCTATTCAATTAAACAGTCTTTCAATCACACCCGATCCCATTCGTATTCCAGGTAAAAGTGTTCGTAACCTTGCTATCATTTGCCGAACTTGTTTTTTTTTTAAATCTGACAGGAGGTTTTAATATTACCGGTTCAGCTGCTGTTACAGTTCAAATTCCAACAGATGTTCACGTAATTTTTTATTCTTTTCCTCGATAGAAACTATACACATCTTTTCACAGGTATCCGTTACACTCGAACGCAAAGTCGGACCATTCTTTGTCAAAGTCCCATGTGTTGATAATTTCGGCTCCTGCAACTATGGCAATGCTTGTCAATTATGGGCTGAATATTGTCCAAAGTTTGCTGCTAAATTTGGCCTTCCATGTCAATGTCCTATTCCAGCGAGTACATATTCCGTGTCCAATGCAAATGTAGTTATTAAAAAAACTGTTCCTCCGGAATTGCTTGGTGAATATCGTGCTACTGTTGATATAAGCTCAAGTCAAAGTCATCTTGGATGTGTTTTTNATTCACCTTCTCCTACTCAAAACTTGTCTATCATTATTTGTGAATCGTAGAAGTTTGCTGCTAAATTTGGCCTTCCATGTCAATGTCCTATTCCAGCGAGTACATATTCCGTGTCCAATGCAAATGTAGTTATTAAAAAAACTGTTCCTCCGGAATTGCTTGGTGAATATCGTGCTACTGTTGATATAAGCTCAAGTCAAAGTCATCTTGGATGTGTTTTTATTGACTTAACAGTCAAGAAATAATCAAAACATAGATCTGACATTATTATTTTGCATCTCATCCTTGTTTTTTTTTATCTATTTTCATTGTTTATTCAGCTTAAAACGATATAAAGCACTTTTTCAGAATTCTCTCTCATTAAAATATACGATAAAAAGGTTATTTAATCGCCAAATGAATGATTTTATCTTCGAATATTGCCAGAAGAAACATCATGCTGATCCCAAAGAGAAATCCAATGTTAACAACGAAAAATTCTTTGGGTTCAATTTCTCCATCAGTTAATAATGTCGGCAGCTAAAAGAAAACAAAATGCGATCGAACAAGAACTCTGAGAACACTCACTAAATCGACTAATGCAATATATAGAAACATGCCAATGGTAGCTGCAAAAATCCATTGACGTGTATTTTCATCGACTGAGAGCCATGAACTCATAAAGAACCCAATAATTGCAGTCGTTGCTGAAAGGAAGTTCCATAGTAACGCTCGACAATGTGAAAAACCAGATTTCAATAGAACAGCGTAATCACCTAAATGACCATATTGAATTCAAAATACTTGATAAAGAAGAATGACTAACCAAGTTCATGTGGCAATTCATGGCAAGCAACGGCAATGGCTGTTGTAAGACCAAGCATTTCATTTTGACTAAAAGCTGCACCGATTGCCAGACCATCTGCAAAATTATGAATAGCATCACCAAACAAAACCATCCAACCAGTTGATTTAATCGCTAGAATAAATTTATCGATCTTATTACATTGGTCACGTTTGTACTCGTACCAGTTAGTTGTCGAAGAATAGGATTCATGTTATCTACACTTGCGCTGTACTCTGAATTGCAAACTTTTGGTGATGTTGATAATTGGTCATCGAGCAGTTTGCCCTTCGATTTCTGGTCTATGAATGGATTGGTACCAAGATCTTGATCATTTGAATAAACGCATGGCGTACAAGGAGCACTGGTATTATTCATCTGACTTTTGGCATTTGAATAGATTGATGGTGTTTTCAGATGTTGATGTAAATTGTGATGTGTGTGATTGTGATGGAGATGACTATGCTCAATATCCGGATCCATCTGGACACGTGAATATTGACAAGTTTCAGCATTCGTGTGTGAATGATGATGTCCATGAGAATGACCAGAACTCTGTAAAGACAAATTTAATTGAACCCATCTCTTCGGAGAAATATTTGATCTTACACGGTCATGTTTGTAATGAGCAAACCAGTGAAGGGAGACTTCCAACAAATAAAAGAGATAAAGAACTAGAAAAAAATGAAAAGAAATTTTTGAGCATATTATAGATGTTTTAGATATATATACTAAATACGGCCAACAAAATTTTCCATTGATAACTTGGAACGAAATCAGTTGCATGATGGTGATCGTCATGAGAGTGATCGTGGTTATGATGATCATGATGGTGGTGATCGTCGAGAGTGTGCGAGTGCATACCAAAAACCTATAATTTGAACAAGATATGAAATGCTTCCACTGAAGAATATAGCGTTTTTTAGAACTCATACAATTGGAATCAGATGAAACATCGCATCACCAAAAAGAGTACCAATGGCAATTGCAGTGAATAAATTGAGCACATATTTAAATGATATTTTATAGAGAATAGGTAATGCCAATAAACCAACCAATGATAATGCTGATATGATGAATACAGAGATAAAACCATAAACATATTCTAAAACCAGTGGGAGCGAATGTTTGGTTGTCTTAATGAAAAAATGTCTTACGCTGAACAAAAGATGGCTTTCGATGTTCTTTTTCTGAATGTGTTGTATGATGATCACATGATTTGTTCAAAAGTGTTTCAACGAAATGTTCGTGACATTCGTTTGCCAACTCGACTTCGTCGAACACTGCTGAATTAGGAATTATACTTCCACCTTGTGCTGCACAAAGCGTATACTTTACACTTGATTGAAAACACTAAAGTAACTAAATAGAAATCATCGCAAAGCTAACATTTCTAGACTTACTGATGCATCGATTGTGCTCAAAAATAGGAGAACAAAGAAAACGATAGAACACATCCAGAATGGTGAAAGCATATCTGAAACCTAAAATTAGCCTGATTGTAAAACTAATTACCGTCTACGAAAGGTAGATTGTATATATATACAGTGGACATCAACTGTTTATTATGTCGGAACTATGTGGACAAATAGTTGTATCCCAACGCCTCCACATACATTCAACATGCATTTATCTGTAATTTTTCGAATCTGTTATAATACGACATGCACAGAAAGACATTTTTCTTTCTTTATGAGAAAAGGAATACCTGAGAAAATTTCGACATTCTCTCAACCTGTCTAGAAAAGAGTCTATGTACATTAATCAGATAAAAAAAAAACAGAATATCTTCTGATAACATGTTCTGTACATGAAGGTATGCTTTTTCTATCCGACAAGTTTAACTAATATTCACTCATAGTCTTAGTGAAAACAGAAGTATTTGTATCGAATGTTTTCGTTCAAAATAAGTTAAATCGATTATTTTGTTGATTATATCCGGTATACATAATTTCGCACTGGACAAATGTAAAGAGCGCTATCTCATGTATGAATATGGTTCGATTGTGGATGGTTCTGATAAATGAAAATGCCGACGTGATGGTCTTCTAGAGTACACAAGAGACTAGCGATCGAAGTTTGTTTGATAAAGATTAGCAGCATAGAGGTTTTATTTGAAGGAGTATAAAAAATGAAGACATACACCAATTTTCGAAAGCACTACACCTTGTTTCATAACGAGAGGATAGTCAATAGAGAACAGAATATGAATTGAGAAAAGAAAAGATCAATGTCCTAAATCAATTAGTTTATCTTCAAATATGGCCAACACGAACATGATTGCAATACCAATCAGAAAGCCAATGTTTACGAGAATGAAGCGCTTCAATTCAATACGTCCTTCTGGTAGTAATGTCGGCAACTGAAAACGATCGATCATAATGATAAATATTAGTATCACTCATGAAAACTTACGAGATCGACTAATGCAATGTACAAGAACATGCCAATTGTAACAGCAAATATCCATTGTCGTGCACTTTCATTTGTCGAAACTGCCGCACCGACAAAGAAGCCGATGAATGCAGTTGTCGCCGAAATGAAATTCCACAACAAAGCTTTACAATGAGAAAATCCCGATTGAATCAAAACAGCATAATCACCTATAAAAATTACACAATACCAATATAACATATCGTATCTCATACTAAAATACTTACCGAATTCATGCGGCAGCTCGTGGCATCCAATGGCAATGGTTGTTGTCACACCTAACAATAGGTCTTCACTAAATGCCGCACCCATGGCTAAACCATCAGCAAAATTATGAATACCGTCACCAATGATAATCATCCATCCAGTTACTCGAGTAGCTAAAAAGAAAGTTGATCATTCTTATAGAGAGTAACATTCCTAATGCACATATATACTTTTGCGAGAATGATTGTGGTTAGAATTAACATCCTCTGTTGGCTCTGCTTGAAATTCGCTTTTATGGTGAGTACAGTTTCTTCCAATGCATACTAATGTTGGCTGAGGTTCAATATAATTATGCTGGTGCTTATGACCCTGTGTATGCACAGCATTCTGCAAAGCGAAGAATAAAATAGAAAAAGAAGATGAACGTCAATAAATGAATCTTTTTTACTTTGTTTTCTCGAGCGTGTGCAATCCAATGTAGAAATACTTCCAATAAATAAAACCCGTAAAGGACTAAAAATCACAATAAATTAGACTGTATCTTTCGTTTACACTGTTCACTTAATACATACTCATTACGGCAATAAACATTTTCCATTGATGAACTTCAACAGTTACAGATGAGTCTTTGTCTTCATGTTCATGTTCGTGTTCGCCGCTCTCATGACTATGAAGGCCAAGTGCCTAGGTCAAAGAAAGTATTCCTATAACTTGATCGATGTTATATACAAACTATCACATACAAATGGAATTAAATGGAACATCGCATCGCCAAAAAGTGTGCCCACTGCTAGAGCAGTGAATGTTGCTAGTACATATTGAAAAGAAACTTTATAAAGGCACGGAAAAGCTAGCAATCCACCCAGTGACATGGCCGATATCACAAATACAGCAAGAAATCCATAACCGTACCCTAAGTGAATTGATTTCAGAAATGTTTTCAGTCTAATCACTGCTTCCACTTACTCTGAGCGTCAGTTGGACCTTCATGATCAGTGTGAGTCTCTTCTTCGCAGGCCGGTTTACCAAGAGCTTCCTCCAAGAAATGTTCGTGACATTCTGTCGCTAGTGTTCCTATTGAATACGATTCAGAAACAACCGTCACATTCTCACCATTAACTATACACAATGCATAAGTAGCGTTTTGTGCAATACACTAGAAAAGTTCAGAAGAATATCAATCATCAAATGAATATATATCTAGCTATAATCATACTAATTCTTCCACCGTTTCCTGTGTCTCCTGTGCTGTAATCAATGAGACGGTAATAAGACCAATCAATTGGAAATAGATCCAAATGTGCATTGCTAAAAACAATTACGACATTAGCAGGTTAATACAAATGTATAGTACAATTTACGTTTAGTGTAGTCTCAATGCATATTTCTCTATACATATAAGCAGATTTCGCTCGAAAAGGTTATAAATAGTCTTTTGAAATATTCATTATCGATGTTTGTTTGTAAGAATTATACCTTCAGTGGTGTTACCTGGAAATTAGGAGCACATTGCTAGAATATGACTCTCAAATTGCTCCGTTTTACGCTTGATTAGTGGTGTATATTTTGTTTTGTTATCTGCATAGAGCGCATAAAAACATCATAATACCTTGCAAAGAGAACGGGCTACTCTCAAAAGAAATAAATCTTCTCGATTAATCAATAATTAATACAGTGTAAACAATCGCCAAAACGAATAACAATACTTCGTCTAGGAGAAATAGCACATTTGTTTTCGTTTCATCATCACCCCAAAAATCTCCTGCATAAATACAGCAAACCAATTACTTACCGGTACGACAGCAGAAAGTACTCGATTTGAAATAGAGAAATAGTTAAAACAGGCACTGTATAAATACTCGTACCTGAAGAGAGAGAGAGAGAAAGAGAAAGAGAGAAGAGAAAATAAAACACGAAAGACAGGTATACAGGAGCACCATAAACCTAGCCAAATTCGGCTAGTGGCCATAGCGTGAGAGTACATGAGGGAGGAAGAGAGCAAGCGAGCAGGTGAGGGAGAGAGAGAAAGAGAGAAATGGTAAACAGTAAAAGAAAGAGAAAGCAGTCAAAGATGATCACAGACCAAAGACCGAAGGCGAGCGAGAAAGAGAGAGAGAGGGTATATAGACGACAGGTAAAAGAGACATGTGGCGAGAGAGAGAGAAAATTAAATAATAAAAGTCACTCATGTCCATAAACTACCTTTCTAGATAAGTTTTCGCTCTCTACGGATCAATGACCAATACTGCATTGAGAATACCTAGAGTACATTTTTTTCAATCGCAATAATTGGTGTTTTTACACCTGGATCGCCTGATGCAAACGATTCAAAAATATTTGCGACAGTCAAAGGTACTTTCTAACACCATCGATGAATCACTCAGTGGTCAATGCCTCACTGATTTTCCTTTATAGATTAATAGTAGATAAGCTTAAATTAGACCTGATAATTTAGCATACAAGTTCAGTTTTCCAGGCAATACAAACTGAAGAAATAATTTTCTCTCTTCTGAATTTCGTATCTTTCGATGTTAAATGGTATCCATTAGTTGACTTTAAGTCAGAATTAGATAAGCAAATACTTGAGAAAAAATACATTTACTTTTTCTGATAACAAAGCAAGTCGTTCTACTTCTCTTCTATTTATGCAGTTTTCATTATCCACACAAATGCATTCTTATCTATTTGGAAGATAAAGAACATTAAAGATTTATCATAAATAAAAGGCACAAACTCATCATTTTCCCTTAGATTTCAAATTCTCTCGTACCGGACCGGAGCTTTTCACATGCATTTACTTTTCATAACTGTTCTTTTAGCGCTTAGTGGTGCTAACGCATTTGTTAACAAGCAAAAAGTAAACACAACGGAACTGGTGAATTCCTTAATATGATGTGTTGTCGTCTTCTTTTCGTAGGAACTCCGAGTTACAGCTTTTTCATGGCAAAACTGCGGACCAAGTAGTGATCCAATTCAAATTAAATCACTTTCAGCTAGTCCAGATCCAGTTTTAGTACCTGGTACAAATATTTTCTTGAGAAATATTGAAGCTTTTATATTTCCATTCTACAGGTAATTTGACTCTCACTCTCACTGTTAATGTTGCATCAACAATTCCAAGCGATACTCATGTATGTAGAGCTGAAATGTGAAAACAAAATCTCCAGTTCATCCGTTCATTTCAGGCTGCATTGACCATGGAACGAAAAGTGGGCGGCTTCTTTGTTAAAATTCCATGTGTTGATAACTTTGGCTCCTGTACGTATGGAGATCTCTGCAAAGATTGGGCTTCAGCTTGTCCCAAATACTTTGAAAAGTATGGTATTCCCTGCAGCTGCCCAATTCCTCCTAAGACTTATACCATATCCGATGCTGTTATCGACATCAAAGGACATTTACCAGCTGTAGGCGACGGTGAATATCGAATAACTGCCGATCTTGGTTCGAGTGAAGCTCATCTTGGCTGTATTAAACTTCAAGTTACTCTTAAAAGTGATTAATACAAAGTGTAATTCTTTTCAAGAAAGTTATTTTTATGTGTTTTTTTTTTCGTTCTTGTAAACAATAAAAAATGAATGATCCATTTTCATAGATAAATCTTATCTGACGGATTGACTTTTTGTCCTCCTCGCAGATCTACATACTTCAAAGTTAGTTACATATTTCTCAGCATAAAATAATATTTTTGCTATGCGCCTGCTATCCCCCATTTCTTCACTTCAATTTAACAGATATCAATATGCTTGTCTTCGAAGATACACATATCAAAGATTCCTATAATAAATTACTTTTCGCTCTCTCTTTGTTCTGTATTATGTACAATCAGACACGTAGTCATGCTCGTCCGACACCCACATATGTGCCAACCTCCATGCAAATACCATTGTCGAATCTGTATATTAGAAGCATTGTATTCTTCGTTTCATTTTCAAGCACATCGCGAAGAAGAATAACAATATCAGACATTATTGATTCGTACAGTGGTAAGTGTCTTTGGCTTATGCAATGACTTTTGATTGTATTTCGAAATAATTCAACAAACTATCGTTTTGTTTTACTTGACATTTGATTTATTCTTCAGCACGACTCGATATCTTCTTGAGAACATAGAAACGCTCAACACTATCATTCTAATCACTATTACATAACCACTATCGATGCTGAAAGATAATAAAAAATCGTCTGTGATTTTCTTCTAATACTAGCTATTAACATGGATGTCACATTTTTCTTCATTAGCTATGCATACCTCGATCGTCTATCATTGAAGAGTATTATTTTTGAATTTTTGCTGATTATGCATTAGTTAAAATTTTGAATGATTTGATCATGACGTATTTAACTACTACTGTTATTGTTATACAATATTATTATTTGATCGTATCATTTACCGAGAAGATAAATCAGAAGTGATTTCTTCCTTTCTTTTGTATATGATCTAAGTGTGATGTTTCACAGTTATGTTTAAAAGCCGTGTATGCTTATGTATTCTTTGGTGTTCTCATCCTTTCCGTTTGTAATAAGTAACTATATATGTAAATGTGAGAAGAAGAGAGAGAATACCACTTGGCGTACGCGCGCTAACAGCGTGTACATAATGAATCAGTATTGGTCGGACAACTGGCTGTTTGAATATATGTTAATACTACAGAGTAAAGAGAAACAGAGAGAGAGAAGTCGAATTATTCTCTCTCCTCTAGAGAACACCTCCCTTCGTTTTAGTATTATTTGGATGACAACGACAGAACGACCCACCGGTCACTTGATCATTTTTCTTTGTGTTCTTCTTGTGTCGAAGAAGATTGGTTGATAGATGCATGTCTGTATATGTACATATCCAACAGCGATGTTTTTGCCCTTCTCCCTCTCTCTCGCTGTCCATATAGAGACGAGACGTTCACATGGCAGAGACGGCGCCGTCTATCTTCTTTTCTTCTCTTTTTATATGTGTATGTACGAAAAGAGAAAAAAAGCGAAGAAGAAGGAGAAGGAAAGCAAACGCGTTACTGACCTGTCCATTCTTTGTCCACTTCCTCATTTTGCTAGATTTCTATCTTCGCTCATTGACTTTCTTCAAAATTTTTACACGAATATATCAAATTAATAAATCGAATTTTCTTTCTTTAGATGTCACTCTATTTAGTCACAGATGCATTTCGTAAACTCGGCTCGCCGGGTATCAAGAATGATGATTTCTATGACCGGCTTAGTCGCAAGTATTCATTGATACTTCTCGGTGTATCATTTTTAATTGTCAGCTCATCACAATTTGTTGGTCACCCAATTAATTGCTACACACAGAATATCGCTGGTAGTCATACAGCGTACGTTAATTGGGTCTGCTGGATAAGTTCGTCGTACTATTTACCGTTCGAAAAACCCTTACCGACACGCTATGAAAAACCACCCGAGAAAATGTATGTAGAAACGAATGACTTTCGGAAAACATGAAGTCATGATTACTTTCGTTTAGTCCTTATTACCAATGGGTACCATTCATTCTTCTTTGCATGATGTTTCTTTTCTACTTGCCGGGTTTCATATGGCGTAATTTGAATAAAGCTTGTGGAATCAACACAAAAGTGATTACCAAAATGGTTGCCGATATGGATCAAATGGACGGAGAAAAACGCGAAAAGGCTGTACGAGCTCTGGCTAAGCATATTGATAAAGCTTTAGCTTATCATCGAGAATATGATCATGGTTTACTGTATGTTCTCATCGACTCTTTGATTGAAATCATACTACGTCTTTTTTTTTAAATTTGCATTTAGATATAATATCCGTCGACGTGTTGGTTCAATTCTTTTCTGCAGTGTTGGTCGCCATTCTGGCAATTATTTAGCATTAACCTATGTTTTGGTGAAATTACTTTATATTGCAAATGCTGTTGGTCAATTGTTTCTTTTGAATGTATTTATGGGACGTGGATTTAGTTTAATTGGTCTAGAAACCATTCAACGCTGGATGAACGGTCAAGATATGGAAGCTGTCGAACGTTTTCCACGTATAACTATGTGCAAGTTTATTATCCGAACACTCGGTGATAATATTCAACCATATGACGTTCAATGTTTATTACCAATTAATATTTACAATGAAAAGGTAAGAATTTGAAAAAGAGTCTCAATTGGAAACACCGAATTTAATTTAGATCTTTTTATTGATATGGTTCTGGCTTGCTTTCGTTGCTGCTGCTTCAATCTATGGTTTATTCAAATGGTTATTTTATTTCACATCGAATGCTCGAGCAAACTTCGTTCGTCGATTTTTGAAAGCTAATGACATTCGTTATTTTTCGCCATCAACAACATCATCATCGACTGGTATCGGCTCCAGTCATGATCATGATCAAGCACCAATCAAACGTCTTGAAGATTTCGTCAATAGTTATTGTCGTCAAGATGGTGTTCTTCTTCTACGTATTATCAAAAAGAATACAAATAATGTTATTGCTGGTGAAGTCGTTTGTGCCTTATGGGATAATTGGAAAGTTATGCCCCAAATTCGTTTTAACGCTTCACCAGAATCGGACAATGGTGGTCAAATTATTGGCCTAGGTGTTAAAACTCCTCTCACAAAGATTGGTGCTGGCGAAGGCAATGAGAAATTATTACCCCCTATGTCCGGCATATTATCCTAAACATTTCAAATGATTAAACAAAAGCAAAGGAAAGACATTAAATGAGCCCTTTGAAAAAGGAGGATGATGATAATGTTGTTTTGGTACTTTCTTTTTTTCTCTTTTTTGCCTCATTCTTGTATCTTTTTTTTTCATTCTTCTTGTCTTGTATACATTCAATTGATCAGAACTTGATAGCTATTTACTTCTTTGGTTTACTATCTTTCTATGTTTCCCAACTGCTTTTGTTTCTTCTGTTTCTGTAGTGGTAATAATAAAACTTTTGTGAAGCTGATTCGAACGATCTTCTGGGAGGTAAACATTCGCTGAAAGAAAGGAGAAAGAAGAAAGAAAGAGAGAGACGAAGAACGTGTGAAATCTACTGATGCATATGTTTCATTAGATCGAAATAGTAAAAGAATAACGCTGAACAGTGCGATTATCATTTCACTAGTCGTAGATTGTAAAAAAAAGATATGCTATATGCTGTTGTCGAAGCTTTTCATAAACTAGGTTTACCGCGAACCAAGAATGATGATTTCTATGACCGACTTAGTCGAAGATATTCGATGATCCTCACGGGTGTTTGTTTCATCATAATAACTTCGACAAATTTTGTTGGAAATCCCATTCACTGTTTTACACAAATGGTTGATAGTCAATATAAAGTCGATTATGTCAATTGGGTCTGCTGGATTAGTTCGTCATACTACTTACCATTCGATAAACCCTTGCCAAATCGAAATCAAGAACGACCAGAGAGAATGTTCGTACAAACGCCACTTTGAAATTGTATTTCTCGGTATTTTGCTTTCTTTTTCAGTCCGTATTATCAGTGGGTACCGTTCATTCTATTCACAATGATGATACTGTTCTATATTCCGGGATTTATCTGGCGAAAATTGAATCGAAGCTGTGGTATCGACACCAAAGTGATTACAAATAGTATGCTTGAAATGGACCCATTAAATAGCGAACAGCGAAAAGAAGCGATGTCGTCATTGGCGAAACATATTGATCGAGCTTTGACTTACCATCGAGAGTATCATCATGGATTTATGTAAGGTTTCTCGTTGTTTGTAAATATATTCGTTGTTATTACACATAGATACAGTACGTGGAAGCGATTTTCGTGCTTATTATGTTGTACAGTCGGTCGACGTTCGGGAAATTATTTAGCTTTTGGTTATATTATTGTTAAACTACTTTATATTGCTAATGCTGTTGGTCAATTGTTTCTTTTGAATGTTTTTCTTGGTAATGGATTCCAATGGTATGGACTGGAAATACTGAAGAAATGGTTCTATGGACAAGAAATCGAAGCTGTTGAACGTTTTCCTCGTATCACAATGTGCAGATTTATTTTAAGAACGTTAGGAGATAATATTCAGCCGTATGATGTTCAATGTTTATTACCAAACAATATCTACAATGAGAAAGTGGGAGGGATAATGTTTGTTTTTGTCTTAAATTGAGAGGAATTGAATGTTTAGATCTTTCTATTCCTTTGGTTTTGGTTGGCATTTGTTGCAGCTGCATCAATCTACGGTTTATTGAAATGGTTTCATTATTTTACATTGAAATCACGAAAGGATTTTATTCGTTGTTTTCTCAAAGCAAATGGAGTTGATTACTATTCGGAAAATATAAACAATTATGACATCGAACTGCTCCGAACGTTTGTTGACAGCTATTGTCGACAGGACGGAATCCTATTGTAAGTTTTACTCGGATTTTACACAAATAGTTTCATCTTTCACTTTTTTAGATTACGTATCATCACAGCGAATATGAACAACGTCCTTGTTGGTGAACTTATTTGTACTCTGTGGGAGAATTGGCAACTACAACGAAAGATTCATATCAACAGTTTATCTCAACACATTGAACATCGTCGAGGAAAATTATTGGACGATCATGATGATAGTAATAATTCGACATTAGTAGAATCCAAAACAGGAACATTAACTGTTCATGATGATCGATATGTATTGTTACCACCGCGAATTTAAATTGAAGGTCGTGATATAGATGAACAATGATGTGTTCTGTATGGATTTTTGCCCAAGACGTTGAGAAAGAGAAGATACATTTTTTAGTTTCGTTTTTGATATTAAAATTGTTATGAAAGTAACGATGTCTTTATTTTAAAATGTTTCCTTCTACCTACTGTGATATCGGATGACCTTTTTACATGTTCAAACTTATTTTGGAGGTGAGGAATGTTTAACTTCCGTAGAGTTTTCAACATTCGAAGTACAAAAACCGTTCATTTGTTTGTTTTTTTTTATACTTCGACTACCATCGCCATCTATAGAATAGTGTGAAACATTGATCAACGGTTAATCTCTTAACAAAAATTCTTTTCGTTATAAATTTAATATAAATTTTGTTCTCAGCCGTATACAAGTAAGTTTGCTATGATTGGTTGATGAGCAACACACCGTGACCTGACGTGTTAAGCTAGCAATCAAGCTTTCGCAGCTGAACAGCGTCAATTGTTGATCGTCATTCTGTCCTAATCTCAATTTCCCACGATGCAAATCTCTTCTACCTTTGTTATTCTTTGGTTTTCTCTCATTAATTCTATTTATTGCATCAGTTTTCATCTGCCAATTAGTACAAAAAAATGTCTGAAAGAAGAAATTCATAAAGTACAGTAATCAAATTTGTCGAACATTCAATTCACACTTGGTTTTTCATTATTAGGACACGATCGTTACCGGTGATTATGATATCACTTCTGTACCTGGTTTTCCTACTCATCTTCAAGTAAAAGATACCAAAGGGCATACTCTCTACAACAAGGAAGATGCCGTCAAAGGCAATTTTGCGTTCACAACGGAAGAGTACGATATTTTTGATATTTGCGTTGAAACAAAATTACCTCCTGGTCAACAGAAACATCATCTATCAGGTTTCCAAGCATCCAAAGAAGTTAATATTAAAATCAAACACGGCGTGGAAACCAAAGATTACGATGCGTTAGCAAAAGCCAACAAACTCAAACCGTTAGAGGTTGAATTGAATCGTCTGGAAGACTTGTCATCTGCAATCGTGTCCGATTTTGCATATATGAAAGAACGTGAAGAAGAAATGCGTAATACAAATGAATCTACCAATAATAAAGTTCTTTATTTCTCAATTTTCTCGATGATTTGCCTCATGAGCTTAGCCATTTGGCAAGTCCTCTATTTACGACGTTATTTCAAAGCAAAAAAACTTATCGATTAAATTTAATAGTCAAAAGAAAAGGCATTCTGTTCGACATCGTGTTTTTTTTGTAGTTGTTATTGTTTTTCATTTAATTTAAATGTTAATTTCAAAACTAACGTTTTTATTTTTATGTATTAGTATTAATCTCATTTTCTTTCATTCGTTGTAGAATGCGTTCGATTGTGATCTTAGCTCTGACATTCTTATTAGCATTTGCCTTCGATGAATTTTCTGTTCCGGAAGGTGAAGATGCGCCTTTGACCGGTCCAAATGTAGTCGTAGATCTCAGCAGCAGTAATTTTACACAATTTATTCAACAACATCCCGTCGTTCTTGCTGAATTCTATGCACCATGGTAAGTATCAATGCGAGACAAATGTTGACTCAAGCGAATTTTTTCTTCTCTCTCTTATTCAAGGTGTGGGCATTGTAAACAATTAGCGCCACATTATGAACAAGCTGCACGTTTAATGAAAGATGCTGCAAATCCAGTTGCTTTTGCCAAAATTGACGCAACGATAGAAGAATCATTAGCTCGCGAGTATTCAATTGAAGGATATCCTACCATAAAAATCTTTCATAAGAATAGCGAAAAGCCAGTAGAATATGAAGGTCCTCGTCAACCTGCATCAGCCATCGCTGATTTTGTCAAAAAGTATGCTGATCCAACTTGGACACCGCCACCTTCGGATGTTGTTGTTCTTACGGTTGATAATTTCGAGACATTCACTACAGAAGAAGAGTTAACTCTAGTCGAATTTTATGCTCCATGGTGTGGTCATTGTAAACGATTGGAACCAAACTTCGAAAAAGCAGCAACATCACTGAAAAAGGATACAAAAATTCGTTTAGCCAAAGTTGATAGCACTGTGGAAACAGCATTAGCAGCTGCACATAATATCACTGGGTAAGATCAACTTGTGTTTCTTCGATCGGTACTCATCTTTAGTATTCTACAGATATCCGACATTAATTGTGTATCGCAAAGGTGGAAAATATGCACCTTATGATGGTGAGCAAAGTGAGCAAGGAATTGTTTCGACAATGAAAGAACTTTTGTCATTACCAAGTCGTGAACTACGTAATATGAATGATTACAAAAATCTATTCCGAAAAAACGATCAACCTGCTCTGATTGGTGTTTTTCAATCGGATGAAGATGAATTATATAAATTGTTTATTGATTACGCATATCACCATCGAAAAGCATTTCAATTTGGTCATACATTTGAGAAGATCTCCGCTTTAGATGGTGTCCAAGCACCTGCAATTGTTCTTCAACAGCATTCTGATGTTCGATCGAAATACGAAAAAGACAAAATAGTTTTCACCAAAGCTAATGCACTCGAAAGTGAATTCGAAGAATTTGTCACGAAGCACCAAGTGCCATTAGTTGGTGTGCTCACACAAGAAAATCAACGAACCACTTATTTATCTCGCCGACCAATTTGTGTCGTTATCTATGACGTGGATTTTTCGTTCGATCATCGTGAACGAACACAATATTGGAGAAACAAAATTCTCAAAGTTGCAAATGATTACAAGGACAAATACACTTTTGCTATTGCTGATGAAGAAAAAATGTCGTCATTATTGAAAGAATTCGGCTTAGAAGAATCTGGTGAAGATATCAATGTTGGCTGTTTCGATAAAGATGGTTTGAAATATCGTATGGAAGATGATGATGAATTTACTTCGGAATCATTCGAAGAATTTATCAATAAACTAATCAAAGGAAAAGTCAAACCCTATATCAAATCTCAAACATTACCCAAACAACCCATTGTCAATGGAATCCAAACTTTAGTTGGCAAGAACTTTGAAAAAGTTGTTCAAGATCAAACGAAAAATGTCCTCGTCTTTTTCTATGCACCATGGTAGGATCAAGTTTTGCCATTCAATCTCACCATCTTTGATGAATTTCAGGTGTGGTCATTGCACAAAATTTAAACCCACGTATGCAGCGCTTGCTCAACGTTATGCTAGTCGATCAAATCTCATTGTTGCTCAAATTGACGCAACGGCTAATGATATTCCTAAAGGTTTTGAAGTAGCTGGTTTTCCCACGATTTATCTCGTTCCAATGAATAACCAACCCGTGAAATACGAAGGAAATCGTGATCTAGATGATTTAGTGAAATTCATTGAGAGTCATTCACAATTCAAAAGTGAACTTTAAACAGAAATGACGAACAATCAAAAACTATCTTTATACATTCCGTCAAACTGATATCGAATTTGTTTTTGTGTGTTTTAGTTATTTATTACTTTAGTTGTTTTGTTTTATCATTGGTGCTTTTATTTTACATGTCATATCAAGTAACGATACGCAAGAGAGAGTGAGAGAAAAAACATCGTTGATATTTTCTTTTGTTTGATTTTGGAGAAGCGTTGTTTAGTGTGCCAAACTTTACTTTTACATGCGTCATGATACTTTATCACTCGACAGATAATAACATGACTCTTGTTCGGTCATATTTACCGTAGGAAGATCATCATCTCTTCGAATAAAATCGCATATCGCTGATTAATCATTTGATTACGAGCAGAAATAAATGAGTGTGCTTTTGATTTTTTTTCTTGCTGAGAAAAAGAAGAACAGATAAATAGATGTTTGTGTAATCTAGCGAGAGCTGTCGAGTTAAAAATGAGTAAAAGTATGGCAAAGCTTGTGATTCGTCGAGATAACAATGAGTCATACATATACGTCTTCTTTGTAGATATATACAAATATGTCGACTTTTATTTATTTCATTTGAGTGAACATTAGAACACGATGGCAGCCAAAGCTTTTCAAGTTGCTCTCGATGCAGCAACAAACGAAAACAACACTGAAGAGAATTGGGATAGAATTTTAGGTAAGTTATAATCGACTTTAATAATGTTTGGAAAAGCACTTTTCTTTCTTTTCATTGTAGAGGTATGTGACTACGTTAAAAATGGTCAAGTAAAACCTAATGAATTACTTGATCAAATCGTGAAACGTTTGAAACAAACTCGTAAGGCGAAACTACAAATGAACGCTTTAACATTATTCGATGCAGCGGTAAAAAATTGTGGTCAACAATTTCATCAAGCATTTACATCACGTGCAACAATGAATGCACTCGTTGAAGTTATTGATGATTCACATACGGAAAACATTGTACGTAATCGTATAGGTTCATTATTAAAACAATGGATGAATGATCCAGAATTTAAAGACAAAGCTCAGTATGCTATGCTCGGTGCAACATATAAAAAGTTAATAACAGAGAAAAATTACACCTTCATTGATGGACCTAATCATCAATCGATATCCTCAGCAGGCACAACAGTGGCAGGAGTTGCAGCACGAAAAACTCAAGATGATCTATTGGCAAAACGAGAAGAGGAAGAGTTTGCTAAAGCTAGTAAGTTTATTTTCTGTTTGGAGAAGTATATTTTCAAATCGTATTCCATTGATGTGTAGTTGCTTTATCGATGCAAGAAGCAAATCAATCAAAACCACAGCAAACAGCTACAAATTCACTTTATCCATCGATGCAACCATCTTCTTCAACAAATCCGACATCGGCATCGACAATAACAAGTTCAGTTGGTAATGAAAAGAAAGCGAAAGCTTTATATGATTTCGAAGCGGCAGAAGACAATGAAGTGACATTCAAAGCAGGCGACATTTTGATTATTACGGATGACAGTGACCAACATTGGTGGAAAGGTATCAACAATGGTGTTGAAGGTCTATTTCCAGCTAATTTCGTTACGAAAAATCTTCAACAACAAGTTGATTCGCCTAGTCAATCAAACGGAACAGCTAATGTAAGCATGTCGAAGAAATTCATCTACTCGTTCGACTATCGTTTTTGACCGAATTTGTAGGATATCAATCAAAAGCAACAACAACGTCAGAATGAAATTGTTAAAGATCAAGTCGTGATCGATGAACGTCTTATCGATCGATGCTTAGGAATGTTGCAAAATGCTGATCCAACCGGTGAAATCGAGGCCGATTCGAATGAAATGCTCATGCTGGAAGACACATGTTATGCAATGGGTCCATTGATCGATCATGAACTAGAAAAAGTCGATCGTAAGCATGTTCAATTAGAAGAATTGAATAAAAACCTACGCGAAGCTATGGATTTGTATCACCGATTGATGGAAGAAGGTCGTATACGTGCAGCTCAAGCGAAAACAAATGCTGCTCAACTAGCTAATCAAATGTACCAACAGACACAAATTCCAACTCAACAATATTATCCAGGTCATCCAAGTTTACAACAACAACAACAACCACCAATGATGTATCAACCTTCACAAATGTATAATAATCAAATACCTCCACAAACTCAACCATCCATGCCTTATATTCCACAACAAGCAACAGGAGCATATTATGTTGATCCCAATTTACAACAAACGCAACCAGTACATATGATGTATACGATGCCACCAAACATGATGCCGCCGCAACAGCAACAACCAGCTGCTTATAGCGAAACGCAGTAATGTTTTAGGACTCGAACTGTACATTTACTTTTTCTTCTGCCATGAAAATATCCACATCTTCTCGATTTGATTTCGTCTTTTAAATTATGTTGTGTTCAGTTTTTTTTTCTTTCCTTTTTATGAATTGTACGATCATCGTGTACGAAATAAAAACAAATCTATATATACATATAAACAAACAAGAATAATCCTATGATTTGCTCTTTCTTCTCCAAAAAGTACATTCACACGTTCAGGACAAACTTTTGCTTATGCAAAATATTTTGAAGTACATTCTGATAGATTACTTTTTGGTTCTTCACCATGGAGAAAGTGTCATGAATATGTCATTTGTTTATGAAAAGAAAGAGAACGATATAAATACATACCTTATCTCACATACGCAAAAAAAACGATTCGAATTCACGGAGTGACAGTGTTGCAAATACTTTACTTGTACATTGTTCGATGGATGAATCTCGTCCAACACGACAACGAACAATTCAAGGTATGTTTTTCCAAGTTCAGTTTCATACATCAATCATATCGAAGCTAACAAACTACTGTTATTTTGGTCACTATGGGAACTAGACTTCTTTTTGCCATCACCAAATATTAATAATCAATGCTTTTTATTTAGTTGTTTCGTTGCTAGATAAAATTCACTTGAAGAAAGAGCCCGATCTGCCAACATTACTATCCAATCTCCGTGAAAGTCTTTTAAAAAAATCCGAAGATGATGATCAAATTGATTCAAATATTATACAACTTACCGAATCCATCAAAGTTAAACTTGAAGGTCTTGAAAAATTCTACCAGAAAAAAGAGATCTTCGATATCCTGCAAACAACATTGGAAAGGTTTATTAATGATATTATTTCAATAACAAAACTACCAAATATTCTCTCCAATGAGAGATTTCTAGATATTATTCACATTATAATTTTGTCGGCAGAAACGCTCGAATTACGTTCGATAATAGAAAACGATCCGCCTTATGCACGGACTATCTGTTTTCGCTTTTTCAACTTATTGGCATCACCTGTTATAACTGATTTTCTCAATGAAAAAATCAGCCTTGTTCTATTTGAACTGATTGCATACGTTTTGCGCACGATTACCAGTTATATTACCATAACGATCGAAGTTATTGTTTTCAAAAAAAATGAACTACAAAATCAAGTTCCAATTCTACGTTCATTATTGAAATACATTGATTGTCACAAAGCCAATTCTGATTTCACTGAAAAACGTACGGCAGTTGATTCTTTATTTACTTTTATATGGTCATTAGCCAACGATACGATTTTAGTTCCAACTTTGATTGAAGCGGAATGTCCAAAATATGTATTACAATGGATTGCAAACGAAGACATACCATCAGGAATGCAGCAACCATGTATACATATCATACACAACATAGCAAGACATGAGAAAGGTGTGAAAGTGTTAAACGATGCGAATGGTATAACCATACTTAAAGATTTCAAGAGACGAGTGCTTGATCCGAACAAAAACAATCAAGACGAATTGTATACCGAATTACGATTGGTTTACTGTATGGCTGTATCATTATTAACCGAACCAAAAGAAAATCATGAAGATTTGGATAATCTTCGCAAAATTCTTGATCAATTGATGCAGTTAGCTGTTGATGCTGGACAATCTGTACAGAATAAATATCGAGGCTTTCACGTCAGTGAACCAATTGTTGTTTTAACGAAATTGTGTATTCATGATGAAATTCTCAATTATGTTTTAAATGAATCAAATGTACAAAGAATGGAAGCACCAACAAAAATTCAATTTTTCTGTCATTTACTAGTTAAATTTCGTGCTGCAGTAGCTACCGACGATGATTTAGATCAATTAACACTGATAGCTCTGTTTAACATTATATGGAGCATATCATTTCATGATAAATATTTATCTGAATTGAAAAAGAATTTTCAGTTTTTACTAACAATCAAAACTCTAGCAGTTGATAATACTGCTGGATCAGTTGACCAATATGTACCGAATCACATGTCATCGATACCCAAAGCAGCTCAAGGTATCTTATGGAATCTTGACGAAGATAATCCAGGTATGCGGAAAAGAGTAGAATAATAAATAATTGCATTGCTGTTTTCGCTTAGGACGACTCGTTCGAAACACTACTGCGGAATCGACAGCAACGACGCTAGCGGAACCGGTTACTGATGAAACAAACAAAACACGTGTAATGGTTAGCTATTGCCATACAGATCAAGAATTCTGTCGTCAATTAGTTGACGCATTAAAGAAAGGTCAGCTCAATGTATGTTCACGAAATATTGAAATCAAAGCGTGCTTTGATTTTTAATATAGATAATCGCTTACATATTTGGGTAGATTTCGCATATTGCCATACAGAAGACTTTTGGGAAGAAATCGGTGAAGCTATCGAAAAAGCAAATGTTGTGCTCTTTCTAATGTCCAAAGAATATCAAGATAGTAAATCATGTCGACAAGAAGTGATGTATGCGAAAGATTCGTTGAAGAAACGTTTTATTCCCATATATGTGAAAAAAGATTTTCAAGCATCTGGGTGGTTAGGCGTACGTATTGTTGGTCCACAGTATATTCGCTTTGAGAAACGGCCATTTGCAGATACAATGAAAGAATTACTGAAATTGATTTTTGAAGATAAAACAACAACAGTATCTGCGCCAAAAGAAGAAATTAAACCTCTTCCTCCACCTCCAGTCACTGAAACAAAACCGACGGAAAGTACAGTGAAACCTAGTGAACCTATTCCTACTCTCACAGATTTCAAACCATTGAAAAAACCTGTTGAACAATGGACAAGCAAAGAAATTTCTCAATGGTTTAGCGATAACCAAATTCATCGTGAACTAGTTGATATATATGATTTCAAGCATGGTACAGATTTGCTTCTTTATAGTCAATGTCTTCGACCTGATTGGCAAATTGAATATAATGATATGAAAGAACGCTATCAACAGAAATATCATACTCCACTATATCGTGATCAATTCGTTCGTTTCGTCGGAGCAATGAATCGACTGAAACCATCGCAATCAAAATCAAAAACATGTGTCATTTCCTAGAATCAATGCTCATTTTCTTCTTGTTTCATAAGTAACAAAATTGTAATCTCTCAAACAGAAAAAAGAGAAGATCGACACTTTGACTGATAGAATGACATATTATACAAATAATAACGATCGCACTAAATAGAATTTCTAAGAATTGACGAACTAATGTTAAAATCATTAAATCATTATGAGCATATCCATTATAATTTCGGCCATTGTCCAAGTGAGTTTTAGCATATACTTCAGGATGTTTATTAGCATCATTTTGTTCAATACCTCGAGTCGCATATGATGACGTGTTTTAACAGAAGATTTATGATCTTCTACTTCAGACTATGTTTGAATCTATAACAGAAAAAGATGAAAAAGTCATATTGTCTGATATGTTATCGAGATTTAGCATCATCCGTAAATGCCCGTTACGTGACGGTATACACACTGGCCAGTTTTGATGTGTTGTTTGTTTTACTGATGTAAGATCGGTAATTGAATCAGTTATCGCTATTTTTAAGAAAAGAATGTCAATGGAGCGAACAAGAATAAGAAATTTATCAGAAGATAAAATAAAAACAACAAAAGTACTTAAAAACTGTCTTCTTGCAGAACGATACCGATAATATCAAAGCCCACCAGTTCCAAAACCAAGTGTAACAAGAAGCGACGTTCTTTCAAGTCAATATATAACGCCTTGAGTATATTTATAAAAAGAGATCAGTGTCACCAATGTGATGGCCAAAGCCTATTGTGATGTTGACCAATATCATTGCACGAACGAACAGATAGAAACCTCCCAAAATTGTCATTACGTGCCGCTTTGAAATCGTCGATTGTGTAAAACGCGTGATATTGAAAAATAATCTGAATAATGTCACAATGGTACTGTTATATCCGTTGGTATCAATTATGTCCAACTCGAAAGTTGAATTCAATTATTCAGGCTTGTCCTTGACCTTCGCTTGATCCTTGCTCCTTCAATAACCAACGCACATCTTCACACTCAACTATTCAAGTATAATAAATGAATTAGTAGTTGAATGGCTGAATTCAAGTTTCAAGTTGGCCATGTATGAATTTCTAGTGGGGGGTATTGATAATGATGGTGATCATGACCATAATAAAACTATAGCAACTATTGTTGTGTGTATTGTTTTTGTGTACTTTAATTATGGAGCATTTTTTTCATTTTGTTTATTGCGAATAAAGAATTGTACTGAAATACAGCACGAGATATTTAGACATTTATGATAACAATCGATCATGTTGTCACCGATTTATATGTTTTTCTTTGTTTTACGAGACAGTGCAGATTAAACGCAATCAGGTTCTATTATCTATTAGACATATTAACATTTGTTCTCGTGGAACATATCCATATAAAATGTAAATATCATTTTATATAATATTTGTTTGCTGCGATACAGTTTCACATCTCACACAATATTTGTAGTAACACAGAAATAATTCTATCAAGCTCAGATTATACTGCAACTGTTGTCTGAATCAAATGAATCAGTTTCCGTCCCCTTGATTTGTCATTTTAGTTCTGCGACAATTCACAACTACCAGAATTGAATAACAGCGGATGATTTTGTAAATCTTTCGAACAGTATCCCGATTGCTTTACAGTGAATGGATGTAATCTATTTTTGTTCCAAAACCCAGTCATTTAATACTGTTGCAATACATACCCTTCGGCAGATAATATATATTTCACCTGTAAAACTTTTACATTAACTCATCTGTTTGATGGTCTATTGCTACCTAAATATTGCCATGGTACTGGGGATTAAAAACACCGTAATCAAAAGAGTTTTATTCCAACAGTTTTCCTATCAAAACATGCAGTAGAACATTCGTAGCTATGTAGACTTGATTCTTAAACTGATTATAAAGATATGCAAGAACGCCATATTATGATCGTTTCGTGAGAGGAATCATAATAAAAAATAATAAGCATCATCTCTTAGAATCAGTATTCATTTTTTCTGCTCTTCTTCTTCTTCTTCTTCTTCTCTTCTCCTTGTTTTATAAATAATAAAATCTTCATCTCTTCGGGCAGAAAAAACAACAGCAATAAACAAAAAAAAAAACTGGAAAGAAAAATAAGATTTTCACTGCCGGAATTCTATATGGCAAATATCATTGATCACACTGGTCCAACTCAATCAATTCCATCATCAATCATGACTCCTTTGACTGTATATGTTTTAATGCATGTTTCCAAGTGCTCGAATAAGATTTCTAAGCGTCGATCAACAGCTCGAAGATGTTCATCAACGAGAATCTTTTTTAGTTGTTCACTGTTTTCTAACGAACGTGAAAGTAAAGTTGAAAGTCCTTGCCGATAAACACGGTAGAGACGAGCAAATGTCGAATAACGAAATAGACAGCACTGTCGAATTGGTGTAAGAATTGTCAAGTCATCATGATCGTATCGACCAAAACTTCGGCCATTATCCAAATGAACTAAAGCTGTGTTAGCACCAAATGAGCCAATACGCATCATATGATGACGATCCAGATTACCTAAAAAAAATGATGAAAATATTTTCCATTCATTTGATTCCGGATAGAAAAAACTAATCGAGTTTATAGCAGATCATTTATCAATTGAAGGAAAATAGGAAATCTGTCATGTTGAAATGTCATCAATTAAATTGAGAAAAACTATTTACCAATGAGAAAATCAAATGCTGATAAATCCATCATATCCAATAAAAGACGATTATGGTAATCATCATCTAAAAAACGAAGATTCTTTACACGACAAATGCAACACACGTTGATTTACCTAGGAAAACATGATCGTAACAGTAATTTTCGTTGTTTTCCCATTTAGCTTTTCGTATAGCACTATAAGAACGACGGTAAGGATGAGTAATTTTATGCCATTCTACTTCTGGTGGCCGTGGTAGAAGAATTTGCACAGAACCTTCTAATCGATCACCCGGCTTCCCACAAACAGCATGTGATGTGTCACAATAATATGAACAATGGCCACGAAAACAAGTATTATTCGCTATGAATTTCACAGAAGATATACAATAGAGTAAATAATTGCCCTGCGTTCGACTTACCTGGTGAGACAAAGAATGTTTTAGCCAGATCTTCGGTAGCTCGTTCGTGAATATCTCGTGTGATATGAACTAATCGTCCAATTAGTGGAGGAACCCGGTAAAAACCAAGAATTCTTCAATGAAAAATAAATGCTCTCTTAAGATGAATTGTCTAGAAGAAAAAAGCAATCAATTACTTGTCTAAATGAAAAGCAGCGATTTCTGCATGATGTCGTTCAATATCACTAAAGTAGAAGTGATCTGGTAACGTTTGATAGTTGCGTGGCACTCTACAAGATTGAATTACGACAGGATCAAATAGAGGAAGAAAAATAGTCAATGTATTACCTGTATGGTTTAAACAGAGCTTCGAAACCATCGGGTAAATCAAAAATAACTTTAATCTGTGTGCCTTGCGACATTTCACCTGACAAAGATTCATCAGTTACAGAAGCTAAAGGCAGAACAAAACTGTTTCTTACTTGCTTCGATAATTTCCGCATTTTGTAAATGGTTAAGAAGTCGAGGAAATTCTGGACTACGTGGATCGTAAACACGCAAATTGTTCACTGTTTTCATAAATGCATACCATGTTGTATTCAATTTCCTAAGAGAATATTACACTTCTATTTTCACTCGTTCTTTTTCTAGAACATTTCATTAATCAAAATTTTTGATGGCAAGAGAACTATCACATTATATCGATGATAAACCTCATTAAAGAAATGATGATGATCATGATGATCAATTATTTATATCGCGGTAGAAACATCTCATCTCGTTTATACTTGATAGAATTCATACACATCACACAAAAATAGTAGTAGATATTAACACTTTGAAGCACCCAATAATTGCAAGCATTCCTTCAGAACAAAGGTCATGTCTCATCAGGAAAAATATTCCGGTTCTACTTCCGCAACGTGCTTATCCAACGAGGAAATCATAACAGACAAATCGTAGAACAACTGTTATCGAAATTTCGTAAGTAGGACAATACGAGAGTTCTTAAAACTACTAATAAGAAATCTCAGATTTGAATATCTCTTCTCTTTCATTAAATTATATATGGGTTTATGACTCTTGAAAGCTTAGATGCCTAAACGAGCGAACATGATTTGCTATCACTATGTCGTAGCTATTTCGAATATATTTCTTCTCTCCATGGAAGAAAGCAAATGACACGCGATACTGGAAAATGTATCAGATTGCAAAGCGATTTTGTCATGGCAAAACCGCATATGACAATGGAAAAATCTGTCTCAACAATATGTTATTTGTTAGATTTTGGAAAAAAAAACTATCAACTTACGAAGGTTCATCACGTAATAATTCATCATGTACAAGGCTGGCAAGAGTAACAATCTTATCATTCTGATGTTCCTTTTTCCATTTGGCTAAAGCTTGATGAATATAATTTCTTAATTGCACTTTATCATGTTCGCTAACACTTTTCACAGTTGTAGTTATATCAGGATGAACTGTAGTTGTTGTTGTTGTTGTTGTTGTTGTGACTGCCTTATTGGCTGAATCAGCTGTATCAGCATGTGTTTCAGGATTTTTATTCGGCTCATCTTGTGCGTTTGCTTGTTGCTGTTGCTCGACCAGTTTCTCAAAATTCCATGCCGAATCGATCGGAAATAGTTTTTCTTTGTCTAACGAATGTGTTTCATCCGCTCGTGCATTGCGTATCAATTGAAATAACTCTTCAATGCGACGCGGTGTTATATTTGACGATCGAATAAATACTGGATTTGATGGTGTTGCATGGAGATCGTAGATATTTTGATGATTGACTGCTGACCAGAATGGAATAACACCGGGCGGAATAGGGACATCACGATGTTCTTCTTCTTCACGTTCAAGTTCATTAGTTGACCAGATAACCGTGTAAAGTGAGGTAAGAATGAATATAATTAAAGTTGCCAGAATGAAAGTTATTGTTGTACGCAGTCGAAAACGTATCTGCCGCATTCATTTATTACACACGAACAACGATGATTTGATGTATATTTTTGCTTTGTGGTATAGAAAAAAGTATCATTCGAATAGGTTTCTTCTTGCTTTCTATCTTTTTCTCGCACTCGCACGCGTGTGTTCGTCTCTTTCTTTCGCTTATTGATGGCACAAATAAGAATATAAATGAAATGATTATTCGTTTAATCGCTTCTTCAAATATGCAATTAACTGTTATATAAAATACAGGCTAAGAACAAGATGCACGTTGTTAGCTTCCGATTTCCGTCGATGGCGCCAAATGCATTTTTTTTTCAAATGTTCGTATTTTATTTATCTACGGACAAACATAATAGAAAAAAAGACAATAAAGAAAACTAAATTTAATAACAGATGCTGTAAATGACTATGAAGAATATCTTTCCTGAGAGGAGATTTTTCTCTCTTTTGCGTGGAGTTCTCTTTCTTATTACACTCGACGTATTGAGGGTAAATGGTCGTGACTCCTGCAGTAAGCTTTCTTTTCTCTAATTCAACGCGATCGAATACTAACTGTTGTCTCTTGTATTTCTGTCGGTTCATGTCTGCTTTGAATAGGAAATGATCGAGCTAATACTTAGGAGAATGTGTGAGAGAAGATTGATGTAGTTCTACGCTTTCGAATAGAGAAGAGAAAAATGTAAAAGAAAATACGAGAAATGGTCTTGTGTGTCATGGAAAGAAAAGGAGGAGAAGAGAAAAAATATATTCAATGGTCTTATTGATCAAACGAGAAAAGAGAACAAAATGTATGTCGATCCCTGAAAATAGTCCACTCCAATGTACCCTTTTCGCTTTGTTTAATATCAAATCAGTACGACGCACATGCTTAAGCCACCAGGTAGTATATAAAAGACCAGAACGCAAATTTCTCTATTTATATATACATATATATGTATGTATGTTCGTACAAGAGTTAGTTGAAGAAAAGAAAAAATTACATCATGATGAATAACAAGACAAGAAGAAAAAAAAAGATATTTTGAGGTCTTAGAGATATCTATCGTCGATTGGATCGCGAGTAGCGCGATGTTGGTGATGGAGAACGATCGTCACGTTTTCGTTTATGTTGATAATGATAATGATCAGAACTTGTTCTTGATGAGGACGATCGCGTGGAACTAGAAAAGATACGTATCAGTCGAACTCAATTTCCTTTAAATAGAAAAGACAAAGAAACTTGACTTCCTACTTACTCAGATTGATTTGAATTTGATGAATTACTTCTTTGCGAAGTAGATCTCTATAAATAGTAAACAAACGAAAGACAAATGTTTTTTTCGTGTAATGGCATATTAAATCAACAATTTTAACCAAAATCATGCGGAGAGAATGTAACTATATCTGTTCCCAAGTATCAAATCTCATGTTTGAACAAAAAGTAAATTGATTCAAGGTTTTTTTTTGTTCGGTAAGACAAAGAAAAACAACGAGATTAAAAATTTGGTCTTTGTCAAACGATTTCCGGACAATGTTATTCTTTGATTCAAACCAGCATCAGTATTCCCAAAGGAAGAATAAATAAATGACCTCTTTTGATGATTGACATGAATTGCAGGGAAGAAAAAAAAAGAGAAATTCAAAGTTTTTCTCCGAGTTACAACTATAAAATTAGCAACTCATATGGTGATATGGATTCTCTTCATTGAAACAGAAATCTATTTCCTTGTCAACATAGAACACAGATAAGAAGAAGAATGGAAACTCAACTCGTGTCATTACTGCACTCATTTTTCTCTTCGTATCCGATTCCGACTACCGAGATACATTTGCGTATTTAATTGTTTAGAATAGGTCATCCGTTTTACAAGAGAAAATCAAGTATGAATGCATACTCACGTGTTTAGAAGATGGATCGTCGCGACGCGAACTAGTATCTTGATCTATTTGGAGATAGGTAGATATACAAGCATGTGATTTAACCATAAATAAATTCTCCGGAATAGGAGTAGGAGTTCTTTTTCTGGGTCTTTTCTTTTTCAACGTAAATTGTATCGCGTACATCAATGAAACAAGAAATTTTCTGACGACGCACACTCACGTACTTTTCTCATCGATGCTTCGTTGTTGAGAATAACGCGATGAATTATATTCAGTTTTGTGTGATGTTGAACTTCGATTCGTCGATCGAGATGAATCCGGAGATGTATTTGTTCTATCTTCGTCGATCTACTCGACAGAAAAATTACACTAGCTGAAGATTTTTCTATGAAAGTATCACAAACTTTTTCCAGTAGCTTTTGTCGATACATTTGAACTTCTTGTGCTAACGAAAGACCATGTGTTATGCGATGACGTTGTCCAGACTCTAATTCGTCTGAATATTTTAGTACTTGAATCTATAAAAGAAAAAGATCATATCAAAAATAAATATTTCACGAACCCTTTACAAAAACTTACTTCGATCTCTCTTAGCTTTTGGCGTCGTTCTTCAGACATATCTGATGTGGATAACGCATCGGGTGCTATTGTATTCTCATTACTATATGTGCTTGTTGATGAATTATTTCTAATCTTTTCACTTTAATGGTAGAATATGATTAAGTACATTGCCATGAAGTCATATTCATATTGCATTCTTAAAACTCACTCGTTGTATGAATTCGAATTTTCTGTTGATGTTCGAGATGTCTCGGCAAGATCTTCGTATAAACTTTCAACACCTTTCGAAGCTGATTCTTGGTCAAAGTCCCATTTCGATATAGTTACAGCTAAAATTGAAACAAAGCTCATGCTGATTGGTTCTTAATCATCGAATATAATTTACCTTGAGCAGCAACCTCATTTGGATCGATTGATTCCCATTTTGTTGGGACAAAACGTGGTTTGATCTGCGTTGGAAGGGTTGCTTTCTTTTCTTGGAATCGAGGTCGGACTTAGAATAGAAATAATCAATAGGATCGAGTCGAAAAGTCCTTGCATTTTAAGCAAATTTGTACCTTCTTGAGAAACACTCAGTGGCCGACCGTCGACATCTGAGTCCATGGTTGAACTCGGTACTGAAATGGGTTTTCCGTCAATATCTTCCTCGTCATCATAGTCGGCAACCAATGCTAACGGTCGACCATCTGCCGAATCAAGATTAATGGGTTTACCATCGATATCGTCATCGGTTTTCGATTTCTTTTCTTCGTTTTCCTAGATTTTTTAGTCATATACATAAACGTAGAATAAAATAATTGAAAGTTCTTACTGCGGTTGGTTTTGGTCGCACGAGTCCAAGAAATATGTTTTGAAGTTTGATAAGAAAATCACTTGGATAGATTGCCCACGATTCCCATGCTCGAAAACTATTCATCACTTTTTGCTAGAGAAACAAGGAATACTGATTTTCTTTACAAACGATCTTTCTGTGCATACTTTGAATTGCTCAGCCCGAAGTCGTCCATCAATAGCTGCCCATCCGTCATGAATATATTGAAAAATATCTGGCAGACGAACTTCAAATCTGAAAGCACTTGTAGATAAAATACTGGTTGGCTCAATCTGATAAATTTACCCTCGACGATAGTATGATGCATTTGATACTTTTACACCACAGTTATGGAGAATATCCGATATTAAATACAACCGAGAAATCTACAACAACAACAACAGGAGAAAAACATGTTTATTAAAGAAAAGTTTTCGTTTCAATTGCTTACTTTTCTAAATGGTTCTGTTTGAAGAATTGAAAGTGATTCAGTAATACAATCAATGATTTCATCTGCGGCTTCAGCATGATCAATAGCCCAGAGCATTGCATCTCCAATCTTTGTTCGTTCGGGTGTTAATGTTTGTAAGAGATCTTCCAAATGATCTCTTTGTCTATACATATAAAGCGTAAAAAAAACACTTCTTTTTGCGATCCTCCTACCTCTGACTAAGTCGACCTCGCTTGTTACTCTGGCTGTTCGAGTGGTTCACATTATTATTATTATTATTATTACTGGTATGTGAAGTCACTGATGCATGAGAGTCAGCTTTTACACTGGTTTCATTCTCTGTTTCTTTTCTGACTTTTTCGAATAATTCATCGGGCATACCAGCTGTAAATTGTTGAGGTTGAGGTGGTAGCCATAAACTTCCACCTTTGAATAGACGAAATGTATCCGTCCGCCAACTGGTTATACTATCACCCTAGTTGATTGAATCAAACGAAAGGATATATTCTTAGTTTCTAGAAGGAAAAGCACGATTATTTACTTGAAGAATGGAAAACAGTTTCCACCGATAATACGTATGTGCAGGACATTGATTGTCAAATAAAAACCTTTTACGACAAGAATAAGATAAAAATTGAATGGAAATGCGTCATACAGACCGGAATTGTGGATTATTGATTTCGCGACGCATAATCATTGCTTCAAAAGTAGGACCTTCACGAATAACAAATTCAATCATTCGATGAATTAAACATAGCAAAACTCTACAGAATGAAAAATCATATCGTAAAAAGATTTCCAATCATGTGTTTTCATCAACAAACCTATCATGTGGAATTATCACTCGGACAGTTGCATGTTCGAGCAGCTACAATGGAATCCAAAGGACTAATTGTGAACAAAGAGTTTAGATAAAGTGAATTCTTACTTTAGTGAAATCCTTTTCACGCATGTCTTGTAGTTTTAATGAGCGATATTTTGCATCCGGTTGAGCATTGAATGGCATACCAGATGGTGGAGGTGGCATAATCAGTTCTCTTAGCGTTGGTGGAATATAAATAGGTTGCGGTGGAATATGAACAGCTAGAAAGTAAACGAAATCGTGTGTCAATCTTGACGAATATTTTGTTAAGATAAATGACATACATCGGCCCCAATTCATTCGAATCGTTGCAGAATCTAATTGTGTACTATTTAATTCATGCATCGCTCGTTCCGCATCTTTCCGACTCATGTATGCGACGAAACCACAATTGTTTCCACGCGATTTTTCTTCGTCACTTCTTGGATACATAATTTTCACACTTGCCAATGGACCATATCGACCGAAAAGTTCCATAATACTTGCTTCATTCATCTGGAAAACATATGCGACAACAGACAGAAATCGAATCAAGTTTGTTTTCTTACGTTACTTACCGAACGTGGAATGGAACTAATGAATATGTTAGTTGTGTTTGGATCTTCAGATGCATGTCGACTATCGTGATGCGATGTGTCCGAATCACCTATAAAAATGAAAGATTACAATAATAAATAAATTGTTCAATTCATTTACTAATAACATCTGAATGTTGTGACGACGACGATGATGGGGGTGGAAATCGTGTCGATTTTACATCTTTGTCTCGTTGTTTTTGACCATGACGACGTTCACGTTCTTCTTGCATTCTAAACCGAACAGTTTGACATGAGGAAATTTTCAACACTTGTCGAGTATACCTTTTCAGTTCTTCTTTGAATGTTTCTAAATTTGATTTTCGCTTTTCACGTTCACTTTTCAATTTCTAAAGTTTATTTCAAACATGCACTACCTCGATCAAATAATCAAATATAACATACTGGTTTACTGTCAGCTCCAGCAGCTGAGAGAGCAGCTGCAGCCGCAAGTGCAGCCGCATTACTTTTGGCGATTTTTTCTTGTAAACTGTCTTTACTCGACGATGAATCATCTTTCCGATGAGATGTTGTTGACAGTCGATACGTTTTTCCACGATCACTAGGAGTTTCTTCATGTGAACCTGGATTAAATACTCCACCTTTAACAAAGGTTTTATTCGCTTTCACTGGCTCTTCAAATGCAGCAACAAATTCTTTTAAAACTTCAGCTGTTTCGCTGGCTTCTGCTTTTGCACGTAGTTCTTCACGTTCTTTACGAGATAAGGTAGGACGACTATTCACAGCAACACTGCCTTGTTCAAACGCGCGTAATTTGCTCTCGCCAAGTACCTGAAATAACAATAGGGAATCGATGAGTTCAATAGAAAACGCATGAAATACCTTCATAGAATTCGGTGCGAGTCCTTCGTTGGACATGTTAGCAGTAAGATGTGCTCGCGGCTCTATGTTTCGACTATCTATAGAGGAGGACAACGACAATTTATTATTGTTTGTGCATATGCTTGATTTTCATTCGCTAAGAGCATCCGCCAATAGAACCATCGATTATTATCATCGAAAGTAGCGTTGTTTGATTTGATTACTGTGTCAAACAATTTTTTCCTCTTTTCACCTTCAACGTCCTTTTTTTTATTGTTAAGATCAGATAGGAATGTGGAGTTCAACAATTTGTTTTTTTATTTTCTTTTCACTTTTTGTGGATAAAGGTAAAATGAAAAAGAAATTTCTTCTCAAATAAAATCTGTTTTTTTTTTCTTTTCGTATAGCTCAACCCGAAGTTCCTCAACTGTTTGACTATTTAAATGGTTTCTACTTGGATTGCTATGAATGTCATAGCAATCGTCCAGGTTGCGGTGCTAAAGTTGATTGGATTTTAATGCGTTGGAAACGTTGTGTCGCACCAGGTGGAAGTAAATGCGTCAAAATCATTGAACGTTCACCTGATGGTATGATTATATGCTGACGAATAGGAAAAATATACGTCGCTTTTTTTTTCTTCACAGGCGAAATGAATTATGTGCGTGGTTGCATCAATCAGATTGAAGCTGTCAGACCCGAAATGCCAACAGTTCGAGAAAACGGATGTTGGACAGCTACAGATAACTATGTGGTATGTTGAATAGTGATCAGAAGATAAAAATTATATTTTGTTCTAAGGGTTTGGCTTATCGACCATGGTACGTGCAAACGGATGAACCCATCTACTGCTTTTGTGATGAACGTGATGGATGTAATTCGGCAATACGATCATTGACAAATTACATCTTGGTTTCATTCTTATGTTTGCTTTCATTTTTTATACACTTGATCAATTAGAATCATTCCGTGTTCTTTTTTTTGTATTTTGTACATATCTTTTATCTGATTATTACAATTATTATACATTCCATTTCTTATCTTGCCGATTGATCTGAGTTCGTGTTTTTTTTTCTGAATGGACCTTTTTTTGTGCAAAATATGTAGGAGACACACATTGCTATGAATTCCTATTAGAGATAAATGATGTTCTTCTTTTTTTTATGAATTTAATAATAAAAAAAGGTATGTCGTAGAGTATTGCACAACAATTTTTCTCTAAGCAGTTCACTTCAACGTGTGAGAGACAACATCGTTTCTCAACAATGGTGCAATTACACCTGTATAGCATGTTCGCTACTTATATAAACTCGGTAAAATTGTACATGCGTCTCAATTTCATTCAGAGAACATTTGGAAACACAATTCACGAAGAATATTGCATCACGAATTGGTAAGATGAGTACAAATTTGTATCATGTCGCATGAAAATAACCCGTGTCTAGAAATAATGACTGACACAAACGCAACTACGACAAACGATACGACTGTATCCGATGAACCAACAGAATTAGATCTTGCTTTCATCATTGACGCAACTGGCAGCATGGGATCGTACATAAAATCTGCACAAGATGTATGTAGACGGATTCATGAAAGACCAAAACAATTAAAATTGTTTAGAATATGAGAAAGATCATTGAGGACATTATAATAAGTGAACGATGTGCATTGAATACAGCTTTAATTTTGTACCGTGATCATCCACCGCAGGATTCAACATTTATAACTCAAATTCACGACTTTACTGACGATGCAGAGGAAGCAAAAAAGCATATTGATACAGCCTCTGCTAGCGGAGGTTTGATCTGAAATGATATATTTTTGAATACTTTTATTGAAAGAGAGTATTTTCTAGGTGGAGATGGTCCAGAAGCAGTCACGCCTGCTTTATATGCAGCTGTACATACTTTATCGTGGCGTAAGAATGCAGTTAAGATTGCCCTTCTCATTGCTGATGCTCCTCCGCACGGATTAGACCAAAACGGTGATACATGGCCTCAAGGTAACATCTAGCTTCTATGTTATTGCCAACTTTTCATAAGATTTCTTTTGAAGGCGATCCATCAGGACATGATCCTATGAAATGTGTCGCTGAGCTTGCTGAAAACAGTATTACATTATACACAGTCGGTTGTGAACCGGCAATTACACCTTATCGTGATTTTTTTATGGCACTGGCTTTCAAAACTGGCGGCCAGTACATACCATTGAATGACAGCGCTAGCTTAGCTTCGGTTATTACTGGATCTGCAAAGGAAGAGATCTCTTTAGAACGACTACTGGCGCAGGTGCATGAAGAAGTGATGCGCGAAGCTGCATTGCGCGGTGGTCCAGTTGATGAAACTGAACTTACTCGTCGTATCCATGAAGTAATGCAAGGGGGAGGTAAGTAGAAAAGACAAACCAGTGTCGTATTCAAGTGGAATTACATGTTATTTATTCATCTAAAGGTGCTAAAGCTCGTCGAGTAAAACTAAACAATGCAACTGGTACTATGAATATTCCAGAAATAACATCCGCTGCCGAAGAGCTTTCAAAAGTGGCAACATTAGAAGAAGTTCGACAGAAATGGACGAAATCTCCTTTCACGCACAGTTTATTTTCAATGGCCCCCGCAACTAGAACAGGTCTAGGGCGGAGGAAAAAAGCAGCGAAAGCAGTCCGCACAGGTGCGCGTGCACCACTAGTGTAAGATAAAATCTATTTTTGTGCGCATTTCAATGTAAATCACGGTTGAATTGTAGAAAGAAGGCACCACTCAAACGAAAAACACCGGCAAAACTAGCACCAACTACTAAAAAGAAATCTCGTCCTGACACACCTCGTGGTAAAAGACGGAGCGCCCGTTTAGCCCTTATCATCAGTGATGATGAAGAAGATTCCACTGAAAAAGACGAAGATGAAGAGGAAGCAATGGATGTGAGTGTGCCTACTCAGTCGTGTTTTGTTCTATGAAAATGACTTTTGTTCTAGACAACAACTGTACCAGTACCTTCTGTCGAGAAACCCGCAAAGTTAAAAACAGAAATATCAAATATCGACCTAAAAGACGATGAACTACTGGATATTAGTCAAACTAGACGACTGGTCCGCAAATGTGTAGCACGAAACAAACTGAAATCTACTTGAATCAAACTTGTTATAATATAATTTGAGGGATATTTTATCATGTTTATTTAACGTTTAGTAAATGACTCACACAAGCAATATCCGTTTTAAATACCGCCCCTTTTCTATTGATTCATACATATGAACAGTTACTAGCATCATAGTACTATGAGAGTTAGCTGTACCTGGTTTATGACAGTACGTAAATATCGTATGAAACCAATTTTATATATCACAAAAATGTGTCGTTGTTTCCTCTTATAAAACTATATTGATAGAAAGGATTGTATTTACAATAGAAAATATATCGAATGTGTAGCAAGGAAACGATGACTATACCCTATGAACACTAATGATATGTTTTATATACTCGTTTATTCCAAGTCTTTCATGAAGACTTATTTGCTTTGTATTCTTGTTCTATTCGATGTGATAATATACAATTCAATGTATTTCTCTCATTCAAGTCTCTTCAGTGTGTATCAATTATCTATATTGACATATTTTGATCTTTCTATTGCATTCAACTTCAATTTTTGCTATAAAAGATTAGAATGGGCCAGCATCTGCTGCATCTGACATTACTATTGTAACAATTGTCTGATCTCTGTCTTGATACAATTCCTTGACACAGTTCAATGATCCATAAATATTGATGTTTATCACTTTCAATTGATCTGCTTTTTTTACATTTGCTCTTTCTTCCCTCTCGCATATAGTTTAGTCTTTTTATAATGCAACTTTCTCATATGTATATTTAGATATTAGACAAATCAAGAAAAATGAGAAGTAGAAAAAGGCAAACAAAATAAAAGGAAAAAACACTTCTTTTTCTTCTTCGTTAGTATCTTATATTGAGTTTTTTTCCTCTTGTAAAGTTTGAAAGACTGCCGCACAAAAAAAGAAGGGCAACAATAGACACATAAGAAAATCAAAAGCGAGTTCTTGAATATGTATACATACACACACACATATATATATATATATATGAAAACAAAGAGAAGTATAGAAGAATATGTTCACAGTTCAAGAAGAACAAGAATCAAGCAAGCTAACAATGAAGCAAAACGAACAACAATGATATAATGCAACTCGTGCGTATCTGGCATCTAAAGGAAAGTAAAGGACACGAAGAAAGAAAAATCTATCTGTTGACAAGAAAACAAAATATGTACGAAAGAGCCGGAACAAAAGAAACAATATGAGAATTAGCTGGTCTGTTCACCTCGACAGATCGGACATCGAGTTGATGTCTATAAGAAAATGAAAAATGCAATCGTTCAGATATGGTTGAAATGTAAAGATCATCAAATCGAATCTTACCTTCAGCCATGGATCAATGCAATCACTGTGAAAGAAGTGTTTACAACGTAGATGCTTCAATTTGTCACCACCGATATATTCACTTAAGCATACAGCACATTTATCATCAACTTGAATAGTTGTACAAGATTTAGTATAGATCATTGTTGGTAAACGTTCCAGTTCACTATCGGTAAGGCCAACGACGGGTGTCTCATCGGGTATTGTCAGATCGAAAAAGTCCTACATGTATCAGCGTATCGTAGAAAACTAATTATTCGGTTAAAAAGTGAGAAAAACTTACACCAAATTGAATACTAAATGCAGCTGGTAATGAAAAAATTTCATGGCCAGGTGACATCCATGCATAAGCAATTAAATCAATTGATGCTGTTGGTGGATGATGATGATAATGACTATGATTATCACTGTACGAAGCAGCATGGGCATCGATAACGCGGCTGAAAATTATTTTAGAGAAAAAAGAGAGAGAGAAAGAGATTTGCTTTTTTTTCATAAGCCATTGTTGTACTTACTGAAGTAGATCGGTAAGAAATGAAGGTGAAGGTCTTTGATGCAAATGAGTAGTCATTGATGTTCGATGAAAGAGTGGACCGCGTGGTGATGGTGTTGGCTCGAAAGTTATTCCACTTCGATGATGGTGATGATGATGATGTGAGTGAGGGTGATGATGATTTGATTGTTGCGTATAAGAAGAACGAGGAGGAGGAATTGGTGGACGACGAGGTAAAGCAACAGGTGGTGATTCAAGTAGAAATTGTCGATGATCAGAAGAATGATATATATTGCGAGGCTGTACAGATGACGATGACGTTGTTGTTGACGATGGTGATGGTTGAATAGGACGATGATGAAGATTGTAATGCGTATTGGTATTATTGATTTCATGTGCGTGTTCAATTCGATTTCGTTGTATTGCTTGTGAACGTTGTTCAAATGGCCGAGAAAGAGAAGGAACATTGTCGATATACGATGTTCGGGGCATCGAAGTTGGTTGTGGTTGTACATGTCGATGGTTTCTATATAATAAAGATAAGAAAACAGATAGTTGAAAGAAAAGAAAAGAAAAGAAAAGAAATGAAACATTTACGTATATGGTTGATAATGATGGTGACTAGCTGATCGATACTGTTGATGTTGGACATGTGAAGCATTCTCCTGTGAATGATGATTCGTTTGATCGTTTTCATTGTTAATTCCTTCATGTCTCGATCGTTTACGTTCGTGATGATGGTATGAATGTGATGACTGAGATGTGGATGTACTGATTGCAGATGAACGTTGCCTTTTCGAATGATTGTGATTGTTGCTATTGTTATTATAATTATTATTATTATTATTATTATGAGATGATCGTTGAGTTATGCCATTGTTATCTTCTTGTTCATCATCAAACCATGGGGGACGACGTGTAAAAGACGCTGCCGATGGACTTTCTAAACGATAATGGCGATGGTGTGGAGCTGATGCTGTTGCATTTGCTGCCGCCTAAAATACATTGATGAATAATTTTTGAGAAAAAAGTTTTCCTTTACCGTTACAGCATTCAATGGGAGTAACGACCGAGTTGGCTCGTCTTCATGTGATTGCAAGTAGTTAAAATGACACGATGGTTGAGATTCATTTCTTTGATGAACTTGTTGATTACTAGTTGCTTCACGATTCGATGAATGCAACGAAGAAGAGTCAAGTGTTTGGCGCTGATGTGGATATTGAAAATAAGTAAAATCATTCGGCGTCGAAACTGAATGAGCTGTAGAAGATGCAGTTGTTGGTTGATGTGTACACGATAATGTATCCGTTAGTTGCCAAGATGAACTATCTGAGGGTGTATCATTCGTTTGTGCCGTCGGATAAGAAACAAAGTCGCACATTTGAAGCGATACACGATGACGAGGAGGTGCAAATGGACGGTTCGAATATTGGCGAGACATGAAAATCTGTATGCAATTTTAATACAAAAGACAAATAACTCTGTACAACCTTCCTGAATACTTCGTTCGATGTAATCAAAGAAGAAGAAAGGCTATAAAAAGGAAGGTGAAATGAAAGAATGCAATGCACGTGGTGTCCATGATGTTGAATTGAATGACAAAAGCAACCAATCATTTTCGAGCGATCGTATGTCATCACAATGCAAGCCAGTGACCTCTACCGACCTTTCAAATATGCCATTCTTTAGTCATCAGAATATGTACAACGCAGATCACGTCAAGAATAACTCACTCAACTCTCCACCGAATAGTTAACATAAGTAAAAATGTAAAAGAGTGTTGTTAGGAGGAACGACCTCTATAGAAACAGCTAAAGTTAGGTTCGAATATACTTTCACACTTCCTTTCATTTCGAGACGGTCGTATTTGAAGATAAGCTGGCAATAGAGCGATACTCTTTCACATTATGAATAACACTAGAGTGTTACTTTCAAACGTGCGTTTCTGATAGAAATTCTGAAGTCCTTTTTATTTATTGAATGAAAACTTATTAACACATCATTGTAAAAGTGTGAATCGGGAATGTGGTAAATGTTCTTCTCTTGAGTTGTCAGCTTCTTGGTTTGATGCTTCCGAACAACTTTCATCTATTTGACATGATTCTAAAATCACAACCAAGGTTGAAGAAACGTCGACAAATACAAACTACATACCTGTTCCGCAACATACACCATGAGCAGCGCATCGACCGTTCGGTACGCTGGAGCAAACAGCCGAGTTGATCACACATGGTGTGAGACTATGGCTTTCCTTTGAGCATTGACGAACATCGGATGGATGACCGATGCGACAACCTAAGCCATTACAGCAGATCGATGGGCCAAAACACTGGCCACCAAATCCACACCGTGGACACTGAAATTGAAAAAAAAAGAATATTTAACAGAAAAAGAAATGTTGTGTTTATGTCTAACTTGATGCTTGTACGATTCATTATCCAGATCTGAACTTCGTTTACCACCAATTGGACAGTTGGTTATATAACATCCGTGATTAAATTCAAGAATAGCAACAAAAAGGATCAAGATAGCGAATTGATGCATTGCGCGAAAAATACTACAATAGAATAGGAAGTAGTCAATGATATTGACGAAAATTTAAATATTCGACGCTTACTTTATTGATGTAGATTGAAATAAAAGTGGAGACACAATATTTTCTTCAATAATGTGCAATTAAATTGAACACCAAAGGTACTTTGCGCACTATTTATAAAACATCGTAAAGCAGTGGGCGACAACGTAGGTGTTAAAATTAAATCAATCGAGAAAGTATCGACGTCTAATATTATTAACACACTGTATGCGTCAATTGTAATATAATAACTGTTGGCACATTTTCGCAGAGAAATCTTAATCAAAAACACTCTTTGTAGGTGTTATCGCATTGTCTTGCATATGTTCGCGTTTTTAAAAGTGTTTTATTTGAAAAAACTTGCGTTTTTCTATGGTAACAAGCAAACATTGAGTACTTGGGCAAAGTTTTCAAATCATGGATATTTATTTGCAAATAAATTCTTTGGCATACACTCAAAATCATTTGAAACTATTTCATTCCATACACAAACACACAATAAATTAAAAACAACATTCATATCTTCATTACTATAGAAAAAACGCCATCACCGGAGACGAAGCATAGCTAATAATCATTACTGCCCTCATGGTCTTGATCTTCTCTTGTTGTAGGTGCTGTTGTATCATCACCAAGTAACTGACACAGTTCATTCAAGCGTTGTTGGATTTTTGGAATGCCAGCTAGTTGTGTTTCAAGACGCTCTTTTTCGCCTTGCAATGTCAAAAGTTTCTCAGTGTTAAGTATTTCAAACGTCCACCGACCATCGCCATTAAATTGTAATAAATGTGTATGATATGCCCTGGTAAAGTCAAAGAAAAAATAGTGATTACCACGATAATTTAGCAAAGTTAACTTACCAGAGTGATGGTCGATGAGTAATTGTCAATAATGAAATGCCTAGTTCTTTCGCTCTCTCATATATTTTACCCTCAACATCAATGGATACAGCGCTTGTACATTCGTCAAGCAGAGCATAGCGTGGTCGATGATAAAATATTCGTGCTAGACCAAGCCGTTGCTTTTCTCCGCCAGATAGAATGTCTTTCCAATCGCGTTCAGCGCTCAAACCACCTTCACGTTGAACGATATATTTTAATTCGACATTGTCAAGAATTTCCATTAGTTTTGTATCGTCAACAAAGGCATTGGCCACTGTATGTGGATAAATAATCTGATCACGTAATGTCCCTGGACACATGTAAGGTCGTTGAGGAATAAGAAAGAAACTGGATGGATCTGGTCGATGGAGACGACCCGAGTAGACAGGCCATAAACCTCGAACAATACGAAAAAATGATGATTTGCCACAACCATTTGGTCCAGTTATAAGGACATGCATAGCTGGTGTGATCTGAACAAGAGAATCATCGAATGCTAAGATTAAACTATTCAGTTATCTTTACTTTTAGTGAGAGACTTTCAACAATAACATCACCGTTAGGCGTGATAATGGGTACATCTTCAGCAATGATATCTTCGTCAGATTCAATTATTTTGCCTTCTATTATAATGTGAAAAAGCAAACTTTGTCAGTACGCTTTCCTGCAGTAATGATATTTACGAACCTGCACGTTGATTAATTGCAACTTTTTTCTTTGCAACCACAGATGACGAATGTTCATCATGATTTTCATCTGTTGTTACTAGATTCCGTTGATAATGTGCATTCGCGCAATCATCAAAAACATGAAGCATGGTATAAACTCGATCTGTATGTCCCGCAAGTTCTGCGATCTAAAATAAAATTGTATCTTTCCTGTCTGAACCATATTTGATTCTAACAGAGCAATCTTACTTCTTTGTACGAGGAAATAATTCGTTCAAGTGCGTCAGCACCGGATGTCAGTAAGTTTTTACTAACAGTAAATGCTTCTGTACGCGCGCTAATACCAAGTGGATCTCCAACAGGATCTACAAACAAATTTTTGTTTACAAGTTACAAAGCATCCAAAAAATCCGATATACCATCAGTTTCTGGTGGCCCATCATAGGTAAGAAAAGGAATAGCAATAAACATCATTCCACCTACAAACGAAAACAACTTCAAATAAGGAAAGATATTTTCCGTGAAAGCACCTACTTGCATGCCAAAAATATTTCATCAAGAATTGTTCGAGCATGATAAACCACAGTTTTTTCTTAATAATCAAATTGGTTTGTTCACGTAATTGATCATATAATTTCAAAACCCAATTTTTCTCGACCTAGACACAGCATTATTATACTTGCAATTGTTCCAGAAGAAAGTCAAAGAAAAGCATACTTGATGACCATCGAAGAAGGCGATTTCTTCAGCATTAGCAATAACTCTTGTATGAGCGAAACGAAGTATACCTCGTCGGCGTGCTTCTTCCGAAACAAGTCTACCGAACCGAGGTGATAATTTCCGAAGAGCCGTAAATGTGATGAGAAAAACGATCATTGTCATGACAGGAACCTCTAAACGATATGAAAAACACCATTTGAAGAGTCTGATCGTGTCAATCTATCGAAATACCTTTAAGACCACGTGCTGTTGCTCGTTGTCGAACCATAGCGATAAGCGACCATGAAATGACGGCGATATCAAAAAACGGTTTTGTTAAATGTGAAAATAGATGTGTCAATGTTGACGTGAATGTTTCAATATCATCAGTTAGATTTTGATCTGGTGTTAACAATCGACTGTCCAAATTTGTAACGCGATAATAAGTTTGATTCTAAAATAGAGTCAACGTTAAGAATAACAACAAGAAGAAGACAAATTGAAAATTTACTTTGAAATAAGCTTCATATGCATGTTGTGTTAGTCTCGTACGCAATGCTAACGAAAGTTTTGATTCTATAAAACGAATTGAGCTGTTGATAAAACTAGCGGGAACGGCAACGCCAATAAAAGTGCATATGGTTCGAAAAAACTGACGAGGATTTCGTTGTACTAAAGATTTAACAATAGCACCATCGAGATGTGCTATGTAAATGGAAAGGAATGTTCGGGTGATTAATGTGGTTAAATGAAGTATCAGCAAAGCAAATGAATCACTTTTTACATTTGGAATAAGAATACGAATTAAAGCTCGAAGTTGATGATAAAATTGTTTGTTGAGTGCGTTACGAATGGGTGATGATGGTGATGAAGCATCAGTAGTGCGTGATTCTTTTGAAATAACGAGTGCACGACGTTTCTTCAATAAAGCTGATCGACGATAGCGACGAATAAGATAGGCAATTACAGCAAAAGATGAAGAAAACAGAAGAATTTTCGCTCGACGAGATCTCAACGAATACATGCTGTGAACTAAACGATATAATTCATGAAGATAACTACGTTCGCGAACTTTATGATAAGGCGAACAGAAAGTACTTCGTCCGTTGAATGGCGTTATTTATCTTTGGTTGTCAACCAGCTGTTTAGATATCTTTTAATGGATGTAAAGTAACCAACAGTGAGTACTCATTAGATGTCATTCTATACAATGAGTAAAAGAAAGAGAAAAAGAAAGAAACAGTCTTTAGGAGAAGCTTTATTTACAAAGTAAAAAATACAAACGACACTAATGTTGATAGTAAAAGAAACGTTGAAAACTAAACGTCAATAAAAGCAAAAAGGCTTCAGATAGAAATGTTCTATTGTGTGATATTCATTGCAGTTTTAGCTGTTCTTTAGATGAAGATTCGCCAATTTGTTCACTGGTATCGTAATTACCGATCTGCTGATATTCACTAATGAGATCATTTAAACTCGCTTCCGCTAAATAATGAAAAGAAGATATTCATTGAGATATTTTAAAGCATCGGTACAACAAATTTATTCACCGTCAGTGAACTCAATATCATCCATCCTACGTAATAAATTAAAAAAATATAAGTGAGCTGATTCGATTTTAGTTTTAAATTACCCTTCAGCTGTATACCAATGTATAAATGCTTTTCTTTTATACATAGCACAGAATTGTTGACAGATTTTTCTGAATAATTGCTCAACAGCTGTATTGTTTGCTGTGAAACGAGAAGCTATATGTAGACCTTTATTAGTTCATATGAAACAGAAATTAACTTACCGAGAAAAGTGCAGGACATGCGACATCCTCTCGGTGGAATATCACACACCGCTGTCTTCACATTATTCGGTATCCATTCAATAAAATATTGAGAATTACGATTTTGAACGTTTAACAGTTGCTCATCGATTTCCCGCATTGACAATCGACCACGAAAGACTAATGCTAGCAAAACAAACATCAGTATTAGCATCATGTGTATATACAGGGAATAGCCATATGAATGCTCACCAACTGTAAGGTATCGTCCTTGTCTTGGATCGACAGCACACATAGCATTTCGAGGATTGAAAACTTGATGAACTAGATCTAAAACAGACATTGTGCGATATGACTGAGCAGTTCGTGACGTTAACGGTGCCAAAGATGACATAAAAAAATGCAGACGTGGAAATGGAACCATATTAACAGCAAGTTTTCTCAAGTCGGCATTCAATTGACCTGAAGTATCACATGAAGAAGAAAATAGAGAAGATTCTTTGTTATGAGATGACATACCAGGAAAGCGAAGACATGTAGTAATACCTGACATAGTATTAGCAATCAAATGATTAACTAGAAAAAAGAAATTTTATAAGAGTCAAATACTACAGTTCCTGAGTATACAAACGATCAGTCAATGTTGGAGTAGAAATCTTGAGCGATCGAGTACATATTTCATAGAGAGCTTCATTATCAAAACATATTAACATATCTGTTGACTCAATATGATAATGAGTAGCAAGTAAAGCATTGTAAGGCTCAACAATCGATTCTGACACCTGTGGTGATGGAAAGACGGTATACGAAACAATCATACGATCAGGATATTCTTCACGTAGACGATTCAAAACAAGTGAACCAAGTCCTGAACCTGATCCACCACCGATACCTTGCATGATTTGAAAACCTGATGACAAGTAGTTCTTTCACTAATAATTCAATAGGTTGATTATTACCTTGCATACAATCGGTGCTTTCAACTTCGCGTCGGATACTATCTAATAGATAGTCGATCGTTTCAGATCCTTCACCGTAATATCCTACGAGACAAAAAATATGGATTATTTTGACTTGATAGTGGATTATTTTGGATTAAACCTCTAGCCCAGTTGTTACCAGCTCCGACGGTGCCAAAAACAAAATTATCTGGTCGAAAAATTTGACCATAACACGAAGCTCGTATGCAATCGATGGCACCCGTGTCGAGATCACATAAAATTGCTCGTGGAACATACTTACCACCTAGAACCAATGAATATACTTGTGTTTAACAAAAACTACGCAAATAAATATCAAGTTTTTACCTGTTGCTTCGTTAAAATAGACATTAATTCGTTCAAGTTGTAAGTCAGAATCGCCGTCGTAAACTCCAAGAGGAGAGAGACCGTGCTCATTGGCAACAGTTTCCCAAAACTAGAACGTTGTAAAAATATTTCTCAATTCTATATATTTGTATTACTTTGGATGCTATCTGATTACCACATTGTCCAATTGAAATATTTACGATTTCACGCATAATTTAATCAATTGACTGCTTGGCCTTTGCTTCTGATTATTTTATTTGAAATGAGATGAACGCCTATGAATGTACACGTGGTTGATCAAAACAAGCAAATACGAATGCAGAGAAGACGAATAATCCATGTGCTTCTATCCATCGTACAATAAGAAACGCTACCATCGCTGAAGGAACTTTTCGGTTATCTCGAAATATCTGAAACATCTACTGTATCAATTCTTTTGTTTCCTCCTCAATTGCCAGAGTTGATTTTCGTCTATTTATGATGTGTTGCCCAGTATTCTGCCACTGAGATAGAAAGATATCGAAACGAAAAAGACGATACGCGTCAAAATTTAACATATTTCAGAGAGCTTAATCAAAATTATCGACGCATCGCTATTTCGTGCATCTAAAATGAAAGTATTGTGCGTGATCCAATGCTTGAATTATTTATCATAATGCGAGCCATCACGTATTGATTTGCGCCATAAGAGGGAAGATCAAGTGAGAACCACTTGCAAATACCATATACCTACATATGGTTGGCTGTTTATTCTTATAAACTTATTTTTTCATATAACCACTGGAAAAATCTATCAAACAGATCTAGAACAGAAATGATTTAATCTTTGAAAAAAGTTAATTCATATAAATAAATGAAAATGAAACATCTGAAATTTTTGTAATGCACTTCATATATTACGATTTCTATCATCAAAATAATGTAAAGCACAATATTCCGTCTAATAGAGCTATTAAGAAACGAATTTTAGCACGTTTCACGTCTTAATCGGATACACGATAGACATTATTAGATAAAATTCTACACATTTTTATGTGAATTTCATCCTGCGCAATACCGACTCTCTCTCTCTCACTCACCCGTCCGTGTGTAGCCTATAAATTAACGATATCTGTCTCATTTTCTTTTCAGAATATTTTTTTATCGCAAGCGAATATGCAGTTTAAACCGTAAGTACAGTTTTAATACTACTCAGGTCAACAAATCCGATGCTGGATCCGACCATCCGACGAAATCCGATCGGATTCCTGGAAACGGAATTGCATTGGAATCCGACTAGAAAAATCCCGTCGGCTGTTGCAAATTTTATGAGCGATCTTTTTAGCTATGTTCTATGATGACCCTTAGAAAATCCAGGAAATCCATGTTTCGGGTCCGAGACCGTCGAATTCCTGTAGGATCTAATAAAATCCTATATTGGATCCAAGTATGGGATTGTTCGATCTGAGTATTTTACTTTTGCTTGAAAACTTCACTACCCAGGCCCAAAACAGTTACTCGTAATAATCGTCACATGTATAAAAGAACGCGTCCATATTTTATCTTAGAATAGTCTTCTTTTACGATCCTGTACTATTGCGTCTTCGATCGGTACCAAGAATAAGTAAAATACGACGATAAACATATCGTTTTGTCACTACGCTTCAGAAGATATATGATAAATACACCCTCTTTAGTTGAATAACGTATAAAGACGAATTAGTTGACTATCAGTTTTTCACCACGTTAAATATCCTTTCGTCTAATTAAAGGCGATTGGCCTATCAATTTATATCAGAAGTTTTATCCAAATGGGTCATAAAACGGCGCCATATTCATAAATTAAATATTACTAAAGTACCTTTATAGGATGCAATGATAAGAAAAAAGCGCAATGATCAGATTATACACATGGAACTAACATCATACATGATTCTGCTAGCAGCGTGTTGTTCGTGGTAAGCAAAAGTTGCTTCTCCTAGTGCATTTGACGGGGAGAACATAAACCGTTGTGTACAGAAACCTCACAAAATGATATAAACTCTTCTCACGAACCTGTCGAAATTCAATATGGTATGTTTCTGTTTATTGCATGATGTTATCAGTTCTTCTCCGATTTCCATTTCATTCAGGTCGACTACTGAATGCGAATGTCTGGATGATGGACACAATAGATATGGTATCATATCAATTTAATAAGAATAACTTGCTTAAAAATGACCAACACCCTCAACCTGCCGAAAAGCTCACTGCGCGTAACCACATCGTTCCAAATTGACACTCTATATCCGCCCTCAACATACAACTACATCATGAATATTTTTACAAGCTCAGATATCGAACTGATTTCCAGGTTAACAAATCCGATCGGATCCCTGGAAACGGAATTGCATTGGAATCCGACTAGAAAAAACTCGTCGGTTGTTGCAAATTTTATGAGCGATCTTTTTAGCTATGTTCTGTGATGACCCTCAGGAAATCCATGTTTCGGATCCGAGTATGGGATTGTTCGACCTGGGTTGACCCACAAAAAACGTCGACCATTATATACAAGTTTTCTCAGCTTGTGTCGCTGAAGATGAACCATAAACGAGAATAAATTGGCGATTGGGCATAAAATAAAAGTACAATAGAACATCCTCAAGAACGTAGTGTTCATCTCTAAATTGTGTAGTGCCTTTTATATTTGATTTTTAGTTTCACTCAAATAAAAGTCACAATACATTATTCTAACGCTTCATATCGACCGACGAATATTGTAAAATTTCAGATCAATGCCTTATAATAATCCTACAGATCGCATTCGTGTGCACTTTAAGTTGGGCTTCTTTTCGACTATTGCGATTTTTTGAAGGGCCTTCAATTTCCATTCAACTGGACTCGTTTCTTCTCTATTGTACAAAACCATATCAAATAATTTTCTCTTTTCAGATACAAAAAAAAACACATTTGGAAATTCTAGGTAAATCATGCAATATCCAGGTTATGAAATGAACAGTAACGCGATATATCTGTGTTAGATATCTAAGCATATGAATCAAATTTTGAAAAGAATGGAAATATTCAAATCTTATCATTCGGTCAACCCACGAAGCAGAAGATCTTTCGAATCAATCATCGATAAACTACTTAATCCATTTTCAATTTCTATAGTCACGTTATAATCTGAATTCTTCATACATTTTATTATGGCAGACAGGATTTCTACTCTATTCTTTTCCACACATGACTGACGAGATGATTCGTAAGATAGTGTTCTTTTCGTTCTCTCTTTCTCTCTCTGGGAAAGCAAAATCACACATAGATTTATGCCGAATAGTGGGAAGGAAAGGAAAGAAAAGAAGCAGAGGAAATATAAAGATAAATTATGCATGTACACGTTTTCTTTTGCGTCCATCTACATAGTGAAATTTAACAACTGAGCAGAAGAAGTTAATCATCTCATTTTTCATTTGTCATCTTCTAGTACACATCGATTTGATAGTTGATTATTTATCTAAGTCAATTGATAAACTCTTTCAATTTTTTTAGTTCGGCCATAGAAATAAATTGAACGTTGGGCAAAACAGTCAGCCATTGTGTGACGAGGACGATATTATTCAAAACTTCAGATACGGATGGCGGACGACAAATCGCCACTTGTTCGAGATATACGGATTAGTGATGCTGTTATATGCGATAAAAATCAAGATATTTTATCTCGGATGGATATGACCGATATTGACAGTGAGTTTTTCTGATCATATATCAGTTTTGATATTATTTTTCTCACGTTTCAGTGGACGCCGAAACAACGGTACGCCCATTTGACGTATTTTCATTGAGTTTTATCAAAGAAGAAGAAACAATCGAATCAATGTTCATTGATGAATTTATATCAAATTCTAGTTTCGATTTACCGCATGGTAAGCGACGGCACTATTTGTACGAGAAACGATTTCGATAGTATTTGTATGTTCAAGTTGTCGCAGCATCATCGTCGATCCCCTCTTCTTCTCCATCTAATTGTAGTGATTCTCAATCGACTGGTATTTCAAATTATCATGTATGTTTAATAAACTGGTCCATTTTCCAGTTTTACATTTAAACCGTTATATTTAGTATATCGTCGATTCTCATGATTATTCATGTCTTTCAATATCCTTCAGCAATCCTCCAGGTCCAATCTACCACGTACGATACTTAAGTGAAATTACAAATTCACCGCTCGATGGTAACATCGTACATACGAAGAAGAAGACGAAAAAGAATATTTCTGGACGTTATCTGAAGGGAGAACAAAAACGACACGTGACCATCAATGTAAGTTTTGAACAAAAATGAATCATACATAGAAAGAATCAGAAGAGAAAAAAGGTTAGGTTTAAACACACATCACTATTCAACCACTACGGTAGTTGCCGTAAAGAGGAAGTGATATACCTTATCTGATCGCGTATGTATGTATGTGTAAATGTCGTTAATTGGTTATCATTAGAAATAAACAACATGATTGGTAGCAGATGGCAACGTTTCGTTTCTTCAAATAAGATAGTTATTAATGATATTGTACAGATTGCGTTTGAACAAATGAACCGCTGTTTTATCGATTGATTTTAAAAAATGTCTGTTGCGTCATTTGCATCTTCTCTTATACCTTTAGCTTCCTTTAAATTTGTTTGATTACAATGAATATTATATCCGGGTCACTCGTCTTACTGTTCCCTATCAAAACTGTTCGTTTATTCATCCATATCCACTTTTGTATTCGCCACCAAAGAGAAGAACACTCTCTGTCATCACAGAAGAAAAAGAATGGATTTATTTCAAGCTAACCAGGGAAGATCTTTGTTCTCATTCAAAACAGTATGTATAACCGGCAAATGATTTCCTATGATTTTATTATTACCGTCATCTGTAGATTTCCAAACCTCATTCTAACTCGTATCAAGCAATCTGAATTGAAAGCGATGCACACATTAAAGTTATACGGTGAGTTTGTTCAACTGACAACACCGTTCATTTCTTTCGGATTGTTTAGATGATCATTTAGTTACATGTACATTTGAAGGTGACACTCCAAAAAAGAAGATTGCTCTCTATCAATTGAAAAAATCTCAACTTGACTTTCGCTTAGTCATGAGATGTCCTCAAACTGGAGGATTTATAGATTTACACGCCTCGTGCCGATCAAGAGAACTTCTTGAAGGTAGAAAAACCACATATCATCTCTATAATTAAATCGTTCATTTTATTTTGTAGAAGAAGGCGGCGCCCCGATTGATAGCAAGAAACTAGTAATGTCGCTTCCATTGTAATATTAAAATGTAACTACCGCGAAAAAATTAAGCAAAGTCCAATATCATGTTGTATATAAATTCAATGATTAGTAAAACTTGGACAATCATTTTCTCCGCTTTTTGTGCAAGTAATTCTAAATGCATATTTTTTGTGTGTTTTCTTCTGGCTTTTGAAAACTGAAATAAATATTCAGCTCAATACATGAAGGGTGTCACAATATTGTAAAAGAAGTCTATTTTCTTAACAATCTCAGATGTTTCATATATACACTCGAAGCAACTGACGTCTAACGACATCTTTTGACGAGAAACATTAATAATTCCCAATCTTGAATATTTTCAAATTAATAACTATTATTTTGAAAATAATATCTGAAAATGATCATAAAAAATATTTTTCTTATGAAATGTTCATTTGTATCCTTCTCTTCAAAACTCTCTTAGGACTCATAAACGAGTCCAATGGCAGTTGCTTTTTGTTGTTTATTCTCTATGGTCTAGAAAATTTGCCATGTAAATGATCATCGATTCGTAAAGAATATCGAAATTAATTTTCTTCCATTTCCAGATGCATTAGCCACCAATATTTGTAAAAATTAACCCAATACAATTCAATAATTTTCGTCATAACGCGTGCATTTTTCTCGTCTTTCTAATTAATGTCTCAACGTGCTCGTGTTGCTGCTGCTCGTGCGGCTAAAACTGCTGCTGCATCTTCTTCGTCATTTTCTCAATCAAATAATAGGTCGAAATCAAAGAAAAAACCTGTTCCAATTCGCAAAGTCACTCGTAGTAATGCGAATAGTGGTGCTATCAAAAAGAAAACACCAGTCAAGACTAATCAAAAGTCTTCACCCACTAAACGTCGTCTTCAAAAGCGTTCATCGACAAGTACACGTTCATCGACGCGACTAACTACTGTCACAACACCGACACCGACGCCACGGAAAAAACGTCTTTCGGGTTTGACAGCTGCAACTCTTCTTCAGTATTGTACCAATGTCCTTTCGCCACCTCCAGCAAATGAAAAACAACAAACGAATAAACGACAGTTACGATCAACAAACAGTAGCCCAGTATCACGAAATAATCCAAGTGCAGCAAATCGGAAAAAGACAAAGGTTGGATATAACGAATTTGTGAAGTTTTCGTAACAATAATTTTTTATGCAATGTAAATTTTAGATTAACCCCAAAGTAACACAAAAACAAAAAACAACGAATACGCGCACAGCGCGTACGCGAAAAGCTACAGTAGTAAAAGCATCAACAACATCGTCGAGCGAAAGTGACAGTGAAAATAGTGAAGAAAATGACAAACAAGAAGAAGCAGATGATGATGATGATGATGATAATCAAAACGATGATGACAAAGCCGATGAGGATAAAGAAGAAGATGAGGATGAAGATGAAGACGAAGATGATGAAAAACCTTTGAAGAAAAGAGTGAAAGATAAAAAACAATCAAGTGAAGAAGAAAATAGTGTTGATGAAAAGATTCGGCCTTCACGTCGTCGTAGCACGAAAACAAAAACAAAAGCAACAGCAAATGGACGTAAGCGTCAAGTTTCCAATGTTTCATCAACAAATGACGTTAAACCTGCTCAAATTGAACTAAACATTCACACTCGTTCACGTCGTGAAGCTAGTTCGCGTGCATCAGCTATGATTATGCAACAAAACGAAATTGAACGTAGCCGTTTTAACTTCAGTCTAGCGAATGATCGTTCAACATCAGTTAGTCGAAGACGCCGTACTAAAAGTACAGTCACAAACAAAGATGACTCCCATACTGATATCATTCCTGATCCGTCTGAACAACCATCGGTAGAACCATTTAAATTCAATGTTCCATCTGTTCCGCCAGCGCCTACAGTCGTACCCGCAACAACAACGACGACAGCAAATGCAACGAATCATAAAGTTACACCACCTCCATCAATATCTAGTGTGACTGCACCTGCACCATCGGTAACAAACGTATCGAATAAAACTGAATATGCTCAATCGTCAAATGCAGTGACAACAAAATCTACATATCAAGCGCCATCGACAACTGCTACGACAGTTTCATCAAATTCAAAGTATCCATCACTGACAGAAACAGTTTTAGCTGAGCATGATCGTATGCATGGCACAACACCGCCGTACCATACAACTAAACGTGATAATCTAATAAAATGGACGCAAGAATTAGCGTTATATGATCGTCTATCACCGCCGTTTCCTGAACATGAAATTCCTCTCGAATCATTTCATGGTGCTTCTTCGTCGATATCGTCAACGACTACAACAATAAATGATCAGGTACAATCCAGCCGTGGTATTATAATTAGTCAAAATAATAGCAATAGCAATCAAAGTACAAGTGCTGCAACGAACAATGGCGGTTCAATCATCGGTGGTGCTGGTTCATCATCAGCAACTGTTGCTGGTACGAGTACAGCTACGACAGGTGGAACAACAAGTAACAATACACATAGTAAATCAACTGGCAAAGCGATTCCGCAAGTATCGTCGGGATCTTCATTAAAACAGCCAACTAATACTAATACAAATTTTATACAAAAATCTCGTACACCAGCAAAAGGATCAAATGCAGTACCAGGTATGATTTTAACGGTTAGAATCCATGAAAGATTTACTTATTATTTAGCTCCGCCTATGGTCGCGCCAGATCTTTCATTATCATCGACTCCTCTGCTTAACTCTTTTGGAGCTCTGACTCCTACTGTTCTTGGCACACAAACAGCAAACACATCTTCCTCATCATCATTATCATCACGGCCACTTTCATCTTCACTAGATCATCATCTTCATCACCCACACTCATCAACAGTTTCGACGCCAATTCCGGCAACAAATGTTAATTCAACCACGAATCCAACCTTTCTAACGCCGTCTGCTGCGGCTGCTGCTGCCGCTGCCGCTGCCGCAGCAGCAGCTGCATTCCCCATTGATCTACGTCCATTTTATCCACTTCTACCTTGTTGGCAATATCCTGGTAAGATGCATCAATGAATAATTTGCATGTCTTTGCTTCTGTTAACCTGTTTGATGTGTGTATATATATATATGCTTTCACTTTTCAAATGATGTATTATTCTTTCACTTTTTATGCTTCAGCTGAACAACTATAAGAAAACAACCAGTTCACTTTTATCAATAGTCATTTGTTTTAGTTAAATTTTTAAAATGAGAAGCGTCAGAAAAAAAACCTATAGAAAAGCTTTTCCAGATTAAGTCATATACAATTAGTTTCTCTTTCCGGTGCTATATAATTCGATTATTACAGATAAAATAAAAGTTGTCTTATTGACTTGCAGCGCCCATCGGTATGTAGATCTCCAGGCAATTCGCATACATATTCTTTCATTCATATAAATTCTCTATGCTTTTCTTATTCTATTTTCTATATCAACGAAAAACGGCTCTCATTCTAATTTCCTCAATAGACTATTTACTACTGCATACACTGTTCTAAAAAAACCTATTCAGTGATTGATGTCTTGCTTCTCCTCTATTTGATGATTTATAACATTGAATTTCTTTTTCTCTAGCTTGGACATTTCCGTCATCAGCATCACTGCTTGGTCAACAAGCGAATTGTCTCATACAACCCTCATCAACACTTCCTCCACCACCGCCCCCTGTTGTTCATCATAAAACATCTATCACACGTCATCGTACAACAACACATTTAGAAACTAAACAAAAGAAATCGTCCACATTAACAACATCTACAACCAATTCGAATAATTTGAATAATAATGCTAAACAACAGTCACTTATCCCAATTTTTGATCCTCAACCAAAACCATCGCTATCACCAAAAAAGGAAGCATTAACTTTTCATCTGCATACTCATCATCATCATCACATTCATAATCCGAATCCTCCCATATCGTCAAATACATCTTCGTTACTCAAATCACCGAATCCAACGAAAACAACAACAGTACCACTATCACCACAGAAGTCATGTGTTCTTGTGAATAAAGAGCAGCTTGTTGAAACCAAGACTATCCTTCCATTGAGTGTAAATAATGTTGTTAAGAAAGAACATCAATTGATAACTACAAATGATTTCTTGTCATCAGCGGCAACAACAGAAAATGAAGCTTTAAATTTTTCAATCAAACATTTATCGGCAAATAAGAAAACCAATGGAAATGAATCCGACGGAACTACACATAGGAAAACATCGAGAAAAAGTTCACCAGTCAAAGGACATGCTAGTTCCGGGTCCAAATCGAATGGGTAAATTAACCAAATCAAACTTTGTTCTATTCGAAAATCTCTATTTATCCTCTCTCTATTTTAAGTTCGCCTACTCACTCTATTGGTGATCACGCTCCGTATACAATTAGTTCAATCATCACTTCACCGACAAAAACCTCCGCTATCAACCTTAGCACTAGTCCATTAAATCAACGGCAACGTCTATCGTATCCTACTGGAGTAACTACAACCATTATCTCACCCGTGTCAAATATTCTCAGCGCAAATGGTGAATTAGCTGCTCTCAGTGATGATGAACGTCAGTCTGCAAAATGTAATCACAAACGGCGTAGTGTATCAGCGACTGCTAGTGCAACAACACTTATATCAATAATAGGAAAAAACGCTCGTTCAGCGCGGACAGCATCGTCTTCTACCTTGCCTGTTCGATCGAAATCCTCAACATATATACCCAATTCAAAACGATCGCATTCACCATCTTCTGTGACATTACTTGGATCAAATAAAAACCCGAGTCAGAGAAAGAAACAAAAATTCTCTCATTATTGGGCTCTATTCGGCAAATCAGAGCAGAAATTAGTGTCAATTGATGTAAGCAACTCGGTAGAAAGCATTGTTTCCAGGCGATATGTATAAGAAATTGTTTTAGGCTGACAAACCGCCGGTCTATCGCGAATGTTTCTCATCAATTCGACACGTCAAAGAAAAGGATATCATTAAATCCGATGATTGTGTCTTATTACGTCCTGAGAATGCTGAACATTATGGCATAACGCCATACTTAGCAAAAGTCAAATGGTTTTGGAAAGAACCAGAATCAGGTTCGACAAAAACTAGATTACAATCTCGTATGATCATATAAATCTAATGTAAATTGTAGGTGAAATTCAAATGTCACTTGTTTGGTATTATCATCCTGAACATAGTGAACTGCCAGCACGTGTTAAGGAACACTTTTTAAGTAATGAAGTGTTAGCATCAAAGTACTGGGACTGTGTGAATGTAGCTTGTATTGAAGATAAATGCTATGTGCTCAACCTTAATGAATACAATCGGTAAGAAAGCTTCTTCTTCTTCTTTATTAAATCCACACATTCTGGAAAAAAAATGAAAGGGAGAAAAGAGTTCACGTTATTTTACTTGAAAACATAGAAATGTATGTGTAATAGTTCCGATTTGAGATTCTCTTTGGAGCAGTACATCGGATATGAACTTCCGGTTGGCAATTGGAATGATTATAATTAATATCGCTAAACTCAATTGTGTGCAGATAATTGAAGTAGTAGAGCGTTCGAATCAGTTTACAATTAATTAATATTTCAAATTTCTTGGTTCGATATTCATTTCCATTTGATCTCTTTTTCTAGTTATTGTATTCGTGAAAAGACATCGGACCTCTTCGAACATCCTGATTCAGTGGGTGATTTGAAATCTCTGTTAAACAGAAATACTTCCACTGTTCAGCATCGACCACTACCGTCGAAAAATGTTGACAATCAAAATATCTTCTTCTGTCGCTATGTATATGACCATCGAGCGAAACGTATTTTGAAAAATCCAAGTTTGAATAATCCTAATATGAATTCAACAACAGCAACAACGACGACGACAACAACAACAACAACAACAACTGCAATAATGACCACGATGACGACAACAGTTGATCCCACTACGACAATTTCTGTACGTACGGCAGCACGCATGTGAATCTCTTGATCATTATGTTTTCTTTCTTGCATTCTTTTTCCTGACGTTTTTTTTTCTGCTCGACGATTCTGATTTCCTTTCTTCTTCATCTTGTATCTACGATTACTTGTTTGTTTTATAGTTTTCTGAATTCGTTTCAACAACACAATTAAACCTCAATGTTGTTAGTTGAACGCACATACATTTGAGTATAGAGAAAAATATTTGTGTGTGATATTCTCTATTTCAAACATTTTCATTGCTAGCAAATCTTTCTACTTTTTCTCTGCTGTGCTCTCTTCATTTCTTTCTATCGAGCTTTAATTAAATTAACAATTAATGATGCTCGTTACAATCATTGTTACTATGAAAGTTTATTATTCTCTGTCTCGTTGTATAAAACTTGTACATTATTTTTGTCTTTACGAACAAAAAAGAAAACAAATGGTCTCTTTTTCTCGTTTTGCTCTCTCTATATTTTTTCTTCGTTTTGTTTTGTTTGTTAGTCGTCACTGCTGCTACTACTATCTCTCCCTTTTCTTTTCTTCGCGTCTTCATTGAGAAATAGAAAAACACACTTTTAAGTCTGGACTTGGTTTGTTTGGTTGTTATTTTATATATAAATGTTCGTATTTCTAGATTTCTATCGAATTAATTAATCATGTCGGCCAAAAGAGGTCGTGGTGGTGTCGGAGGTGGTAAATTCCGTATTTCACTCGGTTTACCAGTCGGAGCTGTGATCAACTGCGCCGATAACACAGGTGCGAAAAACTTATTCGTCATTTCCGTCAAAGGCTTCGGTGCTCGACTCAATCGATTACCAGCTGCTTGCGTTGGTGACATGATCATCTGTACGTACTAACCGTTGTTTTTTCTATCGAAGCTATTTTCACATTCTGATCGATTGTTTTAGCAACGATAAAGAAAGGCAAGCCTGATCTTCGTAAAAAAGTTATGCCCGCAGTCGTCATCCGACAACGTAAACCATTTCGCCGAAAAGATGGCACGTTCATCTATTTTGAAGATAACGCTGGTGTTATTGTCAATAACAAAGGTGAAATGAAAGGTTCAGCAATTACTGGACCTGTGGCTAAAGAATGTGCTGATTTATGGCCACGTATTGCCGCCAATGCACAATCGGTGGCTTAATTGAAACATGAAAAAGAAGAGTTTTCTAACTGTTTTTACTTTCCATCTTATAAACAGAAAAAAAAAAGAACGAATCAATGCACATTTTTGTTTTGCTATTTTGATTAAATAAGACCAAATCAAAATATAACATTCAGTTTTTGTTTATCGATAGAAACGAATCGTTTATTCTGTTTCAGTACTGTACCTAAGAAATGCTCGGGAAAGTGTCGCAAGGACAGAGAGAGTCGCGTAGGGATCGTCGATGGTATGTTTGAGTTTATCGAATTCTTTGAGAAGAGAACCTTTTCGTTTGTTGATGTTCAATTGTTTGAGTTGTTCGTCGTTGATTTGTTGATGAAGATATGATTGAAAAGTGTTTTGTTCTGACACGTCAGACTTGATTAATGAAGGAGTTTTCGCTGATCGACATGAACGAGCTCGAGGCAATGATGGGCGTGGAATATATTGATTTGAATGTCTTCTTTGAGGTAGTTTTGATGGTAAAGCTGAACTTAGTAAGCGTTTTTCTGTTTCCGATGAAAACTTCAATAGACGCAAATGATTATGCACACGCGCAAGGCAATTTGGCGATGTCAATGATTGTTTTTCGTACGTCTCGTGGTTATTATCTCTATTAGCTGCGTAGAATGGTTCATTTTGTTCCAAACACTTTCTCAGATGATTTACTTTGCGGTTAAATAATTGTTCTTGATGTTTGTAAGCATGTAGCGTTGACAGATATGTTTGTTTACGATGATTTTCATCAATATCATGTTGAATCGTTAGACGACGATGAGTACACCGACTGATTCGCGCAGTTGTCTTACTTATCTCGTCTTGCATTTCTATCGATATACCGATATAGTTTCACGCAATGTGGATACACATCGATGGTGAAGTGTTTCTATTTTGATTTTCTCCTCTTCTCAACTTGAAATTTGTTTCAAGATAAGGTGAAGCAGATATGCCCTTATAAGATTGTTACTTAGACACTAATTGATATCACCGATGAAAAAGTTCAATCAATAAAAAAAATAAAACGATAATATTCATTATTTTTCTTTTCTAGATTTGAATCGATTCTATTCTCTACTGATGATCTGAACACCAATAAAATAATCGAAAACATCTTGATGGTTTAAGATACGTAAAAATCAATATTTTGCAGGTGAGGCGACGATCGTTGATGTTGACATTGAGTTCACACAGGTAATACCTGGTATACTAATAGAAATACAATTCGAAAGTTTACCGCTACGCAGATCAAAGCAATTCATACATGAGAAAACAGACAGCCGCTCATAAATTTGCAAGGAATTGATGAGGTAGGAAGAAATCGATTAAATATCTGAAAGAATACACAAGAGAATACATGAAAAAGAAAATAATTATCTTCGAAACAGTTTCTTTCCTTTAAGAATAACTTTCATTTTTCATTCGCTATGAATCGAGGCGAATAGATATAATATGACTCATTCGATTATATAAGATGATGTCTCATTCACAGTTACGATTCTGCTTTTTTTTCGTCCTATCTCTTCAACTCATAGGCAACAAATTTATTCACACTTATAATGTGATATCCTCAAACGAATGTACGAATCGATGTTGCTAGATCTTCGACATCGACCAAATGCACGGTTAGTATACCTTGCTCATATCTCGTCTTATAGAAAATAGACCAGTACTAAGACGATTTCGTTTTCATCTTTCACTGACACCGATGGGTTATACAACATGATTAGAAGGTAAATCTATATTTATATTCGACTATAGCTTTGGTTTTTATTGTTTAGGTACAATTTGCGATGTTTTAGGCACAATTAGAATTGACTACATCTAATTCTTTTCATTCTGGAGCATGAGTTGTACTCTTTCGCTCATTGATAAGTATCGCGCCTCTGTATGAAATATCTTTGAAGTAGACGGAGAGACACTAGCTCGGCGATGAAATTTTGATTGAATATTAGTTCAACATTGTCAATGTTTTATGCTTCGTTGCATTATGACGTCATGCAGACGGTATAGAAACACATGAATTACGCGTCCCATCTATCATATATAAAAAATGGGCAAGACTTCAGTGAAAAAGACTCGCATGTTATTTATCCAGAAACTATCATTAGATTGAAGTACTATTTCATTGTTTCAGATGTTAGAATATATTTTTAACGATCGACTTTTCGTCACTTATACATGTCCATATGTATGGTTTATTAGTGCAAGCTTAGTATTCGTCTTAGAAACAATTATCGGCATTAGAGCACCATATGGACGATATAATACGAATAACAGTGGAGTTCCCGTTCGACTGGCATGGTTTATTCAAGAATGTCCGTGTGTCTTCGTCACATGTTATCTTCTATATACAAATTGGTCATCGGTATCATTTACAAAGTTCTTCATACTAGGATTATTTCTTATACATTATTTTCAACGGTATGTTAGACTGTAATGTGAGAACTGATGATTGTTTACGAGCACATGAGAAGTATATACATACTGAAACGTATATGTGAACGAGGAGTATGTGCCAAGTGAAGGAAAAAACGAGAAAATTTTCTATATGCTGTAATGTATTCAAACTAAATATTTCGCATTCTTTTCTTTTAGTGTTTTCATCTATCCAATGTTGATTCGTGGTGGAAAACACAGTCCGTATTTTACAACTATCTTAGCATTTATTTTTTGCGCTTTGAACTCCTATGCGATTGGTAAAGAGCTCTTGGCTTATCATACTTACCCGAAGAATTATTTATTTTCGTTACGTGCTCTTGCTGGCACAATTCTGTTTTTCACTGGCTTTATTCTTAACCTACAATCGGATGCGATCTTGAGAAATCTACGTAAAGACGATAATGATCGCGGTTATAAGATTCCACGAGGTAATGCTTAGCCATAAAATAAGATGACAATCAAATCTTTCCTTTTTGTTCACTAGGAGGCTTATTTGAATATGTTTCGGGTGCGAATTTCTTAGCTGAATCACTTGAATGGACAGGTTTTGCTATTTGTGCATGGACGTTGCCTGCATTAGCATTTGCCGTATTCACATGGATTAATACAGCATTTGGTCGTGGAATCCACCATCATCAGTACGTAGATAGCAAACATTAAAGAATCAGTTATTCTTCTTTTTTGTTTCGATTTAGATTTTATCTTGAAAAATTCAAAGATGAATATCCAAAGAATCGAAAAGCCATCATTCCGTTTATTTTGTAATTTCCTGAATGAACCTATTTTCATATAACTATAGAAAATCAGCATATTTTCAAATAAATAATCTAGCTGCATTTAATAATTGACAGTCTTTTTTTCAGATGCCTCCGGGTCGAAAAAGAACAAGTACAAGTAGTAAATCTTCTACTTCTACTAATGGTCAACATTCTCCAAAACAATCACCTTACGGTAAATGATCTCATCCCTGTTTTTTAATCTCATGCTTTTCATTTATTAGAATGTGGAAATGTTGTATGGTGCAAATATAAAAAATATCCATATTGGCCTGGTATCATATGGGATAAAACCAACAAACCAACTCGAACTCTCTATGAAGTCCTTTTCTTTGGAACATTTAGCCTTGGAGTGTAAGAAACTCATCGGAAGTTGATTAATGTCTATATCTTTGAGTGTTTTAGATCCATCGATCGTAAATGGTTAGAACCGTACGAAGGTGTAGCTGAATTCAAAAAACGTATTCAGGAATTAAAAGCTGCCGAAGTATGAAACACATTGATTTTCATGTAGAATTTAGAATCTTTTTTCCTCATTAGATACTGATAAAGAATAAAACGAGTCAATACGACATGAACATCACATTAGCAAATTTAGAATCGTTTCAAGAAGCGGTTAAACAAGCATCGAAAGTGTTGAAATGTTCCAATCCATCTGAAAGATTGAAATTAGCTGATAATATGCGTAAAGGTGTCACATGCGATTTTTTCCAATTAGATATCGAAGACGTAGATGACGATGAGCAAGAAGAAAACGAAGAGAATGGAGAGGAAGATCATGAAGACTCGAATTCTGTCATTGCTGACGAGAATAGTACGTAAAGTGATATTTTATTCGAATAGTAATCATTACCGATTTTTCTAGCTTCACTTGCCCCAGTGTCTTCCATACAAAATGATCAAGAGTTTATTCAAACAATGATTAGACAAGGAAAACGAAAGCGAAAATCAGAAGATGAACATAGTTTATCTAATGGGAAAATACGTCGAATAACGATTAAAAACGAGCCTGAACAGGTATTTCAATATCTCCTTTCTTCTGTGCAAAAGACTTACTCTTTCCTTAGCCATCAAGTAACCCACCACCATCGATTCTATTTCGACATTCCAATGAACAGCCCATAGTTATGTGCTCGAACTTTGTTTGTCATAGTCTGTCACCAACTGAGGAAACTTTCATATTAGATGCAATCGCACGTGCGGGCTCCAATTGTACGTTTTTCGAAGCAAAACAAGTTGCTGAAGAAATGTATTCGAATATCATCTGTGTGAATAATACCAACCGACCATTACCTGTTAGCGAAGTCTGGTTCTATTTATTTTTCTATTTACATTGTGAGAAACTATTCTCCGCACATCCACACTGGCTTCATGATCTTGAAAATACCAAAACATCTGTTCATTATCTACATGAACAACAACAGCAAATAATTCGTCTGATGAAAACTTATCTTTGTTAGCATTGTCTAGTGTGTGTTTTTTGTGTGTACATAGGCAAACGCGTTGTATATTAGAAACTATTTTGTATTGATCTGAAAAAGTAAATAAAAGTATGAATAGGTGAATTCATTGGAGAAACTATTGAATATATATGTTCAGTTTAAGATAGAATGAATAATAATAATGTAGAAGATCAGCGATGGAAACTACTAGATCAAGAACGATTCCAAACGTTTTTCGATTCGGATGGACGGCTGGTGAAAGAACATGAATTTAGAAAAGCTGTTTTCAAAGGTGAGAGGTAGGTCTAGATATTTCCGAGACTGATTTCGACATAAATTTGAAAAAATTCATTGAGACAAATCGATCTGTTTAGGTGGAATCAATGGTAGCCTTCGCGCACAAGCATGGAAATATCTATTCGGTTTCTATCCACCTCTGGTTTCCAAAGCGTAAGATTATCGACAAATTGAACTCTCTGTTGATATGGATATTCTACTCTATAATAGAGAACAAGAAACGATTAATATTGAACGTAAATTGTGTTATGAATTTATGTGTGAACGATGTCAAAAAGAAATGCCAGAAGAACGTAAAATTAGTTCTTCGCTTACTTTTTCATCTCTATATCACATTCGATTTTAGTTCGCTTTCAACTACCACATCTATCATCAAATAGTGTCAGACAACCATCTAGTCCAAACGACATCTTCTTTTCTATTCAACAACGCATCGAAGCGTATAAACCTAAACTAGATTGGAATGACATGGATCGACATGCACGACTTATTGCTAAAGATCTACATCGAACTGATTTCATATCATCAGAGAAAAAACCAGATAATTACAACTATGGTCCACTAACACGTTTACTTGTTACATTTGCTTCGTACCACCCAACAATTGGTTATTCGCAAGGTAGTACTCACCATCCAAATAGAATAGTCGACCTTATTCATTTGTTTCGTAGGCATGAACGATATGGCTCATTGTTTTCTTCATGTATTTTCGTTCAATGAACATGAAGCTTATTTCTGCTTCGCGTATTACATAACTCAATCCGGTGAACATTTTACAGAAAAAGGTATCGCTCATAAGATTAACCAATTACCTAAGTTAATGGAAATCGTTGATCAATTGTTATACGATCGAATTCTATCCCTCAAGGTCGAATTATGGACATTTTGCCATCGTATGTATCGAAGCGATTTCATCTAATTTTCTAATGATTTTTCGATAGGTTGGCTATTTTTATGTTTTCGTCGAGAATTTGCCGAAGAAGAAGATACATTAATATGTTTCGAAGTTGTTTGTAGCCATTTTCTTGAAGAGAATTCCTTAGCTGCCGAACGTCTTCTTCACGACATTCAACTACGACGAGCTGAACAGAAAGGTATCAGCAGTTATTCGTCCACGTCTATGGAAGGACATTCAAAATCCAATGAAGAACTTGGATGTTCATTTGATTTATTCGTTTGCATCGCTATGATATCATTATTTCGTTCGTGCTTATTTGATGCTAATGATGAACTTGAAGCATTAGAGGCTATTCAACAACGACAGAAGACACTCGATGTTCGACAGGTTTTATCATTAGCCGAACAACTTTTTAAAATCTATTGTCAACAAATGGCATCTATGACAGCTCCATCTTTGATTGAAACATCGTCCTACGAAATTATCGATTGATTATTTACCTACATGTGATCGAATTTTTCAAATTATTTCTTGCACTTTTCTTTCGATCAAAATAAAAACGATAGATATTCATAATTTGAGGTTTATCAGAAAATGCAGCATTCAAACGGTAACTGATATCGTTTATTCATGATAATTCCCTCTTCAGTAGAAAGCTTATAACGAATTAGATAGAAATATAATACTGAAATAAGAGTAACTCATTTATCCGACACCGGATCGGTTGGTTCGTTCTCTTTGTTTTCAATCAATTCACTAACTAGAACTTCATTATGCCGATTGACCAGTTTCGTTGGCATGTCATACGTTGCAGAAATAACTTCTTCACGATTGATTGCAAAATCTTTGCATATATCTAATATGCTCTGACTTTCTCGCTTCCAATCTGCTTCTTTTGCAAAACCGCCAAAACGTTTCGCATAGAAAATTCGTTCCGGTTGTTGATAAATGAATACACCATCGATGTTTGGAATCGGTGCTGAACTATTATGAATATCTTTATCAAGAATGAGTAACAGCGTAAAGTGGTTCTCTCTGTCATTTGATGTCGAAGGACGGACTTTGACCATAATTGGAAGACACATTATCAATGTTTTACCTTTTTTGAAGAAGAAAAACATGTTTTGTTTATTCGAATAGGCAAATTACGATAGTTTACCATCGACATTGCCACCCTGAGTATATTTTACTAATTTCCATAGATTTGACATAACAGGTTCATCGCCAACAGTAGCTGTAAATGCATAAGCTGCACAGGTAAATGGTTGATATCGTCGCTTTTCATAAACCTAATCGTTCCATAAATAGATTTGCATGAAAGACCACCTGTGGTATAATACAGTACCTTATTACTTTCCAGAATCTCATACTTTGGCCATTCAGGATCAGCAGTTACGTGTGAATACGCTGACGCAGCTGTTCGTAACCAATTCATTTTCTAATGTGTTCTTTATTCTATTTTGTGTACGTTCTTATATCGACGAGTAAAAACGAAATTATATAATCAAAGATAAGAGAGATATTTGTTTTTCGCTGTGTACTGATGATAAATTCTGGAACATGTGTTTATTTTTACTGCGAACAACAGACACTTGAAAGACATCGATTCATCCTAGTGATCGTTGTTCTAGGTAAAACAAGAGATATGTTACGAGTACATCGAGACAAACAGCTAGTTTAAGAAGAAAATTTTCTTTTTTTTAAATTACAGGTGCTTACATATATAATACATGATAGAAAGAACAGAAAATCATTGTCTTTTGATGTACCTAATCGATCGACAACAGAACACAGAAAAAAAAACATGAAACGAAGACCAAGGAAAGAAGAAGAAACTGTACACACATATACATGCCTTTTCGTAGTTTATAAAAGTCTATTTTTTCATCGAAATAACATGAACAGAAAATGATCTATGCCGATGAACAAATGTTTATGAATATACGTATGTGTTCCGAAACAAGATTAAAAAAGGAATCAAATAAATCCACAATATTTCTATATGTACATTGATAAATTTTGATTTTTCTTCTAAAATCTCTATTATCGTAGATATTTATTGAGATCAATAAAGGCACAGTCTGGTATGTTATTCTTGTGCATAAGCTTGTCACATTCGTGTAGATAACCAGCAAGTACTTCAAGAGCAGGATGTCTTGGCATGTCATGTGCTTCTACAATAACGAAGATAAACAATGTATATTTAGATTAATTGGAAGGATTCATCTACGTACCAAGGATAGCACTATTAACAGCACTGGACACCGTTTCACGTTGCGAAGGTTCTAATAGATGAGCAAGAGGCGATATTTTGGGATCTGTATAGGCTAATAGACTGAATGCATCCTGGAAAGCAATGAAATGCTTAAATCGTGAACTACTCTGTGTGTGATGTCGAAGGTTTACCTGAAGAATTTTATCATTATGTGGATTTTCTCCATGTTCGACTACCAGATGTTGTTTAAGCGCGTGTAACTCTCGGCCGAATTGGAGAATTCTCATGAGAAGTTGATCATCATCTTTTTCTATTGACTTTTTCTGCACATCCGATGACGTGATATCCATATCTATGGTATGACTCGAATCTATACAACCATCATGCTCCATTCCGTCAAGAATATCAGTTGATTTTCCTGAACATCCATTACTATTTACAATACCATCGGTAAGTTGATTAGCATTATCGTTGTCTATTGATGTATGACCATTGGAGATCTGATTTGTCGTCGAAGGAGACTGGTTTACTGTTCCATGATTGCTAAAACCATTGGCTGTATTATTGCTAGATAGATTATCATCAACATCCATTAGATTAACTACAGTATTCGAATTCATCGTTGCTGAATGAGTATTCGATAATTCAGATATTTGACACGATGTTTCTAAATAGAACGACGCGATTTGAAATAGAAATAGCGTTCAAACAATTTACCCTGTGAAGATTCATTCGGATTATTTGCACTTGTTCGATGAGATAATGAATTCATTGTACCATTACTATGTTGCACTCGTTGAGATGTATATGGACTATTGGAACGAGACCGTGTAGATGTATGCGTTGTAGTCATTGGGGATAAGGAACGTCCAGCAGTTGAATAAGACAAATTCTTTTTCGAGGAACACAAAGAATTATTCGAATTGTTTTTATTTGCTGATAGGAAATTATTTGGAGATGAACAATTCGTTGTTGTTGACTGAGATGCAGATGATGAATCTGTTTCACAAATTTCACTTTCAGTTCCATTGATCATTTCAATAAATTGTCGGACTTTAAGTAAGAACAAGAGATTTTTATCGTTGAGTAATGTGGGGAAAAGTTCTTTCGTCTTAAAAATTGCATCAGTCGTACGACCTTCAAGGATCAAATGTTGGATAACTAAAACAAAATCACAAAAAAATGGTTTATTCAACTATCCTTTCATCATCTTCCTCTTACGCTGCCGATTCCTCATTGAATTCAGTTCATCTGCATAGACACTTTCGGCATTTTTATTGAATTGTTCAGCTGTAGCACAATACCCGTAATGGACTAGATACGTGGAAACAATTCGACGTAGTTGTGTTTGATGTAGAAGTTCATTTTCTTTTACTACACATTCAAAAATCGCTCGACGTGTTTTTTCTCGATATTCCTACATGAATTTAGAATTAAACCAACATTTATTTCGATCTCCATCATGTTTCACTCACATCCATATATTTTTCGATATCGAATTTAAATGGACTCAAACCGAAATTCGCTTCGATAGCTTCGTGAGGTGTTTGCAAGCCAACAGTTGGATAAATATCCGCCTAGCATCAACAAAAGCGATGTTTCGAGTTAATAGAAGACAGTTTATCGCTTACCGGTATATCTCGAAATGATGTACCTAAAAAACAAACGATCAAGCATGATGAATGTATTGAAACAAGTAGACTTACCAATGTTATAACCATTGCGTGTATAAAAACAAGAATTTTCAAGAAAATTTACACAGCATCCCACATAATCACCTGTGGTAAATGTTGGTCCGTAGACAATACCTGAGCCCGATGAGCAAAATGAATGACCATCGTCGCCATGATAACCATATGAGCCTTTATCCCAGCCAGGTAGACGATTGAGATTTACATCACTGGTAGATAAACCAATTCCCATATATCTAATTATAAGATGCAAAACCAATGTATAACAAATAGTCGAATACTCTTGATTTTTTCCTGCTAAAGATCAAGAGCACCGAGTAGAAAATGAAATACAACAAACATCTTCTTATTTTTTTCATACCACAATGAATCAAACTCAGATTTTCCCTTGTAGTTACTCAGAACCTTCTGCTATCAAATAGAATGTCCGACGAATAAACAATGATTGTTTGATAAATGAAATGTCAATCCTCACAGCAATGATTTCTCGAATAGGAATACTGTTTGTTTATATAGGTCAAATTTTTACATACCCATCACGACCTTTGCTTAAAATTTTCACTTCATAATAATAAATACCGGTCAACGGTGGAATAGGATAATCAGAACGAACACTCGCTGCATCTTTATGTGATTTACCAGGTCCTGAAAACATACAGTTTTATGACCTTGATTCAACGACGACTTAGCATAAATTACCTTTGTAGGTGACAACGAGATCATTTTGTTGTAAAACCAAAGTTTGCACTTTTTCTTTTGCATTCCATCTCATTGGCAAATGAATATCATCAGTAACATGTGGATAGAGTTGAGCAAGACGTTCATAGCCAGTTTTATTATTCGTAGTTCGAGTGGCTGCTGCTACTGCTGCAGCTGCAGCGACAGCCGCTGCTGTTGTTGTTGACCTAGTTGCCATCCGTGAAGGTGGTAGTGCGGGTGGTGTCGTCTCATTATCTGTCATTTTTCGAACTTGTCGAGGTAAACGTCTTCGTCTTTGATGTTGAATTGATAATTTGATAAATTTAAAAACAAGATAGGTGAGATTGAAAGTAAGAATCAAACAACATGAGATATATGCAAAATTAAGCGAACAACTTTCATCCATTCCATTGTTGAAATTAATCAAATTGAGTACTACGATGAATCTTAAGCGTTAAATGAACAAATCATATATAAACAATAAATAATAACAACAACACAGATCAGCTGACGAGTTCTGTATCGCGTCTATGCAGTCATATTACAAGATGGCGTACGAATCGCTCTAACGAATCGATTTTTTTTCTTGTTCTCGTCTCGTTCTTCTCCTTCTTCGTCTCTTTTTCTTTGTTCTGTCATGCTGTTGAAGATATTCATAAAAAGTCCTTTTCTCCTCGGAAGATTTGTGTCAACAATTGAATTGACACGAAATGCGATCGCCAATAAGCCCCTGCAATGGAATGATCTAATCAAATGGCTTGAAAATGGACAGAAAACCTTATTATGGCGTGATGAATCGTGTGCTCAACGATATATTGAACATCAAAAACAAGTTGCTCGAGATTATCGATCCATCAATGACTTTATACGCATTCATTATCTTAAATGGGATGTAGATATCGATGAAAGCACTCACAAACGTCTTGCTATTCCAAGTTCTAATTCAATCAAAGAGCCGTTACTGACTCCAAACGATTTTCCTTACTATTTAGTTTCCAATATTCAGCATTGGGTCATCTGGTGTGATCCAATACCAAAGATTCCCGAAGCAGTTATTGACGAAATCATTCGAAAAAATTTTCCCTATGAAAAATACGAAACTCTCAGTTTTGTGAACCCACCTCGATTAAGATCTGTTTCGGATGTGTTCCATGCACATGTGTTTACAAGAACAAAATTGACTTAAGTTTTTGTATTTATGTATATCTTTAGATGAAAAGAACACAGGTCGAGAATTACGATACAACACCAAAACGATTGAAAATAGGAAATTTATCGGCAAATAATAATGATCAGTTTGATAAGGTTGTCATAGAAAGAAATAGAATCGAATGAATTTGTTCATTTTTGATATTTTGATTTAGTTTATTAATAAATTTCGATCATCAATCGATACAAATAATGAAGATTCTCGACCTTTTGATGTTTTTAAACAATATTTGAAAGGTAGATAACACAAAGGAATGAAGATATTGAAACAAGTCTCTCATTAATACACAAAAGAAAGACTCCGGATAGTCTAATGTGTTTTATTATAGAATGTTTGGATGACACTACAGATTCAAAAATTCTTCCAACGTTTATCAAAAAGACTATTCAAATCGTGATTACTTCTTCGATATCGACCGTTCATCATCTTGTCTTCACAAAAATTATTGGTCTTATCATCATCTATGTAAACAAAAATCATCTTTGTTTTCTATCGAATATAATTTTTGTTCTATTTCTTCAGTTGGATAACATCTCATCAGATGCCTTACTCGATATCACACATGAGATCATCACGAAATTAATCGAAACATCAGTCAACGCTGACATGTTTGTTTTTGTTTTTTTTAATCCTCGTTTCCTTTTTCTTATGTATTTGAATTTTCTTAGTATGATTGAACTTTTACGAAGTATCTATTTACAACAAGTGAAACGGGATGAAACTCAATCTGCATCAGGATCAGCAGCAACAATGTGCGAATCCGTTGTTCAACAATTAGGCAATACAACGTAAAGATAATCATCTTTCTTTTCCGGATGTAATCAATTGCTAATATTTAGATGGACTGAAGACAATTACGCGAGTCTCATCGCTATTATGAAGTAATGATGAATGATATTCGATAGATAAACGAAATGAGATGTGTTTCTGTGTAGAACAATTCCATTTTCCGATAATGAAAAACGAACATTCATCGATATTATGTTTACTTTGGATTTTGAATCAATGGTTGATCAACTACCTGTATTTGTTGTAAATATTCTCAAATTGTGTAGTGATACTCGATTAGAAAATGAAATCACCAGTTCAAGTGGATATATATTCGATCGTTTAATCCAATATTTCATTGATTTGGATAAAAAATCCAACGAGTAACTTTGTCTGTCCTTCGTTTTCGTTAATCAATCCATTTTCTCTACAGGAATAAACAATATACAGCTAACGTTCGACTTTGCATTGTTCACATCTTGAATGCTATTGAATTATCACCAGAACTCGGAACAATCTTGCTTCGGACATTTAAAGTAACATTCATTTTTCACTTTCTCCAATGAAGACCTTGGTATTTCGTAGAAAATTCAAAGTAATGATGTTGCAAAGTTATTTTCGCCATTTTGCTTGGCGTTTGTATTCGCATTACCGAAAGATCGAACTATCAAAGGAAAAGTAAGCAAATCATTCGGTTCATTCGATTTTTCGATTGCTATGATATGAGTAGTTTATTAAACAATTAAAAACGGCATTTGATCTTGTCTGTCAAACATTCGAAAAGAACAATGAGGCTTTTTGGTTGATACTCTTCACGAAAATCAACTATAACGATTTCTATCGTGATTATTTACTACAACTTGCTAAGAAAGAGTAAGGATCTGAATCAATGACAATCTACGATTCAATGTTTGTTTTTTGTTGAAGATTATTTGGAGGTGATCTAATTCTTTCGGGTTTGATCGATTTTTGTTTTCAATTACTTGATGAATACAGTCAATCACCAATACCTGTGAATGAATCATCATTTTCAGTTATCGAACTATTGAAAACATTAGCATCAAAATGGTTATCGGACATCGTACGAGTAAGTTTGACTCATGATTATTTTTTTTTAAGGTATCAGAGAAGTTTAGTTGCATAAATCCGTGCAAGAGGAAGTTATACATCGTCTATTCGATCGAATACTTGAAGCGAAAACCAATGATCGAACTGTGAAACATTTCATTGGTAAGTTTCAACAATGATCGTACTTCTAATGTTGAGAAAACGATTCGAAACCTTCTAGAACAATTGTACGATGTAATGAAAACAAATAGTCATCGATTTGTTAAGTGGCCTGAACAATTGAAAGATCGACTAGATCAAATTTTACATATGCGTTACGAATTAGCTCGTGATGTACTCGATGCATTCAAACCTATTATTAAATTAAGTGGGAATACACCTTTTCGTGAAACGTACTTTCAATTACTTCGCACAGCAATGTACCGACCGTAAGTGTGAGAGAACTGAACTTGAGAAACAACATATGAGATTTTAGTCGGTTGGATTGTCGGCGAATGGCAGTAGACGGCTATTTGATATTGTTAAAACATGCTAAATGGTTGATTCGACCACCATCTGCACAAGCAAGTCAAATGACAATGTTTTCCTTAGTTGAAGTGAGTGTTTGTGATTAAACTAAACAAGAACATGAAAGATTGCTATGAATAGCGTGGCGCAACGCAAATGAATACGATTAATTCAACGCAACGTTCAACAGAAGGACAATGTATTGAATTATTAATGCAATTAAGACGAAGTCTTTCCCAACAGTACGATGTACGATTGGCTGTTTATGAGGTAAGAGAGAAAAGCAAAATATTCGTTACAGATTCAATCCAAAGATTATTTAGGGTTTATTACCTGTCCTTCGTAAAAGTCCCATCCTTATGGCACCTATTCTAGATATGCTTATTTCTCAGGTAATTCTCGAAATGAAGGAAACAAAAACTTTTATGTGTATATATGTAGATTGCATTGTACTATGAACCGATGGGAGATAAATGTACGTTGAATTTATCATCTTGTTTGCTGGAACGTGATGATAAAACCCAAATTATCGAACCATTTGTGAGTGGAAGTATCTTATTCGGAAAAATTCTCGTTTATCTATCAATTTCAATTAGGCACATCTACTTCATTGTCTTTCTCTTTGTTTACATCGTGCTGATTGTCTCTTAAAAGCCAATTCGAAAATTTTCGACGAAGATCCCGATGTCGCTGTGTATATCAAAAAAGCAAATGATATTTTCAAACGTCTCATTGTGTTATTTGATGATGATGAATTTACTGATCTGGTTGGAGTAAGTTCGCTTCACAAGCATGAATACGACATTTTCCGATGGATTCATTTCAGGCTAAAGGTTTACCAGAAGATAAAACAAGCCCACAAATGTATACACTTTGTATTGATATTTGTAATGTTTTAATTGAATACAAATTTATGCGAATGAAAGATGCGTAAGTAGATCAACGAAGAAATTGAATGATTCACTTTTGCATTGACTCGTTGAAGAGAATCGACCGCAAGTGTATTGAAATCAATTGATCAAGAATCTCATTTACATGAAAAAATGTCCAAGGCAAAACTGCGCTTACCAACAGCAGGCAAACTGATATCATTTACGTGCTTGAAACGATTTTTACATTCGATTCTATGGTCAAAAATGTTTACTGCGGATCTCGATTCGTCGAATCATAATATCGATCTGGATGCACTCGGTGATGACATAGGTTATCGTAGTTATGTCATGCGTTGTTGTCTATCAAAGTTTCGTTCGATTTTAACGCACGGTATCAAATATTATTTTGATGCCGAAAACATGCGACAGGACAAACTACAAATGATGCTCATTGATCTTCATATGTAAGTCGATATGAACACATTTTTCAAGTCGTATTCTTGGAAATTCAATAGAATTCTGTATCAAGCTGTAACGAAAGATATGTCAATAATCTTAACCGAACAAATCTTGCAATTAATTGTGGAAATATGGAAGATCATCGTTAATAACTTTCGTGGCGCAGCAGCATTGATGATTGATAGCGCAATGAAAGCATTCAGTGGTGATCCCGATGCCATCGATTCCAATATAAGTTACAGTCAAACTGATCCTCAAACAGCACGTTTTGCTGAAAGTTTCAAAGTAGAAAATTCCAAACTAACGAAACATCGAACTAGCATAAATCGTGTTTTATTAGGCAATCTATAAACGAATTGAGGACGAATATAACCAACTGATTGAAGCAGCTGGTGTTGACGGTTCGACAGCGAAAGCTTCAGGTTGTTTGAAAGCGCTGATCTACGTTGCTGACATTCTCGAACTAGCATTGAAAGATGGAGAACACATTGATCGCAATGAATATCAGTCATTTGCTGAATGGGTTAGTTCAACGTGTATGCAAGGCAAATATGGTATAAATGTTTCGAAAACAAAACAAAACTATGTCTAAATGATTCGTTTTACAATCGAAAATTTTAGAGGACCATCAATTAAGCAAAGCGTTAGTTCGTTTACTCTTTAAACTTTCATCGAAAATTGGTAATCATGCACCACTCCTTCGAAAAGTGGCTATGGACATTCACGGTCAATGTGAAGATGTTTCCGAAGATGTAAATTTCACTTTTCATCCTACGATACTCTTCGATTTTTATTTTCAATAGACAAAATTCGTTCATCAACCGTATTTCGCTATTATCAACGAAAAAACACATATGATCATATTGAATAACATCCTTCTGCCCGAATTGGAACGAATGATCAACAGTCTGGAATGGATTATTCAAACCCAAATTTTATCCAATGATCAAATTACTCATTTCTGCGGACAATTATCATATTCGATGACCACCTTCGGACAAATTTTACAATGTCGGTTAAAAAACAAAATGATGATTATCAACATAGTCAAACTCTTGACGAAATTGTATACAATTCTCGATGAATTCACTCGTCAGGTATGGAATAGCAGAATATTTTGAATTTCTAAGCAATTGCACGTTTGCTTTGTCAGATGGTTAAAAATAAAACACCGATACGCGATGAATTCGAAAAGCTTGCATCGATTTCTGGCTCACAATTACAACAACCGTGCTACGGTTTTCTTACTTATACAATGGTAATGCTTCTATTTGTGACAAAAACGTTCGGAAACATTTTCATTTCATTTAGAGTTTGGAATTGGATGATGAAGAAGAAGTTGTCAAAAAGAAAAAGAAGAAAAATGATAAAAAAGATCCCAAAAAGGTAAATCGTTCACTCGAATTGCGTTCAACATTCACCAGAAACTTCCTTTATAGAAGAAAAGTGTGTTAAAAGATACACTCGTACCAAAATTAGTTTACGAAATGGAACAATACGAACGATCGCTACTTGAATTAGGCAAACAACAAGATGTAAATGGATAGTTGTTTGCATTCAATAATTTTTAGTTGAATTTGATTGTTTCTTTAGAAACGCTTATTGGAAACATTTAAAATGTCAGCTGTACGAGATTTTCGCTTCAACTTGGATAGTATTCCTGACGATCAATCTGTGTTACAAACAAGTCGTCAAGAGAATGATGCCGAAGAAGATGATGTAGAAGAGGTGGAAGAAGAAAATGAATAGAAATCAAGTCAGATATATGTGTGAACTATTTTTATATATTTTTTTTCTCATTTGTTAATAATTTTCTTTTCATGCAAATACCAAATTAGATTTCATTTCGACTATGCAAAATAAATTCATGATTTAACTACCATAAACTTCGAGAGAAATCTACTTTCACGAGAGTTTTATACACATATAAAACTACTCAAGATTCAATAGAGAAAAACCGATATCTTTATAACTTGGACTATAAATCGAAAGTGTTGTTTATAAGCGAAGAGAGTTTCGCATTCGACTGATCATAAACTAGCATGATGGACGAAAGTAAAGATGATGTGATTCTGTTTGAACAAGATTATCCTCGGCAATCTTTTCTTCGCAAGAAAATCAGCCTAACGGTCCCGGTGTGTATTTTGTTAATCGGCATTTTTCTCTCATCGGCATTCATTGTTTCCGTCATTTCATTCTATTGGTCTGATGGTGTTATCTGCTATGTGAAGGATAGTGAACAAAACAAACTCGAACAACCGACTCCACGACCGATTTATTACTCTCGACCAAGACGCAGTGTAGTCGCGAAAAAAGCCAGCCTTCCATGTATGAACATAGGCTGCTGCTCTAATCTTAATCCAGCAGCGCCATGGAAAGAAAGCCGTTTACCTACAAATCTGTACCCTGTTGAATATCAACTGATGCTAGAGTTGTTTCACTTAAACGAAGAAAACGATCAATATAGTGGAACAGTTGACATTGTCATTGAGGTTGAATCGCCAACATACGATATTATCCTTCATGGAGATCTGTTATATTCGGATGTCATAGTTAGTCGACGTTCAAGTCCCGATGATGTACTAATGAATGTGAGCTGTATGTTTTCATATCCGAATACTCAAATGTTGGTTATACATCTGACAGAAGAACTAAAAGTTGGTTATACGTATGATGTTCGTATCTCATTTCTCCGTACGTTGAATGTCCATGGAACTGGCCTATTCGAGAGTCAATTCAACAAGGATCAATTTGGTTTTACGTAACTAATTGAAATCAATTTTCTTGATCTCTTCTTTGCTAAATATTCAAATGTTTATTTAGACAATCACGAATGCTGCTAACACATTTCGAACCAGTCCATGCTCGAGAAGCTTTTCCATGCTTTGATGAACCTGGATTCAAAGCCAAATTTCAATTGACAGTGAAACATGAGAACAATACTAAAATCATCAGTAATTGGGATGAAGAAGTAAGACTTTCAAAGAGAACTTCGCTTATAAATTACCAATGGATGATGTAGGAGAGCTTCAGTGAACAAAGTTGGATTCAAACTGAATTTCAAACTGTCCCACCGATCCCAACCGCACGGATTGCATTTGCAGTTATTTTCACCGACGATTTCAGCAGTAAATCAGCCGAAGTATTTCATCCAGTAACAAATCGCCGTATTCAGGTATGTCTAAAACAACAAAAAAATCTCTTTTGATGGTTACTGATGAACGTAGATCAATCTATGGGCACGAAAACCATTCTTTGAAAATGAAAATGGAATTTACGTTGATGAACCATTGACCATGCTCAAAGACATTCTCACCGCACTTCTCAATGTTTTTCAAGATATTCAAATTCCCATTGTACCGAATAAGATTGATGTTCTTGCAGTTCCAGAATATCCATCCGATGCTGTGTCCCATTGGGGTTTACTTGTATTCACTGAATACGCACTTCTTCATAACCATATGACAACATCGGAAATTGAACATGAACGCATTGCTTTATTAATGGCGAAAGAGCTAGCTGAACAAGTTCGATTGTTGGTTTCTCCGTTTAGTTTTCTGAAAGATTTTGTTTTAGTGGTATGGAAATTCCATTTCATTCCAATGGTGGACAGATCTCTGGCTTCAAGAGGCGATTGTAAATTATTTGAAATATCACGCTGTGCATGCTGCCTATCCAACTTGGAATATTGTAAGTTGAAAGACAAGACTATCATGGATTGCAACCATTGACTTGTGTTTAGCATAATCAATACGCAGTCGAAGAGCTTCTCCCGGCTATGTTTGATGATGGAATGAGTACATCGCATCCAATTCTTAAATCTGTGAATACACCAGCAGAAATCGATCAGTTATTCGACAGTATTGAAACAACAAAAGCGACAGCAATATTAAGAATGGCTGATTATTATATGGAAAAATCAACCGGTATTGCAAATAGTACTTTATACAATATTGTGGTAAGCGAACATGAAATATTCGAACTCTCTTTGTTCATGTTGGTTCCCCTTGTAGTCGTTTTATCATGATCGTGAATATGGATATCTCATTCCTGACGAAATTCTCAGCAAATATCGAATTGGTTCGTGGTCTGGTGTGGATTTCTTTGATCGTTGGCTATACCAATCGAATTTCCCCAAAATCTTTATTCGTTTCATTCAAAATGCATCCAATGGTACGAATGTTCTTTATTTTCGTCAAACTCGATATCTGACCGCGCATATGTACGAAAATGATCTCTATCCACCGGAAACTAATCCATTCGGTTACGTCTGGTACATTCCAATCACATGTCGGTTCGGTAATGAATCCAACAACTTTCTATTGACACGCACATTCTATCTCGATCGAGAAGCGATGAATATCTCATTCGGTGCTGTGTACTATAATTATTTCTACTGCAATACCGATTTTGCCGGTTATTATCTAATCGATTACACGAATGAAAATTGGGAAGCTCTAGCAGGAGAATTGCTCAACAACAATACTCAATTACTTGAAATTGATCGAGCCAATCTCATCAATAACGCTTTCTTGGGTGCACAAACGACAGAAGAAAGCTATTCGATTGTTCGAGAAATTACACAATATCTACTTCGAACTCCATATACTGGCTTACTTTCATGGCAAGCGTTGTCTTATCATGTCAATCGAATGTTAAATGTTCTTGAATATGAATCAGCCTATGGTGTTGTTCAAGTAAGAGAAAAGTTATTCGATTGATTTTGAACCTTGATTTTCTATGTCATAGAAATATTTTCAATTGGTGGTGAGAAATCACTATGATACGAACGAAGTTTCTCTTTGGGACGCGAATGGATCACCTTCTGAACAGTAAGATACACAATCGTCGATAAATTTATTTGAAAATCTTGTATTCGTTTTAGTATTTTGAAGTATATCATTATTCAATTAGCATGCCGAGTACAATTGAATGAATGCATTGACAAAGCAACCTCATTGTGGTATGATGCTTATTCATTACTTGAAGTCGGAATGACTAATCATTCGTTAGTATTGTTTTTTCTTTGAGTTTCGAATTCTAATAATGAACAAATCGATTTTTATAGACTTCCTGCTCATACACGAGAAGTTGTCTATCGAACACATTTTCAGAACACATATAACGATAGTGAATGGATATCGATTGAAACTGACTTTCACAAGTTTTTCGACCTTCAAGAACGGTATCGTTTACTCGAAGCGATGACTCAATCCCGTCAACCATGGCATCTGTATCAGTAAGAGATTTAGTTGTCTGAAATTGAAATCATTCTGTGGATTAGATTCTTCTACGAAGATGCCGAAGAGAATGAAGATCGAGATGTTGATATATTGGAAGTATTATCATTACTTGCACGAAATCCTGTGGGTTAGTACAAATCAGATAATCGTTCCTTCTTTAATTTGTTGTTTTTCAAGGTCGAGAGTTAGCTTGGTTGTATTACCGAAGACATTGGACAGACCTTCAAGCAGAGTATGTTCAATTGAGTTGATTGAAAACATCTTCTTCATTTCTATTGTAGTTACGGACGCACAAATCAACGCTTAGGACAATTACTGATCGATATAACAGCTACATTCGAAGATGAATTTCATGAACTTGAAGTAAGCATTGATTTGAATTAGATAAGGATTTTATACGATTGCTTTAGTTAATTGACTTTCTTGCTTCAACACCCGGAGTCGATGCAAATGTTGATGCACGTTTTTGGGCACTCGAACGTGCTAACATGAACTTCTGGTGGATTCTCGACAATTCCGATGATATGGTAGCCTCCTTCGATCTTGAAACTTAAACTTTTCTCTTTTTGTTCTCCTGTTCTTTATCTATTCGCATGATTTCAATAAACAATTTTCAAATATTTTCGTTTGTTAAATTGACTAGAAAATTAAAAAACAACATCTTTATCGTCCACTTGGACATTTTTCCAGATCAAATCTCTAGTAGTTATCGATATGTTCACTGAACAGAAGACATTCATGATTGCATTTGTTTAAAAGAAAGAATTTGTCAGTGCATTTGTTTCAGGTGAAACAAAGAATATATTTTGTAATGACCCGTTTCTCAGTTACATGATGAAGAGAAGCCTTGCGAATAAAACTAGGAGTATAAAAAGAAAAATTCAATTATGAAATTTATTCTATGTCATCGAAAGAAAATTCTATCTTGATCAAAACTCATTTCTTCTCGATAGTTCGACCATGTTACCAACTGTGTCTAGAGCTGATCCAAAACTATCGACACGTTTAAGTCCAATTCTCAGTTACAACGGATTTGAACAGGTAGAACATCACAGAAAGAGAAATGAACCTTTTACCGGAAATGAAAGGAAGTTCAAACAAGTTTGATTTTTCCCGTTATCATGATCGTTTCTATTAGTCGACCTGCAAAATGTTTGCTAGAATGTATTCTATTTCTCTCAGACGGCTAATAGTCAACTAAAGTAGAGAAACTTCGCATCGCTCGTTTACTCAGTTACTAAGATACTTGAAACATATTGATCAAATATTGTTCATAGGATAATGGAAATCAAGCCGAAACATTTGCCAATCAACAGTTTTTCATAACAAATTCTTCTTCAGTTCAACGACGCGATCAACAATCATTTCCAACATCGAGACAAATAGATTCGCCCCTAGCAATTTTAACCTTTTGTCCGATTAAAGATTCAATAGCAAAGTTTTTTACTGAAAGTATGTTTGAAAATCAATTCTTTTGACATGAAATTCCTTTTTTTTCCAGAAGATGAACCCAAGGCAAGCGACGATGAGCAATTAGCAACTTCTTCCAGTTCAACTTCATTAGTTCTCACTACAAATCGTGCTCAACAAACCAGTCCAACAGATATGTTTCCAATAGTTAACAATACTACCGTTGATAATAATCATTATTTACAACGGCAAGGCGTTTTGCAACGAAATCACTCGGAAAATAGTGTTACGAAACAAACCAGTTCCGATGAACAATCATCGACGATAATCAATGATGACGAAGACGAATCGTTGCATACGAGTAAAATTCCCAAGTCAACGCATCGATCGAAACAAACACCAAGAATAAAATATTCCGAGAATAATCCATCGCCTGCAGGTCGAAATGGTAAATCGTCGGCGAATAATTGGCAGTCAACATCGAATACACGTAAGAAAATATCATTGCTAATGCTACGAGATGAGATTTAAAGGAATGAATTTGTTTGATTGTAGCTCGAACGTATCCAGTTGTACCGTCGATTACACAACGACCAATTCAAGGTATTTTAGTACAGTTTGTTCGTTCTGGTGAGTCTCATCATCGTGGTGTACGAATCGCTGTCAATGAGTTCGATTTGAAATCTTGGGAAGCATTTCTAAACTATCTCAATCGTCAACCGAACTTAGCTTTATCAACTGGTGGAATAAGACACATTTACTCGTTGACAGGCGAAGAGATTCTTTCGACTAATCAGTTTCAACACCGACAATCGTACATCGTATCGTCAGGATCGTTTGTTCGAACAAACTACCGGTATATAACAGAATCATTTGCAGATGAGCCTGATCTCACTGCTAATTCAAGTGTTCAACCAGGACCATCTCCTTATTGGAATACACGATCATCTGTTCATCCACGATGGCGATCGCCTGCAATACCTGGATCATCGTTATCAACAACCAATGGCGAACAAATTTTTCTTCTTCCTTACTCGAAACTGAACTTATACGAGAGCATAATTCTAAATCGAAATTTAACTCAAACATTCGAAGAATGGCTACAAGATCAAGTAACCGATGTGCTTTGTCAGCACACGAATAACGATTCTATTACAAATCTATTTGCTGTGCTCAATTCAGCGTTTATCGAAGTGAAAAGCTTTTCGAAACTATTTGCTCTGGTTAAGAAAACGGACACATTCATCGGTTGTACAGAAGGCGAATATACGCGAGCAAAAGATTATTTAGAAATGATTAAACCTAGCGAATTGTTTGTTGATCGCAAATGGTCATCTCAACAATCCAATACCAGAAAGACTAAACAACGCTTCCCTTCGAAACGAAGTATTAATTTCCATACTAATCAAAGAATACGCGTATCAATGATTTTCTTTTCTTCTTTAGTAATTGACGAGATAAGACCGTCGATAACTTGGATGTAAGGAAAAATCTTTGGTATATAACTTTCGTTAAAAGATTGAATTTCTATTTAGTCATGGTTACAATGGTGATAATGAATTGACTAAGAAGCTTTATTCATTGCCGGAAAATGAAATTCTTTATGTAATTGATTCTATATGCGTTGTATACGAACCCAATTTGAAACAACAACGTTTTTATACGAAACATAAGCATTTGATAACTTGGTAAGAGATGATATTGAGGATTGATTGAGGGATACACATTTTCTAAATTATTTCAGCGTCAATGTTCATCGAAGCCAAACATTAGTTGCATCGAGCGAAAAAGGCTCATCAAAAACGAATCAACGCGCTTTGATACATATTTGGGACCATACGAAACTTGAAACTGTTCGTGAAATACAGAAAGACCAATTTGGATCTTTTATATCATTATTATCGTTTTCACCTAAACCAGACGACGATTTATTATTAGTTATTTCACGTGACAAACCCAAACTTGTTTTATTTATCGATTGGAAACGAAATGAATTGATTTATAGTATCACAGTACGTACAATTCATATTAAACTTCTTTTATTATTCTCTGTTTTTAGTGTAAATCTGATAATATCCTTTCGGTATTGTTTGTCTTTGGTTCAACTGAATGGATTGCATGTATCAGTCAACGACATTTACTCTTTTATCACATTAATTGGAGTCTGCGACCATTGAAGATGTTAGAACGACGAGAGTCCGAAGTTCAAGTGAGAAATATCGATAGCATTGTTTACTGTAAAAGAGAATCTTTCGTCAACCTTAGAATATTTACACCGGAGCAGCGGCATGTGATATGTCAGGCGAACAATTGCTTGTTGGTGACGAAGTGGGTAATGTTTATATCTGGGGTTTGATCGATCGAGAACCGAAATTAATTGTTGTTCAAGAGTGTATCTTGGAAGTAAGAGGAACTGTATTTGCTGTGCGTTAAATGCTTTGATTTGAATGTTAGAATGACGTGGATTTGATTATTCCAGTCAATCACGAAACATTTCTCCTAGCGAACAGAGAAAATCAGGTGAAACTTTGGAATTTGAAAAGCGATACGGTTGAGCAAATTCGAGTAATTATTTTTGTTGAAAGAGTTTTAGTGCATATTTGTTCATAATAGGTGAATGAAAACATTGGTACAATTCAATCAGCATGTTGTATTCAACGAGAATCTGTTTGTGTGGGATTAGCTATTGGAACTAAATCGAATTATATTATATCAAAGGAAATGGGTAAAGATCAATTTCATGTTCTCATGCGAGTACGTCTCTTCCTGAATTCTAGTGTTACATTTTTACATCTAATATTTGTTTTCAGGGACATACAAGCCCATCGATATCTATATGTTGTGGTCGAGATGATCATTATTATTTCTCGATAAGTTCTGACCGAAATTTATTTAAATGGAACATGGCTACAAAATCTGTTGAATGGTCAACAAAATCAACCGTATGAGAAATAGTTTTATTCACAAATAATTTGAATATGTCGTTCTAGCAACCAATCTCTTGCGCTGATATCCATCCTCAACGAAATGTCATAGTTCTCGGCACGGAAACTAGCAAACTGATAATTTATGACACATTGTCATCGTTCTACATTACAACAATAACACTGAAATTTAATACGGGTGTTAAATCAGTTCGATTCTCTCCTGGTTCGTTGTTTCGTTTTTCTTGAAAGTTTCAAGTCAAGGATTTTTCTATGTATTAGATGGTTTAAGTCTTGCTGTTGGACTGCACAATGGGAATGTTTGTATTTTCGATGTATTAGGAAATGGAGATTTTCATCAGCATCCAGATGGATTGTTACAAGTAATACCTGTCACATTAGGAAAGTATCTCATTGAATTTAGTTTAGAACGATACAGCAGCTGTGAGCACTGTGATTTGGTCGGTCGATGGCAAATATCTTCTAGTAGTCTATTCGGACAATGATTATAATATTTGTGAGCGTTTTTCCTCGAAATTTCATGAAAAAATCACGAAAGACTATCAATCGTAGGGACAATACCAGCTTTCGAGATCAATCGAGGGAAGAAGATTGAAAGTATCGAATGGGATCGTATCGTTCATCCGTTGATGTGTCATCTGCTCGGTATGATTAGGAATTCGTATTCAATTAGTTTGTGAAGAAACTTCGTTTTTAGATAAAACTATCATTGATGCACACGCATCAGCTGTTATTCTCTCTGCAAATTTAGTTCTCTGTTGTGGTAAAGACGGTCAACTTCATCTATTTCGAAATCGTTATGAAGTAATCTCCTTCATTTTTTTCTTGCCAGTGAATTTCTCTTCTTTCTAGCATAATTCCCAAGCGTTTCATTTCGGTCTTGGTCCTATTCAAAGTATCATTTCATCACCGACAAATAATTCCTATCTTGTCTCGCTCGCCAACAATTCTGCGATCGTTGAAATTCAAATTGATATTCAAAATCAACTGTAGTTGCCCATGTTTGCTGTCGTTCTTTTTCCTATTTTTACATTTCTGTCAACTGTCGTTGTGAAAAAAAAAGAAAGAACTTCTTTTTCATTTTCTATTTGTTGACATCGACATATTGAAATACAGAGAAGAACGAAGAGGAAAGAGTCATAGCAACTGAGTCCGACATGCCAGCTTTGTGTATGAACGTTGAATTCTCTGTAGATTTCTCTTTGTTGTTGAAGATGAACAAACGACCTGTGAACGGTGCACCATTCAGTATCCAAGGTGTCAATCGAGGTTTGAATGCTCGCGAAGAAACAAATGCAACGTCGTCTCCTCAAACGAACGGAAGAGTTATTTGTGAAAAGTTGTTTCTCAGATCCGACGAAAAGATGCCAATTAATTTTCATCTGTCTTTTCTTTTGTTAGACAACAACTTCTCGCTTGTCCTTATTTCCAAAATAACAATGAACAAATCAAGTTGTTGAATCTGCAGAAGAATTGTATTTCCAAAATAAACAATCTCGAACATTTGATTAACCTTGTTGTTTTGGACTTGTGTGACAACGAGATTGAATTGATTCAAGGTTTGGACAATTTAGCTTCATTGCGAATTCTTCGACTGGGAAATAATAAGTAAGATTGATAGCGAATCGATGAGACCAATTCTGTAGTTTTCACGTAGAATTCGGCAAATAAAAAACCTCGATGCATTGACACAACTTGATGTACTTGAATTGAATGGAAATCAAGTGAGTTGTTCTTTTCATTCGCAAGTATTTTCAAAACGATTGTTTGGCTTTTCAAATTTTAGATTTCTCGAATTGAAAATTGTAAACATTTAACTCGATTACGCGTATTTAATCTAGCAAACAATCGAATAGAAAAATGTGAAAATCTACACTTTTTACAAAATCTTGTGGAACTTAATCTTCAAGGAAATCTGATTGCAATCGTGGTAAGGCAAATCTGTCTTAATCACTTGTTCGTCGCATCACTTTTCTCGTAGGGCGATCTGGAAAAACTACCCATTCAACGCCTCTTTCTAAATCACAATAAAATTCAACGATATGAAGATATGCGCTGCGTTTCAAGAATTAGTACATTGAAATTTTTATCACTGGAAGGTGATTATTTCAGTGAAACGAAGTCGATCCAGAAGATTCTTCATCTTTTAAGGTAATCCATTACCATCGGCAGCTTCGTACGAACAGATTATCCTATCGCAAACGGAACATGCTGCGATGAAAGGCGATCCTCGTCTACCGATGAGTGCTGTAAGTAGATAACGAAGTTTTAGTTAAAAAAATTCGAATGAGCTTGTAGGATCATCGGGTGAATCGTATTATGAGATTGCAGCAAAGTACGACGCCGACTGATATGACAGGGAAAACTCGTGACCGACGAGCTCTTGATGTTCTTTCTGGTCCGCAAGATTCGTTGAGTGAACGAAGTGATACAGATATTGACTCATGCAGGTAATGGATAACTATTCGCTCTTGCTTGTAAAAACAAAACGTTTTCATATGCAGATCACGTGCATCGTCAGCCCTGAATCGAACGTCATCAGTCCCACTCTCGAGAACTTCGAATAAATCAACATCGGAACCAACGACTCCAGTTCCAATGGAAACCAAATTAAGTCCGGTAAGTACCATTAAGTGAATAATCCGAACGAACATTCTCGTTTTGCATTCTAAAGATTATTCACGAACGATCATCGTTAGCAAAAAGTTTAGTACAATCAGCTATTGATGATGCGTTCCGAAAAGAATCGTTAACTATTCAATTAGAGCGGTATTGGCCAGTACTTTTTGCAAAAATTATGAATGATGAAAACTGATTTCAATGAATGATCACGTTTTTTAATTTTGGAATAAAACTTTGTCAGATGTTACTGATGTTTTTGATGAAAAACTTTCAAATAAAAGATGAACTTATTCACTGGAGTACAAATGTGTGAAAGACAAGAAACAAATTCAAAACAAAAATCAGTCGTGTAGAAAAAGAAATTCTCGTTTGCTTTCAATTAGGTTTGTTTTGACGCATGTCGAGCGAAGTTTTTGATCGTAGATAATCCCCATAATTGCTAAGTGAATGGGAGCAAACAGGCAATCCACGACTTGTATCGCCATAAGTTTGCCCAATACGATATTTGCGTTCTAAAACAAGAAAAAAGCTTTCTTGATAGCAAGAATCGAGCGAAAATGCATACGAGGTAAATAGCCTGTGTATTTAGGAATCATTCCGGTTCGAGAGTACAACCGTCGGGTTGAATAATCGGTAATGGAGTTGTCTTGAGCAAAATTTGCCGAACTTGATGTTATACTGAAATGGAGAAACAGGAAGAAAAGAAGATAAAAATATCGACGATGATTTTTTGTTAGAACGGATATAAAAAAGCAACATGTCGGGAATGAGATGCGCATATTGACTGATCGAAACAACATCGGCTTAGTGGAATCATTTTCATCGAACATACTTTGGCGTGCTTATGTCCCGTTGCGTTGGTAAAGTCGTAGTTGAATGAGTAATTTCAGAAGCAAACCGATCTAAACCTTTCTTCACAGCTTCGTGATAACGTAGACCAACACTGGTATCAGTTGGACGAATACGAGGTATATATCCTTTGTAACCAGGTATAGGAGCTTCGAGAAACAATCGGCGATCGTCTAAGAAAATTGCATCGTATATGAAATGATAATTCGAATTGATTTTCTATACTTTTTTGAGCATTTTTAAGTGGATGATAAGCTGGGTGGTAATCGAGATAATGCTTCACTACTGTTTCACTGTTCACGCTTTGTGGTTTAGGATAAGTAGCAATCGAATGACGTAAGTCTTTCGCTTGATTTTTCGCTTTCTCATACACAGATTTTGTTCCTGAAAGACACAGATTTGTTTCAACACGATATCGATTACCCAGTTGATATTTGCGTTGAGGAATGTAACCTAATGCAAAATAAATCATACCATTCGAATTCTTCGATCATCCATTACTTACCCGTGTAACCTGGAAGCATTCCATCGGGAAATTCACGTGTTTCATACGGATTCGAATGGTCAACTTTTACAATTGGAAATTCAGATCTCGAACGTATTAAATGAGGATATTCTTTAGATAGAATATAAGTTTCTTCACCGTATGTATGACCATTACGATACCGTAGTTGATGTATATGTCCTGTGTATCTATACAAATGACATAGAGATTGGTAAAGTTATTCGTTTTCATGTCTTATTCATCAAAACAAAAGCATTTGCTCTGTTTTTTGTTGTTATTATTAGCTGAGAAAATATTGACATCGAATATGAGTAAACAAAGAAGATTTGTTTATGAAGAAACCTTTGAAATATCGAGTAAAGTATTATTATAATTTTCGGAGATGATTTGCAACCAGACGAAATCTTTCAAATACAAATCAATAAACAAATCGACGACATCTTAGGATATCTACACAATAGAATTTTTTCTGAAGTAAAAATCGATGATCATGCTCTCAAGTTCTGCCTTTGTATGAATTGCCTGAGGTTCAATGTCAAATATTGATTTTGTTTAAAAATAGGTTCTACTGAGTGTATCTTTTTCAAGTATTACAAAGTTTTGAGCTGAAATGCTATTTTTTTTAACTTTGATCTGGGAACAGATGATTTGTCATTTTGAACGAACGAAATTCAGTAAAGTGATTTTTTTTCTGACACTGTCCTTAAATGATTTTACCTGGGTACTTGCGAGCCATCTTTGAGATTAGCAAATTGTCGCCGAGCTTCAAGAGTCGGCCCCCCACCGAACTCGACTGTTGTCATTTCTTTTGCCTGAAAGAAAAGAATTTGTTAGTAAACATGCACACACTTCAGAGCAATCTCATTAAGCGACATTTACATCTAGCTTCAGATGAAACTTCCTAGCAACGACCTCTATGGATCATAACAACAGACTACATCTATAATTATTATCGATAAATTTCAAGAAAACTTTCTAAGAACATTAACAAAGACAGCGATTGTCTGTTGTGTTGTCGAAATATGACATCAAAATAGCAAAACGATCCGATTGGTTGAATGTTCTTGATGCTTTGTTTATTCATTTTGTTCATTCATTTTGTATTCACTTTGTCTATATAAACCGACATTCATTGTTAACTATATTGGATGAGTGCTGAAGTAATGACTTCTTCTACAGAACAATCTGAAACTGTACCAAATCCATCAGCGGCAGAAGCAGCAGCAGCTGTCGAGAATGTCGCAGTCGATGCTGAAGTTAAACCAGTCAATGGCACAGATCAAAAAGAAGAAGAAGAAGCAGTAGTAGAAATGGCCACCGATGAACCAACAGCTAATGAAACGAATCCCGGTAAACGAAAACGCTCGGTGAAAAAAGTAATTGAAAACATGGAAAGTATTTCTATTGCACGTCCTAAACGTACTTTATCGAAACGTGAGTAAAACAAGAGGGTTTATTTTGAGTCAATTATATCGATGTGTGATTGTTCAGGTGAAGAAGTACCAACAGCTGTGACGAACGGAACACCGAAGGCAACTAAGCCAAAAGTTGAACAAGTAAATAATGATGCCGATGATGAAGAACGTGATAAAAATATTCCAGTGCTTTATGATGTTGCTGATGTGGTTTGGGTAAAAATGGGTGGACATCCATGGTAAACTTTCATTGCTTGACTTTTCCCATGGATGTATTTGTTTGTTAATTAGGTGGCCAAGTCTTATTATTCGCGATCCAAATGATTCCAGTGGAAGTTTTACGAAAGTATCTGGTATGAAATCGAAGAAAAGTGCATCAATATGAGGAGAGAAGTATTTGGAAATGTATTTTAGGTAATGCTCGAGCAAAACGAATGTATTTTGTGGTATTCTACGGTTCAACTGCAGACTTTGCCTGGGTTTCGGATGCTGCTATTATCGCTTATAATGGTGTCGAAGCTTTTACGAAATTCGCACAGGAATGCGTTGATAAGGTGCGTGCGATGAAAGATAAGATCAAACATTTGGGAGTATTGTTTTTCTTTTTCTAGGCACAAACCAAATCACAAAAAGAACAATTAACTGAACGATTTCAATTGAAAGTCACCATTGGTCGACGTGAGGATTGGGAATCAGCAGTACGTGAAGCTGATGAGGCAATCAAACAAACCAGTGAGAAACGTCTGGAAAACATTGAACCGAAAATTCAATTCTATACGAATAAAATCGGTAAGGATATATGTGGAACTTATCTCGTTCGATCGTCTCGTTCGAATTTAAGGAACTCCAAAAGGTCAAACTGGTCGTCGACCTAAAACATCAAATACCAAATCGGAAGAACCACCTGCCCTATCGGTTACATCAACTATGGATCCATTGGATCGGTCATTATTAGCTGAAAAAACATTTGAATTTAAATCGGATGACGAAGATTCACCAAACGAAACTCCGCTTCGTAAAGCACCATCTGTAAAAATCAAACTCAGTAAACGAACATCCAATGATTCCGATTCGAATACAACGCCGCCATCAAAACGTACGTTAATGCGCAAAACTCCTGCCACTGAAGATAAACTCAATTCTAACTCATCGGCAACTGTCTTCGGTCAGACAGCCAATGGATCATCCGTTTCATATCAACAACGAACACCGGCAATTGAACCTGTTGATACAACTCCAACAAAATCCAATTCGACCGATCTGGTCAACGGTGCAAGCAGTGGAAAAAAACGAGGGCGACTAAATCCCAGCAAACAATCAAGTAGCGACGATGGTCCGACACCAGAGTTTCATTCGGCAACTCCAACAGTTACAACAAAATTTACTACACAAAGAAAACCAATTCAAAAACCACAAGCATTTATGAATTCATCTGTTTCGAATGGTCAACATGATATTCGAACTGGATTTTTGTCGCCATTCGAAGAGCAAGAAGTACTCGATGCACTTGATCAATTAGGTTCAACAAAAACATTTGACGAAGCTGAACAAAAAGCCAAACGTCGATTCGAACATATACTCTGTTTAAATCTCAATCGTACACATGTCGATATTCCGCAAGAATGTAGGTCACCAATCGATATCTTTCTCCTTTAATCATGTACATGTTTTTCTGCTAGGGTTTTATACGTTTTTGTTTTCACATCCATCAATCATTATGAAGAATCCACAATGGTTTGCTGACACGAATAGCAGTTCGGATAACTTGAATGATGCTGATCTATTGAACAATGTTCAATCATCGAGTAGCTTAGCTGTACTCAAACATCAACTTGTTGTTCTTTCGAAGTTATATCGAAATGAATTACAAGCTCGCCCATCTGCATCTGGTAAAAACCGACGCTCAACAGGCGGTGGAAAGCGAAAATCAGTCGAGAAAAAGCATAACATAGAAGAGGAAAATAATGTCGACGACGAAGAACTTCTTAGTTGAATCTGCTGCAATCAAACATAAATAATATTTTTGCTTTTCTTATCTAAACTGTACATTAGATTCTTCTATTCACGTAGCTATTCAAACAAAATAACATGCATATTAGATGTGCTGAGTTCAACTCAATGATAGTGGGTAAAATATCTAGATGTGCGTATGTTTGTGTGTGTATGTATTGTGTGTCTATTAAATTGATTATTTTCTTCTTGTATTTGTTCATTTCGTTAGTGTGTTATTACTGTTGTTCTTGCTGTTTTCGTTTCATTTGAAGCAAACAATAAATATCCTCGTTTTTTTTCGTAAAATCGAAAGCAAACTGTTGTCTCTTGTCCAAATGAGAACACATGGCGGACTGAAATGTTCAAAATATTCGTATAGTAAACGCAAGATGTATCAATTCTATAAGTTTCTGTTCTATTAAGATTGATAAATAATCGATTGAATCGTTGGCAGGCAGTTTGAATGAAATGGACACGAAAAGTTTCGTTGCTACATTAGTTTCACTCAGCATTCACCTGTCACACTACAGAAAACACGCACGGTTTCTTCTTCCAATATTAAGATAGAAATACAATGAAAAGCAATGAGAAAGAAAGAAAAATATATAGAAACTTGTCTAACAACACACAAAGCATCGAAGAGAAACAAAAAAGAAAACCAAGAGAACCCAATTTTAGTCATGATATTTTGTTGTATTAATATCTGACATCCAGTGGATGATTAGATTGGTTTACGTATGAATGCGACGATTAGTTTGCTCTTCTTGCTGTACTTTTTGTAAGGCATTAACCATTGATACTGTTACATTCATTTGTCCAATGATTTGATTATGTTCGTTTATGTCATGTACTTCAAAGGAAAGAGCAAAAAACGAAATCGATTTAACGAAAATACAAAGAAAATTCTTGTTTACCAGAGATATTTTTTTCGATAATATCCTTTTCTGTGCGTAATATCTCTTTCGCATTAACTGTTGCAACGCCTAGATCAACACATTCAGCGCCTTCTATGTCATCAGGTGGCTCAGCAACGACAATAAATCGAATACTAGAAAGAAACGTTTGTCAAACCATCAGGCGAGATGTCTTCACTTACTCTCCCNTTTAACGAAAATACAAAGAAAATTCTTGTTTACCAGAGATATTTTTTTCGATAATATCCTTTTCTGTGCGTAATATCTCTTTCGCATTAACTGTTGCAACGCCTAGATCAACACATTCAGCGCCTTCTATGTCATCAGGTGGCTCAGCAACGACAATAAATCGAATACTAGAAAGAAACGTTTGTCAAACCATCAGGCGAGATGTCTTCACTTACTCTCCCGATGTTTGCGGTCCAACCAATTCTGCAAGTTGTTGACGCTTCTTCTTATCCCGTATAGAATATCCTTTAAGAAAATGATTTCGCGCATTAATTATTCCGAGTCAATACCGCACAGTACAAACCTGTTTGAAAGCCGAAATTATATTTGGAATTCGGTTCGCCTTTGATTAGTGATAATGGCGTGTCTAATGCCTCTCTGTCATTCGAAAATTCGACGCTGACGAAAACTTTGTCGCGTTGATCATCATCAAAAATCGAACAATTTTCGTTCAACACGAGATGATGTACTCCGATAGTTACAACATCATCTTGTTTAGTCGAATTAGCAGATGTGGTACTGCGATAAATGATATCAGGATCAGATTCATCTACATAACGTGTTGATTTTGTCGGATCAGGATCAATGTCAGACGATTCTAAATACACGATAATAGTTCAGAGTATATGTTATCTGACATATAAGATAAGTTTACCAGGTGTCATTGTATGGTTTGTTTCATCTTCAATTGATTGTTCCTAAAAGTAAATATATAAAATAGGCAAGAATTGATATTTCAATTGACAAACCGCATTGGGAGGATGAGTTGATGGAGTTTCGTCGTGATGACCAAAACTAACTGAAATAGACAAACTATATATCGAGATATTTGTTATTCCGGCTGGTTTACCTCGTTTACTGTCTGTACTTGCATTTGATGCAGTTCGAGGATGACGATGTCCATTTTGATTTGTGTCTCGTACAGGTCGCGAAACGCTGGACGCTGGTATACCAGAACTGCTTACTGGTGAATCTATAACAACGAAACAAATATCGAATGTCTTCTCTTTTGTCTTTAATTTACCTCGTTTTGGCTTCTGATCACTATCAGATCCCAACACATCTTGAGGTTTTAACTTCACTCTCATTTCCTTTTGCTTTTCTGCTAATGTTTTATGTCCAGACACGCTTTCATCTGGTAACAAAGCTAGTGGTTCGCGATGATTTGCTGGTTCACCTTTTGAACGCTGACCGGGCGTACGTGTCGATATTGAGGGTGGTAAATACGTATATGTCCATTTGAGTGACACATCCATTGTACCATTTCTCTCTCCCTGATCATTATGCAAATCAAATGTACCTCGAATTGCATTATCATGTGCCAATGATATCAATGGTATATCAGCGCGTGCGACATAACGATCGTCCTTTTGATCCCGATCGTCAAAAACAAATATTGTTAATTGAGACTGTTTGAGATAACGGTCGAGATCGATGTCCATTTGAACAGGGTACTGTGTACGATCATCAAAGTTTGGATTGTTCGATGACGGAATCGTTATTGTATCATGATCGAGAAAATCGTAGAATTTGTATACACAGTAAAGATCAGGCTGATGATCTAGAAACGAATGAGCAAAAACGAAAATTGTCTCTCTGGAGAATAGATTGATGATATTACCAGAAGTCGCTGATTTGACATTTGAACAGTTTAGAATAGCAATTGTTAATTCGTTCATATTCGGATCAAGATCATGTCGTTGTTCGATATCATTCGATGTTTTTGTTGATTGACGACTTGTTGTCGCAAGATAACCTTGTGCTTTCATTTTCTCCTTCAATAAGCGGAAAGCTTGCTCCATAGGTACACGTAACCGAACCCAGTATTCTACCACACCAAATGCACCAATATCTAGATTGTTCTGATGCGATGCTATTAACTTTGCTGTTCCATGTAAGCGCCCTTGATTACCTAAATCAAACGAGATCGAATTTCAGCTGTAGCTTTCGCTCGACTTACCTTCGATGAGTTCTTTTAGGCCAAGTTTACATGCAGCGACTGTCTGAAATGATTGACCCACGGTTTGATGAAGTTCAATGAGTGTATATTCTTTCTGTAAGTAATATAGTAGAAAATCATCCACATTGACAATATATTGTGCGGTAAAATTGTATTCAGGTGTTCGTCCTTTGATAATTGGCGTCATTTGTAATTCGTGTTCAAAGAATTCAATCGAACAGAATGTTGATGGCTCATTATTTTTACCAAAATATTCCAAGGCACGTTCGTTAAATGATGCGCGACTGATATGAATTTCGATAAGATTTTGACCGCGTTCAAGTTCAATCGCATCTTCGATCAGTTCATTTGTTAGATTACCATCGGCAGCTGGTTGTTCTTGGACACGGTATTGACGAGTACCATAAGCAACGTCTTTCAACGATCTGTAAAGAAATCAATATGTGAATATTAAAAAATATTTTTAGAACGAGAGAACACACTTCTCCAATTTTCGAATACGTTCAGCACGAATGTCCAATAGTTGACCACTTTCAAGCACACGTGCTGAATGTTCTGCTTGATTTTCTTCCATTTTTCTTTGAACACAATCGACCTAGGAAGCAATAGATTATCTTGAAGTCATTACAAAGAGCTATTGGATCCGTACTTCAAGTTTATAATCGCGATTAATTTTGTATTGCATAAGTAGTAAATTACGAGTCTTTTCTAGTTCATTGGTTGTTTCAGCTAATTGGCTTTCTAATTCAAGTATTCGCCGGTTCAGATCTATGAAAAACCCATCAGAACAGAATCGCCCAATGATGTTCCTTACTTTGTCCTTTTTCATCATCAACTTTTTGAAGAAAATCGAAATTCGGTTCTTGCCGTTGTTTACGTTGCCGTAGTATGATCAAAGCTTCTTCAATTTCTCTCATATTGATATCTCCTTCCTGATATTAAACGAGTAAAAATAAAAGTGAAATCTTGATAAATAACTTACGCGTTCGAAGAATCGCATTTTTTCAGCCAGATCATCGTATTTCTCTTTCATTTCTAAATATTTCAAATGCATTGTTCGATGTTCTTCATCCGTGCGTTGATTTGAATCTGAAAAACGAACACATTTCATGTTTCTCTATTCTGAAACGACTCTTTTTTTTCCTACTTTTCTCTAATGTTAATCTATCCAAAAGATTCCCTCGTTCGCCTAGATCCGCTTTGATTGTTGCTTCAAGTTGAGCTATTTGCAATCTTAACGCGCGTTCTTTTTCACGAAATTCTCGTTCACGATCGCTGTTGAATGCGGAATCGACAATTTTTCTATTCGCTTCTTTCAGCGCTTCGCATTCCCGACGAAAATCTTCAATTTGTAAATTGAGCTAGAAGAAAAAATTCTTCAAAACAGGAAAATCTATCGACGACAAGACTATACCTCGTGAACAATTGTATTAGAACGTGAACCATTTCTTAATTCATTTCGTAGTTGTAATGCTCGTTGTTGTTCGTCTTTGATTTGTCGATCGAGACGATCGATTTCTTTCAATAGTTCAGCATTGGTTACTTGTAATGAGCGATTTTGCTACAAGAAAATGATCATAGAGTCAATGAATGACCAGGAAAATACTTCAACAAACCGATTCAAAATTTGTACATTGAGTTTGTAAACGTCGTAATTCATCCGATTTATCACGTAGATCTCTTTGTAAGCGAATCATATCGATGTTTTCTTGTAAATTCACGCGCGAATCACCGCCTGTTGCTTGTGATCGTAAACGTAAGAGATTTTGCTCATGATCATTATCACGTCGTGATAACTGTTGACGAAGATTTTCGACTTGCTGTTCATACGAGTTTAATTGTTGATGAGCTTTTTCCAATGATTCATTTCTATTCGAAAAAATTGCAAAAAATATTCGAATTTTTTTTGTATCTAAACTCGATATTTACAATTGTTTATTGGTCGCTTGAGCCTCTTCTAACAATCCACTATTTACTCGTGGAGTAGTTCCAGATGTTCTACAATACAATTCTACGCACTGAATTCAATTTAAAAGTATCTACCTGAAGGAATCCCGTGGGCCAACAACACGGATATTGTGAAGTAACGGTGATGGTATTCGTTTCGGTTGGCCCTATGAAATATACTTTTTTTAAGAATAATAAAGAATCGTTGCTTACTGTGTCAATTCTTGATGACACGCCATCGTAGGCTGAACTTGATTTTTTCAATTGCGTGGCCTGTGCTTGTTGTTGAGCAACAGCCAAGCGCTGTTTCAAGAATTTATTTTGTTCGCGTAATTCGGAGATCTTATTTCGATATTCAGCGAGTTGATTTTCGATTTCCGAATCACGAATAGTTGCTTTAGCACCTAGGCAAAACCAAGATGAGGTAAGAGATGTACTATAATCCGAGTTCTATTTACCAAATGGAACAGCTTCACTTTTCTTTTTATCCTCGATAACTTTGGCTAAAGTGGTCGCTAATCTGAAATGAAAGTAAAGAAGTTGTAGAGAGAAAAGCGAATCTTGTCGTTGTATTCGAGTTTACTTTTTAATTTTATCCTCCTGCTTGCGCGCATGTTGTTTAAGAACTAAATGGTCATCATATAAACGCAAATAACGATCTTGCAATTCAGCTGGATCCAATTTTGCAATCATTTGCCGTTCACTCGATACTCGTTTCGCTTGACCTACAATAGTCACATAGAATCCGATGCAAACCAATTGCAGTTTTCTCACTACCTTGAGGTTGGTCAAGGCCAGTTGTCATACTTGTATCCCGTGCCGGAGTAAAATCCATCACTATTCTACTTTTTTCTCTTCACAATGTATAGCAGTTTTCACATGAAAAGAAAAGAAGTATTTACGGCGAAACTTAATGAATCTTCAGTTTACAAATACGATCTACAAATAATCCGAATAAGAATTTGTACAGCGTCTCGATGATAGTATACCATAGCAGCGTTTGCGATATGTTGCGTTACCAGGATGTGTTGCTCACGTCTGACAGAAAATGATCGGCTCATTCATAGATGGCAGCAGATTCCAATAGCAACACTATTGATAGTTTTATTTTCAAACAAAGAAAATCTAATGAGAGAAATCAGTTGAAAAGACGTCAGTAATTTGAGATTGTTTGTAAACAATTCGTCAATACAGATTTTGAATATCGGCTATTTCTTCGTACCAAATCGTATCTATACAATAATAGTATTACAGTTGACTAAGATTTGTAGGAGTTCGAATGAAGAACTCAATATTCCATTTAACGAGGTTAGTTAACGGCACAAAAGCATGAAAAATGAACCTGATAATCTTAACGCAGGATCCACATCATCGTGTCAAGGATGCACGGAATGCGCGAGACGATCATAGAAACTTTTACGCAGTTGCGAAATTTTCGTTTTAGAAAACGCGGGACACCAGCAATAGGTAATAAGCATGAGATTCAAATTAGGTTGCAAGAATAATCAAATATATTTTCAACGATCTGTGAGGATCTGATTTTTCTCGCCTATGACGACGTGTATTCGAAGTAGAAAATAACAAAGACGATTATTAGCAAAACTGTCCGAGTAAGAAACGCACACACACACAATAAGGCAAAAAAAATACATTCAGAACTAATAAAGACAATCCTATGTGCAAAACAAAAGCGACCATCCGAGCATCTATGTAGACAAATAAGAGAGCAAAAAAGAAACTAATTATTGTTCTGTTTTCGTAGTGGTCTCCGATGAAGAAGATGATGATGAATGTGAGCGTTCCTCGCTTTTTTCGATTGATGCCAATTGATGATTTGTATTCGATCCATTGGCCATCGTTAAAGATGTTTCACGAAGTTCATCAAGAGGATTCATAAACGCATCATCAAGACCAGCCATTGTGATTAATTCACCCAAACTATAAACAGAAAGCAACGTTTCATTTTGGTTTATTATAGGATCAAAGACACTATACCGTTTCGATCGAAGGAAATCGAGAAATTTTTGAAATTTTTGAAATGTATTTTCTACTACTGCACAAAACTGATCTTGTTGTCGTTGTGCCAAATCATTTTTTGCTAAAATCTAATTGAACATAATTACGATGATAACTTCATTCATCTATTCTAAATCTCTACCTGTTGAAGCTGTTCTTCTAATTGTTTTTTCGCTTGACGTTCTTCTCGTAATTTATTCTCTAGTTTTTGTATGCGACTCTAGAAGAAAATCCCGAACGAACAAAATGTCCCTTTCAAATCCTCTCAACAAATACGGTACAATTGTATTATCTTTGACTTGTGTTTGTTGTTGGAAATCTCCACCTGCGCCATAGATGGATTCTTCGGAAGAATGAAAAGCACGCGTTGGTAATTTAGGTGGAAAGCCACTAATTGAACAAAAAAGAGTTGACAGATTATTTCAGAAAATAGATTAATACACATTATCATACGGAAGACGACTTGCACGAGCAGCTGTTCTCCAAGGGATTCCATCACTTCGAGGTTCCGTGGAAACGGAACCAGTTGATTTACTTCGTTGTAATTTCGATGGATCAAATGGTGTCTTCAATTGAAAATGAACTGGACGATTTGTGCCTGCTGTTGTCGTTGTACGAGCTATTTTTGAACGTGGACGTCGAGGCGACTCAAGTTTTAACCATTTAAACTAAATTTCAATCATATCTGTATACGTATGAATCTTTTTCTTTCAATGAATACAAACTTCGCATAAGCGATCATCTTCACAATTTACTAATAATTGTTCAATAAGTTTCTCCATGACATCTCGATCGACAAGTGGATTGTTACGAATATCGATGATATGTATGAGACTATTATAGTTAGCAGCGTTCAAGAATTCTTTAGCACCGTTGGTCGATATTGCGCAATCTTGAAGATCGAGAGCTAAAACAAGTGAATAATATCGATTAAAACATTTTGTTGTCACTAGACTAATGAAATACAACGTCTGCTAATCAATCAGAAAACAATGACTCATATGGGAGCAAAGTATCCGCTTTACGGTTCAATATCTCTTGTAATCGAATAGGAAAAAAATACAATTTACCTTTTATCCAAAGATCCGCTTCGATGACTTCTGCTAGAAATGTTGCACCACGGTCTGCGATTAATGGATTTCTGTTTAATGTCACACGTCGTAGGCCAGACATGTGATCAAGCATTGGATTTTGATAGGGTAAACTTTCTTTTTGTTGGTGACGAAGGCTTTCTTTCCAAACATCCGTGTGACGTCGATTGCCTTGTTGCTAGAAAAATCCCCAAGCAATTCTCTACTTGATCGAACTTGACTTAATTTTTATCATCTTCTTCTTTTCTTTATAAACATAAAAAAAGAAAACATCGTTGGCTGATCTCACTTGTCATGCAATGAACTGTGCATGCAATGAGAAACTTTGAATAATAACTCCGATTTCTCTTTGTTTCTTATCCTTCTCTCTCCCTCACTCTTCATATCTATTGTATTTCTTCTTTCAATTCATTTCTTATCTAGCTTTAGTCACGATAATCAACAATCAAACGATGTCATTATTGCCAGCAGACTTACTCTTCTCCATGGATCGGGCAGCTGCTATCTTCAGTCTGCTATTTATTCTTGTAATTATATTAGTAGTTATACTTTTGTTATTCTACCATCAGCGAAATGCGAGTGTTTTCGATGAACATGAACTAATTAACGATCCTGACTTATCGGGTACAGAAAATAAAGCATTGCACTCAATGAATATGAAGCAGTACGCATCGATTGATAAGAACCCGACGATGGTGATGGCGTCAACGGATATTGACGAGGAAATGAGTCGATCAACAACGAATTTAATATCCTCGAAATGATTCGAAGAAGAACATTTCTTTAAACACTACCTCGTGTGATTTTTGTTTTGTTTTGTTTTTTCGAATAGAGTTTCACAAACAAACGAACGGTTTCTTACTCGAATTAAATCAGCTATGATATGTGCACCCTGGCTAGTCAATGAACAAGCCGAAAAGTCGACTTCGCGAATTTTTGATGCTTGATTCAAATGTCGACAGAGTATGTCAAGTCCTTCATCACCAATGGGACTATTTGTCAAACGAAAGTGAACAAGGGATTTGCATTTTGCCAGACCCTATGAAAGAGAAAGTCAGTATGCGATTGATTACAACAATTTCACTCTACTTGAGCCAGAATTGTCAAATCTTTACGTCGAAATGGTAGACCATCGAATTCAAGTAAGACGAGTTCTGTTGTGATTAAAAGACTATCTTTGATATGTGTGCAAAGTTTCGAGAGTAATTCTTTCGATTGAAACAAGGGTGGCCGTTTCGATGCAGATGAGGCTCGTTTCAATGTTCGTCGTTCGGCTACATTCAAGAGAAAATGTATTCGTATAGAGATTTCATTCTTAACCGACCTTCAGCAAAATTAGTTGATAATGAGTTGTAATATTGACTTCGTAATGTGAGAGAACGAAGTGTTTTGCATGTACCAATAGCAGAACATAATGGTGTCCAATCATCAAAACTAATCAGAGAGAGAAGCTTTCATTGCACAGGAAAAGTGAAAGGAACTTTTGATATACCGCAGTGTGTCCGTGTCTAAATCGATAACGCCTGTATCGAGTTTAATTTTCACGCTTGATAGAGGTAATAAATGGCATTGACGACAATAATCATCGTATTTAGCACCAAAGTCACACGGAACATCGGATGTTGTTTTAGAAACTGGGTCGACGCGCATGATATTCTGAAAAAATGGACTTTTATTCAAGAAATGAACATTTCTTTGTTTCAATCATTGTGTTTTTTGCGGTTAACACTGACTGGCTGCATAGAACAAGGCACCATTTTATCCATGTCGCTAAGTACATATCCTCCATGTTGTTCAACGAAATATTTCCAATATTTAAATAAAATATCTGTTTTATTCATTTCTTCGTACGGTGTTCGAGTCAAAATTAGCTCTTAGGTAAATTTCTTCTGGATAGATGTCGTACTTATTGCATTCTTCACTTCAAAATATCCAGTCCACATGTTTGCTTGCTTGCTTGCTTGCTATTTTGATCGTAAAAAACATATTGCAATCCTTTCGCAATAACGGTGAAAGAAAGAAAAACATCAAATATACTTTGCCTATTCTTGCACCATCGAATCTCAATACTGCAATATTCCTTCGCATTATGACTAAAGTTTCTCTCATTTCTGTTTGCCTTTCTTTCTTATGCTTGTGCAACGTTGTTATTATCTAACTTTGAGGTTGCATTAGACATACTTGCGCTTAAATACTCGAAACATTTTCTTATTCGGCTTATATTTTTCACTGTACTGACTTGTGTTCTTCAATAGTGAGCTAGAAGTAACATGGCCGATCAAAAGAAGCCATCCACGGCATCCTCATTATTGTCAACTACAAATTCGCTCTTGTCAACAAAGACTACATCGTTTCCTACGAGTAGCTCCTTATTACAAGGATCCAGTCTTTCATTTTCGTCATCATTGAATACAACAAGTTCTCTTCTATCGGGAAGTACGACTAGCAAACCAACAAGTCTTTTGACATCATCAACATTATTTAATAATGTTTCTAAGCCATCGACTTCAGCATTTTCGCTAAGTACTGCTCCCAAACTATCATCATCACCATTCTCTTTGAGTACTCCATTAAAATCGACATCATCAATACTTTCCACTGTGAATGCACCTACAACTAGTAATACATTACTTTCATCGCTGAGCACGAAAACTTCATCGTTATTCACAACTGAATCAAGCTCAAGTCGAAAACGTAAAGCTGAACCATTAGAATCAACATTCGCAACATCATCAGTAGTTCCAGAGGTTGCTAAAATTCCTGTGACATCAACTACGATAGCAAGCACGTCAAGCACTACATCAGTTTTGGATAACAATGAACGTAAATATAACTGTGAAAACATTCGACCCATTTCATCTGACAAAGTTCATCTCGGTGTCGATTTACATTGCCATATCCCTGCACCAAAACGTCCACGTATTGATCCATTCAGTTCAATTTATGCGAAACTTGAAAACACAGACAATGATGATTCGAACGTCGGAATAAAATCGATCAAGGTTTGATATCAATCATGAAAAACACATGCCTCTCTATTCTTCCTCGCTGTACTTTCTGTTTAGAAAAGTCTTTTAAATTCACTTGCGGATTCATTACTCAGCCAGCCTGATCTACGAAAAGCAACCGATCAAAAACGAGCGGAACTTATTCGTTTATCACATTTAGTCGTTGATCAAGATCCCGAATTTATTCTTAAGGTAGTAAACATCATGGATCTATTGAATAGTAACTTTACGTCGTATTTGTTCTATTTAGGCTGCTCTATATACACGAAACCACTTGAATATACGTATAACGGCTAATTTTCTCGTTGCATATGCTGCCTTCACCGATCCCTGTCGAATCTTTTTGAAGAAGTATTTTAAAGCGGTTGTTAATTTGCCATCAGATTGGATCGAAATCGCTGAGCTTTATCAAACGTTCTTCGACAAACGTATCCATTTTGGTTCATTACCATCAGCATTGCGTCGGGTTATGATACAAAAATTCCCCGATTTTGATAAGTATCAATTGGCTAAATACAATAAAGAAAAAGCTCGGTTGAAAAAAGTGAAAAAAGCCAACGCAGCGTCGGGCGCATCAGCCGCAACGACCACTTCTTTCCGAGGACGTGGCGGGGCGCGCGGCGGCCGAGGTCGTGGTGCAGCTCGTGGTGGTCGTGGGGCCAGACGCACAGCTTCAACAGATTCAAATATGAGCGTTGCATCGACTGACGCATCAGCAGCTGCGGCACCAGGAAAGGCAATGTCTAAAATCAGCGAAGAAGATCGTGAAACACGACGAATGGCGTTTACATTAAAACGATTAATTCGTCAATTACATATCAGTGAACCGGTCGAGCATGTTTGGTGTTTACTTGGAAAACGATATCCCGAAACATCAGAGCTCTTCTACTTGTCACGTTTACCTGGTGTGTTCCAACCAGAACGTGCGAATAAACGTATGAAATTGCCTACACCAGAAACGTAAGAAACTTTCTATTCTACGAGTCATTGTTGATTAAAAATCTCTCTTCGTTATTTTTCAATAGATGGGAAACACAAATTAGTTTGAAAGGTAACAAAGCAGCAGTTTGGCAGCAATTGATCGATAACAAAAAGCTTCCATTCATGGCGATGTTGAGAAACTTACGAAATATGATCAAAGTTGGTAAGTACAACGGAGACAATTTCGAGTTTAACAGAACACGAAAATATACTCTCTTCCAATTTAGGTATCTCGGAAAAACATCACCAATGGGTTTTGAAAAAGCTTCAAGATGAAGGTGCCGTTACCTACAGCCGTCAATTTCCATTTCGCTTCTTTTCGGCGTACCAGATTCTCGATGAACTTGAGGAAGAATTTACTAAATGGTGCCAAGCCAAAGACGCATGTGGATCAGCACCTGAAGGCAAAGCTCCAAAATTATCTCGTCAAGAAAAGGGCAAAAAGCGTGCTTTAACTCCTGCTGAAAAAGCCAAAAAACTAGCTGCAAAAGAAATGCCATATGATCTTGCATTGTTACAACGATACAGAAAAGCACTCGATGCTTCAGTAAAAATCGCTACCAAACATAATTGTCAACCAATCCCAGGCCGGACATTCGTCTTCTGTAATCTAAGTGATGCAATGTCACAACCATGTCAGGCAGCGAGAGGCTTAGGTAAACCACGAACACGTGCAGAAATCGGTCTTCTCATGGGTTTAATGTGTAAATCTGCGTGCGAATCAAGTCAACTGATCGTGTACAAAACCAAAGATAGTTTCAGCGAAATTGAACAAACACCACAGCAAACAATTCTGAATCAAATGACGAATATTTTATCAAACAACCCTTTACCAGCATCATCAGCTGCTGTTTGCATCCCACCAGCATTTTTAACCAAAATGATCGCTGAAAAACAATGGTTTGATAATATGTATGTAATTATACGATAATTTGAATAGTAATCTGAGAGTTTCATTTGCATTTTAGTATCGTTGTTTCGGATGGACTGAAATCGGATACACCGGAGTCCGATTTTGTATATCGATTCCTTCAACTCTATCGATATTTGGTAAATTCAGAACTGATGTTTGTTAGCATCGATTTGAGTATCAGTCAATGCTCATTAACCAAATCCGACCGTTTCAATAATCGAAATGATATATTCTTAAGTGGTTTCTCTGATTCGATCTTACAATTCATCGCTGAACGTGGCAACGACGGACAACTGTTACATGTCGAAAATATTGATAATGCTCATAATCTAAATAAGATTGTCGATACACGAACAGATCCTGAAAGTGATCAATCGAAGAACCATGAATCGAATTCATCTACGAAATCACCGACCACAACACTAGTACCACATTGGCGAACTGTCCGTGTCTTCATCTCATCAACATTCAAAGATATGCACGCCGAACGTGATCTTCTCACTCGCTACGTCTTTCCTGAACTACGCCAACGTGCTAAAAGTCTTTTTATTAATCTCTATCAAACAGATCTTCGATGGGGTATTGCAGAAAGTCAATCAAAACAATCGGTATTCTTGTGTTTAAATGAAGTCTACCGTAGTGATTATTTTATTGGTTTAATTGGTGAACGGTATGGTTATCAACCAACATCCTACGATGTTCCCAAAGACGATCCCCGATTTGCCTGGCTAAAGAAAGTACCTCCAGGACATAGTATCACTGATTTAGAGATTCAGGCCGGCGCATATCATTCCACAACCATTAAACAAAGCCGAGCGTTCTTCTACTTTCGTGATCCAAAATTTCTGTCCAGTGTCCCTAAACCATGGTCAGATGATTTTCTCTCTGAAGACGAAAATTCCCGAGTGAAAATTAGTCAATTAAAGGAACACATTCGTACTAGTGGTTTCGAAACATTTGATGGATATCCATGCAGCTGGCAAGGTGTAGCAAACGATCGACCACTTGTAGCAAACCTCGAAGAATTCGCACAACGTGTTATCGACAACTTGTGGACATCATTACAAGCAGAATACCAACCTGAGTATGTGCTATTAGATGATAATGAAATCGAAGATGCTCAACATCGACAATATCGGTCATCGTTCATGGAACATTTTGTTAGTCGAAACAAAGTTATTCAAGATGCTATGAAATCCCTTGGAAAAACTTCAGTGATTCTTCTTACTGGTCAACAAGGCTCAGGTAAAACAGCCTCTCTAGCTGCGATTGCCAATAAGATTGTATCTCGTGCTGATTTGAACATCAAATTGTACGAACATTACGTCGGTATTACACGTTCATCATCAAATAGTGTCTCCATGCTTCGTCGTTTACTCTGTCAAATCGTTACTGATCATCCCGAATTGACCAATCAATTTCCAATCGATCAAATTCGTTCATGTAATTACACAGATCTATGTAAAATCTTGTCCGATGTTCTTCATAATCGAAAGCATTCATTTCATATGGTGATCTGTATCGATGGTATTGAACTTCTCGACAATGAAACATTAGTTCAAACATTAAATTTCATTCCAAAAGATTTCAATTTCGATAAAATAACATTCATTCTTACTGCTACAGAAGACAGTTCTGTTGAACAAGCATGTAAGAGTCGATCAAATCCGTTCATAATCAATTTATCGAATCTTGAATTACTCGAACGTGGTGAAATCGTTCGAAAACATCTCGATCGTTTCGGTAAAAAGCTCGACGAACAAGCGTTCTCATCGCAAATGAAATTCATCACTAGTAAACGAGATTCATTCAAACCATCCTACTTAACATTACTCTGCGAAGAACTGTTATTGATGACAGACTATGAAAAGAAAATCACAGAAAAACTTAAGAGTATACCACAGAGACAGAACCTCTTCCTATTAGACATTTTCAAACGATTGGATACAGTTTTTGGCGAAACATATGTTGCAACTGTCTTTGGACTGATCTATTCAGCACGCCAAGACTTAACCGAACAAGAATTGCGAGATTTGGTGAACATTGCTTTTAGTTCAACGAAAACTTTACCGCCACCAGATAACTATACTTATCCAAATACCACGACGCCATTGCAATTAGCTGATTTCATTTACAATTGTCACATTCTATTGAAACCACAACTCTATGATGGACCACAAACTGTTTCGATTGCATCGAATGAAATCCGCCAAATCATTAAAACACGTTACATTCGTTCCAATGAACAACGCATTTACCTATACAAACTTTTAGCATTCTATTACTGGTGCGAAGCAGCTGGATCTCAATGGACAGCAATGAATGTGAAAGCATTTGAACATTTACCCTACTATTTATACTCTGCTAATGAACTGAAACTATTCACTTCAGTTTTAACCGACTTGAAGTTTATCGCTGGCAAATGTCGCGTGGGTCTTGTCCAATCATTGATTGACGATTACGAGCTGATCAAATCTTCAGTAACAAATGACATATCAACAGGAATAAAATCGAAAATAAGCAAAACTTCGTTAGTGAATACGAAAGATCGACAGATCAATGAAATAGCTCTTCAACAATATCGTTCATTCATACAACGAAATAGTCACATCCTCTCGGTAAATCCAGCTTTAATCTATCAACAGGCATTGAACGAACTAGAAACAAGTCCTGTGTTTGATAATATTCAACAAATACTTTCGAATAATCAACAAAATTCTGTCAGTAATGAAAACCAAATCACGGCATTTGTTCGTATCAATAAACCTGACAATATGGAACAAATGAAATATTCAATAGAAGACTACACAGAACCAATTAAATGCTTGGCTATCTCACCTTCGGGTAAGTTGTTCGAAAACAACAAACATGCTTTCATTTAGAAAAAAAACAACTCATCCTTTATCTTTTTTTCATATAGGCGCATATCTAGCTGCGGGTTCTGCCGATTGCTTAGTACGTCTTTACAATACGTCGACATCGCGTCTACTGAAATTATTTGTTGGTCATGCTGCACCTATTAGTGCTCTATGTTTCGTTGGCAATGACCGTTTAGTCAGTGGTAGTAACGACGGTGGTTTATCAATTTGGGATGTAGCTAATGGTCACCGTTTACATATTCTAACACCAAAACATGACAAGAGAGTTTCGGAATTATGTTCGAATCAACGCGGTACTCAATTTGCTTCAGTTTCCTGGGATTCATTTGTACATATATGGGATCTGAATAAAGCTCGCAAAGAAACAGAAATTCGTTTGCATCCAAAACCAGTCTCAAGCGTGGCTTTTCATCCAGATGGCTTCATGTTAGTTACTGGTTGTTGGGATGGTCTTGTTCGACAATGGAATGTCACTAGTGGACAACGGAAATCCATCATGCGTGGACATTTAAGTTCAATTAAGGCGGTCGCTTATTCAGCGGATGGCCGTTATATAGCTTCATGCTCAATCGATGGTGAATGTCGTCTATGGAATTCTCTTGCTGGTAGTCAAGTTGGTGTCATATCTGCTCGCATCAGTTCAATCTATTTTTCGCCAAGTGGATCCGAATTAGCCTCAGCTGGTAATGATGGTCGTGTGCGAGTGTTTTCCTCAACGGTCGGTCAATGTCAAATGATTATTCGTGATGATAGTTGGGGTTCTCCTTCAAGTGTTGTCATTCATCCGGAAGGAGAATATATAATTGTAGGATATCATTCGGGCTCAATTCGTGTATTCGACATTCAAAATGGTACGACTGAACAAGAATTCCATTATCATAAAGGTCGTATCCATCATCTTCAACTGTCTTCAAATGGAACTATGCTATTATCCGCATCGGGCGACAGTACTTCTCGTGTTTATGATCTGAAAGACCTTGGAAAACGGAATGACCTTCGCATTAGAACATCGATACTCAAAGGTCATACCGCCGGCGTTCTGTCCTGTGCTTTAAATAAATTGAACATGATTGCAACAGGTTCCGAAGATGCAACTATCTGCTTCTACAAATCAACAAAACTATTTGATCAATCCTCAATCGAACCAAATCAAATTCTCACACAACATCGCACACCAGTCACAGGCTTAGTATTCAACAATCAATCGTACCAATTGATATCTGCTAGTCGAGATGGGCAAGTTCATATATGGGATGTTCATCGGCATGCAACAACTAATATTGTAACACTTGCGAATTCACTTGCCCATTGCCATGCTGATTGGATTAATGACATTGCATTGTCAAATACGAGCAACGGTTTACTTGTTACGGCATCGAATGATAACACATTGAAAGTTTGGAATACTATACAAAAAGCTACAACGACTGAGGAAGATAACGATCAAATGGATACTGTTTCTGCGAGTGTCGAAGAGGCTCGAGTGACACTTCGTGGTCATCAAGGTTCAGTTAATACAGTCGCATTTGCCTACGGTTGTGTTGTGTCCGGTTCATTGGATAACACTATTCGAGTCTGGTCTCATAAAGGAACTGAAATCACATGTTTACGTGGCCACACAGAAAAGGTAACATCGTGCGATTTATACGTTAAACTCAAAGGCACCACTCCTAAAACTGACAACAATTCAGATCAGAGCCAATGGTCAACAGTGGTCGAAGAAAAAGAAGCGGAACTCTCACGAACAACACATACTGTTGATAAAATGCTCGTTGTTAGTACATCCGAAGATGGTTCAATCCGCATTTGGCGTCCAACAGATCCCGAGCAACGCTGTGTTTACGATGCACATGCTCAACCATTGAATGATATTGTACTCAACCAAGAATCAATTGTCACCTCATCACTTGATAAAACAGTCCGTTCATGGCAAATTCCACATAATGTGTTCCAAAATAGCAATGCTGGATCCGCTGCTATGACACCGCAAATTCCTGAACTAACCAGTCATTTAGACGAAGTGACGTCCATCGCTGTCTCTCATGATAATTCACTTGTTTTCACTGTTTCTCGTGACGCCTACCTCTTCGTATGGTCATTACTATCAGCTGCAACAGATGATTCTGCCATGGACACTAGCATGAAATCATCAAATATGTCCAAGCAACCATTCCGTATCATACAATCGATCAAAGCGCATGATGAAAATATTCTTGGCATGGCTTTAGTTCGTTCCGAAGTGCAAAATTATGTTCTTGCCACTGGCTCTGTTGACAAAACCATCAAACTATGGCGAATTTCACACAAATCCAATGAAGATAAATGTTCGCTCAAACGTTTACGAACGGATACAACAGAAAATGGGCCCGTTTCGTTCATTGCCGGTCAATACACTATGCCATACTTTGTTGTTGGTGAAAATCAATCCTTCGATTCCTTGACATTCCATCTTTACTCATCATCGTCACTGGAACGTTTGAAAATATACCAAACGCAAACATGTCACTGGCCTCTTTCGTCTCTGCTAACATTAAATGCAGATAAACATTGCATCTTAGCTATTGGTTCAACAAGTAATCAACTATGTCTGTATGACCTGTCATTGATCGATTCAACCAGCAGCAAATTACACGTTTCATACGGATCGAAACTTGAACATTGTACATTCACACCATCGGAATGGATTACATCGATTGAAAAGCTTGACGATGAAAACGTGTTTTATTTGGGTACAGCAACAGGCACGATGTATTCCACATCTGACCTATCTACTGATATTAATGCTTGGAATAAAATGGAATTATCGCCGAAACAACGATCGATCACTGGATTGTGCTCACTTAACAATGAACTTATCTTCACAAGTGGATTTGATAATGTTATTCGTGTACAGTATCGAAATGATCACGCTAAAACTCAAAGTATGAATGCAGATGATATTGGCGATGATGATAACATTGACATTCTTGGACAATATCCTGTACCAGCACCAATCACTCAAATGCGATCATGGAAACAAAAGAATAACGGCATTTTTGGTGTTGTAGCCGGTGACACACTAGGAAATCTTTACTTAGTACAGTGGTATTCGTCGTAAATCCAATCAGAACAGTTCACTTTTCTATCAAATATGTAGTTTACTAATTGCTTGTCCTATTTTCGTATTCCTTGATAAATATATTTTACGATTCATTTTCGAATAAATCCCATATTATACAAAAACTTTTTTTTGCGCAGTATGCACAATTTCATGTCGTTTCGATTGATTTTTGTCTATGAAAACAAGTTTTCTACCTAACAATGAACCTGCTCGGACGAATCCGATCTCAGAACAAGAGAGCTTTGCATTACAGCAAACTCCTAATCAGCTTCATTTAGCTCAACAGGAGATCAATAATCTACGCCTTCTAAATGTTTGTCTTCAAACAACCTTGATTCGTGTTCAGACTCAATTAATTGAATATTTACCCGAAAATAACAATGATGATATCAAACGAAATAATACTCGACAGCAACTAGCTCATCTACGTCGATCCGATGATCATACGCGACAAATCATTTCGAATCAACAATTCTCATTCCTTCGATTTTTTGATCAACCTCCGAAACTCTCGACTAATAAACACATATCCTTAGTCAAAATTGAAAAACAAATCGACATTTTCCATGAAATGTTTCACGAGCTTCATACAATCATTCATACAGAACATCACGATCGCATCTGTCAACTGTATATCACTTTAGCTCAGACATCTCAGTCAATCACTCAAGCTCATGAAGGTAAAAAGAAAGTATTAACCGGTGTTAGTAAATACAATTTCTTCGATTCAGTTTTAGACAAGACCATTGACACTCATCGATTAATTACAAAACAAAAATTAAAACGAAACTTCTTCTTTGTTTTGCTCATATTCAGTTTTATTTCAACAATAATATTTATTATGATCATCTCTATTCGAATGCATTAATATTCTATTGAATTCGTTTCATTTCTGTGCATTCTTATCAATTGAATAATATTTGCAATAAGACTAAGAAGAATAAGTATGATACCAGTAATTACAATAATCAATGCATCCGACATGATTGTACATAACGCGCGTTTATCTCGCGATAAATGAAATGCCGTTACGAATAAAGATAATCCGTGTTTGAGGATAAGGAAAAACCGGATAGTTTATGACTAAATCGAAATCGAATTTCAAGTCAAATAAAGAATCCTGTCTGGTAAATAACTTACATTTGACATCGCTCAAAACGAGAAGCCATCTTTCTTTCGCATAGGAAAGGTAAAACTAAACAGATTTTCTGCTCTGTAAAGTGTTGTTGTGAAAGAAAATACCTTACTTTGAAACCAACAGGATAGCTGAAATAGCCAGCGTGTAAGCGAACGAATTCTTGAGCTAAGTTGGAGAATGATCGCCTTCGAGATGGCCGAAAACAGTTCAACAAACGACGAAATAGATTCGTTCTAAACAAATTTATATAACAAATCAACTTTTCTATTTAAAAAAAATCACTTTTTTCAATTACTTTCGATGCACGGATAACCAAATTTCGCAGATCCATGGATACTGCATAGCAGACTGAAAAAGTACACTGTCACCAGCTGCTTGATCTTTTGAACTCATCAAAGCATCTTGATAATAATGAAGACAGAAATTGTTAGAAAATGAAAGTTTTGTGTTTACTGTAAGTTGGAAAATGGTCAGGACAATCAAAATATAGATCTATAACGAAACAAGAATGACAATTCTGAACATGAAATCAATATCTAGTCAAACCTTTTTCATAGTCTATTGGATCACCTTCTATAAACAAGAGAAAGAATGATTAGAGATGATCAGCAGAGCAAAATTTCTTGCTCACCATAGATATTCTTCAGCCATTGTTCCAATGAATCCATGCGATATTGAATTTCATGTTTTCGACAATCAACAAAATCGATTTGACACTCAAGATTCAAGTCCATCACGTTACAAATGATGAAGAAAGAAAGAAATGAATCATTTTCTTACCACTTATCATATATACTGTCGATAAGCATAGTTAAACGATATTGTCAGACTCACGTACAAATCATATAAATCATGTTGTTTTGTTTATATGAACACTTTTGCGTTTCTTTAGTCAAAGATAAAAATTTTAAGCCAAAGTTCAGACGTTCACATACATGCACTGTTTATTCATTCAAATTCAACATGTTTTACAAATGAATCGCCTAATTTCAATGAGACTTTTTCTTCGTCGTTCTGTTCGTCTACAGGATCTATCAGAGGTGTATCGCTCACATTTGTATCTATTATGGACTCGATCGTTTCTAATCGGTTGAACTTTTTAGGAAAATCATTGGATGACTTTCGCCGAGGTAAACTTTCTCGCTGACTAGTCGTAGAAAAATGTTTTGGATATAAATATGGAGTATGGATCGGTATTGGCGGACTGTTTTTCTCCGAATCATCGTCTTGATAATTCCAAATTGGTTGAGCATGAATCAGTTGAACTTGATTGAATCTTTCGAAATCGAATCCACTGAGTGTAGAATTACACGACGAGAACTCGTAACCCCACAAAAGTTCACTGGGTAAATAAGATGTTCGAAAATGACAAGAGAATCCCGTGTAATCGAAACTACCTTCAATAATCGCGATCAATTCGAAATGTTCACTGGTTAACGTAGAACGTTGAATACCATAGAGTGGACTTCGATAATTAATAATATGCTCGATGACATTCGGTCGAGGAAAGAATAATTGACCATTCCGAAGGTGTGTTATCTCCATATCATAAAGATAATGAGGAATTACTTCATCTTCCATTGTTCGCCGTTGACGAATCATCAATAACCGTACACTAGCAAATATTAATTGCGATGGGGACAAATTACCTATGCGAAAGGTTAATGTCAAGTGGTTATTACGTGGGGCTATCAATGCATTATCACTAAAGACGATAAATTGTGATTTTTCTAGAATGGGATTAAAATTCATCGTATTAGACTATAAGAGAAACGTGTTTACCTGTTGGTCGAGACAGTTTTGTAAAAACAACCTGTGTAACAATCACGTGTAGCAAATATCCTAGCGATGACTGTAATGTCAAGACGAGTATGCCACCCATACATTCTGTTGTGATATATCTTGAACCATAACCGATTGTATGTTGAGTTTCGATAGAGAAAAGTAAGGCACTTAGAAAGTTATGCACATCTTGAACGCATTTTTCTCGTTCTTTTGGATCTGATCGTATGGAATTTGTTTGATTATAGTAGAATTGATCATCTTCGTTAATATCAAAATCTCCATGTTCGACCGAAACCAGAAAGTAAAGAAATGCGAAGAAAAACCAACTGACGATAAATCCAAATAAAACTAATGTCAACACCAACCACCATTCAGCTTGCATAATGAATAGAATCACATTTGAGTGCATACTCTTTATCTGTCCCACTGACGTGTATGAAACATTGATACGCCCATTTTTGTTCACGAAACGAAATTCATCCTTTGCTGTATCATTCACGCAGTAATACTTCTTTTTCAATCCATCCATTCGCCCCACCTGTTCAATGTCGTAATACAGAAACAAATATCCGATGAAAACGAGTGATGTGTTGTCTGTCAATGTGAAATTTGTATATGTATTCGCTTAAGGTATTATCATACATTTACCTTGATCACACATACAGCCCATAAATTTATCTATTCTTCTTTGTCTTCTACACTCGGCTTTTCATTCATAAGTGACATGTGTATGAGGTGAAAAAAAAAGGAAACCGGATCCTATACCAATACCTATTGACGCTCTATTCACACGAAGTATTAGTCAATTGAGCGTTTATTTAATAGTCAATTTCATTTTATCAATTGAAACATAGAGTGCGAATTTTTACGTTCGTCTTCAGCTTTTTCCTGCTTGTCGCAAACTTGAAATCGTTCTTTCATCAGTTACTGACATCTATCAGAGCAAAAAGACCTTTGATGACTCGTTTCGACCAATAAAGAAGAACATAAGTAAAAGTCATGCAATCCAAATGGTCTAGCATTTCCTTCAATCAAGGACATCTACTTGAATCCTCCAATAAAAATGATTGATAAGAAAAGGAATCAATCAAAATGAGGGTACATAAAGATGTACATCAAGTTTACAATGGAGTTAACACATGCAAAGATACATTCTGTCACTTAAAGAAATAAACAAGTCGTATTCTTTTTGAATAAAGTATTTTTTCTTGTTTAAGATCTAGTTGAAAAACGAGATATATATTTTTTTCTTCGAATTTATCATCAAGGAAAACAGTGTGATATGTGCTATTAACACGTGACAACAAAGAAAGATCATGTCGCCAAATAATCGTTTTTTGTCGCGCTTTTTTTCACGTTTATCACCAACCAATATTATTCATCCACGATCTCATCAACTTGTAAATACTGACGACGAAATCAACATCGATGAACAATCGGCATCGGATGAGCAAAATCTCGTTACTCAACCAATAGCAACGCGAATTCGTTCATCAGCACCATCGATTATCAAACGATACGAACGAAACTATGCATCGGCATCGTGCAGCATGTTTGCGATCGCAGCATTAGCTGTGAGTCTATCTGATTATCGATGGTTCTGGTTAAATGGCGGTCTATGCAATTCCAAATACATCGGTTTAAGTATGTTCTTCGCCGTGGGTAAATTATTTGTCGTACGAGTACCTGTACCATGGGATCCATCGGCACCAATCAATGAAATCTATCAATTTAAACCCAATGACTATATGGGTATATTTCTGTTGATGAAAAAATGAAATAATTATTTTCGATCTCATTTTCTCTTTCTAATAGAATTAACTGGTTGCGTAGATACACGTTCAATATTAATTCTTCGTTTAATAATTACATTAATTTGTTTGGCGATATTCTCTTCTACTATCGGCTTTCTATTAGATGCTCTTGGGCCAATGAAATACGGATTAAAGTTCATGAGACGCCACGCTTTTTGGCATATTCTTTCAGGTAAAGAAAAACGAATCATTAGATTCTGTTCATTCATCGCATTGATGTTCCTGTTTAGTTCTTCTCTGTACAGTAGTGTCCGGTTTATGTTTCTGGGCATCGGAATTGATCTATGATATTCAAGATAAAAGTCGCTCGAAGATTGGCAAGAAAGTCGAAGTCCAATTTGATGTAGCTTATTATTTAGTTGTGATCTCAAGCGGTCTTTCGTTGTTAGCATCCGCTTTTGCACTTCTCAGACGATATCCAACTGCGGAAGAAGAACACTTAGATAGGTAATTGATTTCTTTTCGAAAACTTTCTTGCTAATGCGATTTTTATCCATCAAGATTAATGGATGATTGGTCGCGACGTGAAGAGCCATTGTTCATCGAGCGTTCCTTACCTGCAACGGTATCAACAGTCCCAGCTAATAACGAACCACCGCCTGAATATTCCGAACAGAATGTTATTGTAGTATGAACAAGTATTTTTCCTTTTCTCTCAGAATCTCTTTGATGAAACAGTGATTTCTCTCTACAATAACATTTTTCTCATAGTTTTTTCTATTTGTATCATATTATCAAAGACTGCTTTTTTTCTCCTCTACTACTATTACAACTTCTTCTCGCTTTTCTGTTCGCTGTAATTACTTTCTTACTTACACATCGTAGTTCAAATGGGAATAAATAAAGCAAAACAGTTGAAGATATGTTATGATGCTCATAATACTAACAATAGGTATTTAATTTTTTCTTCTGCTTCTTTTGTAGATAATGACAATATTTTATCAAAGTATGAAGATCATGTCTTAAATCGAATAGCCTGACGACGGTTACATCATACATCAAGTGCCTATGTGTCACCACTCATCATGGTTCTTTCTGAAAAACAAAAAAATGAACTGTAAGTATTGATTGAGCTTCTCTTGTTTTTATCTTTGCCTTTCTGTTTAGTAATCAAGCTATAGCTGAATATCTAGTAACAAATGGATATCCAATATCATTCAAAGAATTTTGCAGAGAAGCAAACCTTGTATGAAGGAATAATTGCCTATATGAACGGATTTGTTCAACTGTTGCTTTTTGTTTATAGTCGTCCAATGAAAGTGCAGAGAGGAAAGATCAATTGGAGAAGAAATGGACTTCTGTCATACGACTACAAAAGAAAGTAAGAACTAGTGAAGATACGTGTGTGTACTGATGCAAATGGAATCATTGGTTCTTAGGTCATGGATCTTGAAACAAAACTGCAAGAAGCTCTACAAGAAGCAACAACTGGTGGACCCACTCGAGAAAAACGTCAACCTGGAGAATGGGTACCGCGTCCTCCCGAAAAATTCGAATTGAAAGGTCATCGTGATACGGTGACGCGTGTTGTCTTTCATCCAACCTTCGATGTTATTGCATCCGCTAGTGAAGATGCAACTATTAAAGTAATCAAATAGTCCTTAAAAGGTATTCTTAGTCATGAGATTTGATTCGTTTAGATTTGGGATTATGAATCAGGTGAATATGAACGGACTTTGAAAGGTCATACAGCGCCGGTGCAAGATATCGCCTTTGATCATACAGGCAAATGGCTTGGTATGATTTAAGCTTCTATTTGAAATAAAATCCATTGCTTTGTTTAGTATCGTGTTCTGCTGATTTAAGTGTTCGTTTATGGGATTTCCAAAATTATCAATGCGTGAAAACAATGCATGGTAATTCGGTTGAAAATCGGATTTTACATGATAAGAGTCTGTTTTGAAATTGCAGGTCACGATCATAATGTATCTTCGGTAACATTTACTCCAAGTGGTGATCACATTATTTCATGCAGTCGAGATAAAACTATCAAAATATGGGAAGTGTCAACAACGTAAGTTTTTCATTTCGTACTGATAGCAGAACAAAACGACATGATAAAAAGATCGTCCATTGGAAAGACTCAAACGATAGCCTATTCTATAAAACGAATAAGTACGCGATCAAAAAAATGAAAACAGTCGATTGAAATTGATCACTTCACAAGGCACATCGTGCTACGCACCACAGTTTATTGTCATAGTGATGCTGACGAGAAAATTTTTGTATAGATTTTGCGTCAAATCCCTTGTTGGCCATCGAGAATGGGTACGCATGATACGTGTTTACCAAGATGGTACATTACTAGCCAGTTGCTCAGTCGATCATGTACGTATTTTGACTTGTTTGTTCGAAAGGAAACAAGTGTAATCATGATTTTATCAACATTAGACTATACGTATTTGGTCGTTGCCGAATGGTGAATGTAAAAGTGAATTACGCGGGCATGACAATGTAATTGAATGTATTGCTTGGGCACCGGATTCAGCCGGACCACACATATCTGAATCGGTTTCAAATGGTGGATCTGAAGTACGGACCGCACTTTCAAAAAAGCGAAACGATTGATTTCTGTTTAATTCTAATTAGACACAACCACGATCTGGTCCTTATCTTGTATCCGGTGCACGTGATAAGACAATCCGAATGTGGGATGCAGTTAACGGTCTTTGCTTATTTATATTGGTAAATATATTTGACATGAGTAGAAAAAGACATCTCATCGAAATTGTTTTTTTGTTCGTTATTTAGAATGGTCATGATAACTGGGTTCGTGGCCTTCTGTTTCATCCAGGTGGCAAATACCTATTGAGCTGTTCTGATGACAAAACATTACGTGTGTGGGATATCAAGAATAAACGAAACACGAAATCCATCGATGCTCATACTCATTTTTGTACTTCGCTTGGTAAGAGATCGTGTGAGATATGCTCGTAGACATATCCGTGTTTTTATCGTTTAGATATGCATCGAAATAAACCCTTTGTGATTACGGGTAGTGTTGATACATCAGTTAAAGTTTGGGAGTGCCGTTAAGACCATTTTTGTTCTCTCTGATCATCATTATCAATGACAAATGAAAGAAGTGACTTGCCAGTTATTGTTCTTTCCTTTGCGCAACTTTCATCCCTAACGATCCATATTCCTCTATTTGTGTGATGAAAATGTCTTCTATTATTTATTTTCTTGTTCTTTCATATATGTATATGCTATTAATGCAATATCCTTTCTCTTTAGTCATGCATATATAAATCTCTCTCTATAAATATGTATTAAAACTGCTGAGAGAACTCGAAGAAAACCTAGTTAAATTCGTAGGAGACATCGATAACAATTACTCCCTATGATGTATGAGCGAACAAAGCCTAAAAAGAAACCTGCACACAAAAATGCATTTTTGTTTGTTTTTTTTCTATCTTTCTTTTCCTCTCTATTTTTTTTTTGAAAAAAAGCGACATATGAGCGAGAATAGAAAGAATAAAAAGCATGTGTGAATGGATTACTTTGTTTACTTTTTTCCCGCGTTGCTTGTGTATGTCTGTTGATTTTACTGATGTGTGCATTGTTGGTTTAGATTCGTGCTCTCTTTCTCTTTTTCTTGTCTTTTCTTTGTGTGCGTTGGTTGGTTATCTATCTTTCCTTTTTCTGCTCTATTCACTTCTTTTTTCGCTCAAATACAGTACAGAAGTTTGAAAGAACATCTAAATACTGATTAGACACGAATAATCTTTGTATGAGTACCGTGTATCGCATTCATCAGTGTTCATCATGGAAATAACACACTAGCCAAGTTCGTCAAGAGAGATCGTGTAGATAGTTTCTTTTATTTGAATCAATTGAAAAGGAGAAGTTTTGGGAAGAACGAGTTTTCCTTTCGTAAAGCTTCAACAATACCTTTAAAAGACGGCCGGGTTGCTGGGTCGACGCGCCAGCACGTGTTTATGATATCAAAAATATTTGTTGGACATTTATTAGGTCGTTGCAAGCGTTCGCCTTGTTTGACGGCGTTAATAACAAAATGAGCGTTCTGAATATGCGTATACGGTAGTGCTGCTTCGGAGAAAACTTCCCATGCGGTGATGCCAAACGACCATACATCGGCTTTTGTTGTATACGGTCCTATGGAATCGAAAACATGACTAATAACTAATAGAAGAAGTTTTATTCTACCTCGGCATAGAACTTCGACTGCCCACCAACGGACGGGAACTTCTTCCGTGTGATTGAAATAGTCTTCGTCATCTTGGAGACAACGTGAAAGACCGAAATCAGCGACTTTCACTCGCCCATTCTTATCAACTAAACAATTTCGCGCAGCTAGATCCCTAAGAGATTTGATTCGTTGCATAAACTTAGAAAAAATATCCGTTTGTCATCGATGACATACCGATGAATGACATTACAACTCTCAAGATATGCCATTCCTTTCGCTATTTCATAGCACATTTGAGTCAATTTCGAAGCACATATATCACGATTTTTCTCCAAATAAGTATTTAAACTTCCTTCTAGAAATACGCAAACATATTACCGAACAATTTCGATTATCTTCAATCTTACTCTCGACTAGTTCCATAACGATCATCAACGGCTCACGGTATGCTGCGATACCGTAAAAACTAACGATTTGCTTATGTTTATAAGTTTTCAGTAGGAGAGCTTCATTGATAAAATTTGTTCGATCTTTTGGCGTCAACTGTCTATTCGTTTCACGAAGGACCTTTACAGCAACAGGTACATTTCGGTATTTACCGCGATGGACTTCACCAAAGTTACCCTCAAAGAACATAGATAAATTATTTATAAAGAAAAGCTCTTGTCACTTACTTGCCCTAATTTATCTTCCAAAATCACTTCATCATTATTAATGATATAATCTGGCCTTTCTATGGGTCGTAGCAGACGTATACCGTCTGCAGTAATATCCAGTTTTTGACGTGCATAGAAGATGATTAATGCTGGAATCGATGGCTTCATGCACTCTTTTACAAAATAGTACATCTGAGACAAATATGAATAAAATCAAATGCTTGATTTACGTTCTACTTACATTATCTCTATCGCAGATGTAAATATGAAAATCTCGCAATCGTCCTGGATGATTCGAATCAGTCCACAATATCGATAAGACAGTTTTATTTTGATCATTAATTCGAACCAGATAGTCTCCTTTTTCATGGCACAGATTAATACTTTGCGAACGTGGCATGCGTCCATGAAAATAAGCTTGATCTTCCAATCGATCGGATAGCTAAATCGAAAGAAGTAATCATTTTTCTTCTCACCAAAATTTTCTTCTCCAATCTTACACCGAAGAGTATTTCTTGATATGGTAAAGTTTCATTCTCGTCTGCTGGATGATCTAATACTTCTTCTAAATGCTCTTTTAGATTTCCTTTTGACACTATTTTCATTTGTAGATCGTTTGCTCGTTGTTTCTGTTCAAAGTAGCTCTTTCGACCATGATAACTTCTAAAATTGCACATCTTTTATTTCTCTAATCGTAGTTTGATAATGCAAACGTGTCTTTATCTCTAATTTGATCTATGACTTGAAGGACTGCGGATAGATCCGTATTCGCTTTATTGATTTCATCTGTTAACGTTGTAATTCTATAGACAATTCATTAGATCGAGCAGTATAGTTTCTAATTTTTACTTTCGTCTCAATGCACTTATGGTGGAATCACCAACGGTATCATCAGCAACAATGGTATCCACTTCGAGATTTGTTAGACCCGATGTTTTCAGCAGTAAATCATTGAATTCGATTGGTCTTGTCGTCAGTGATGGAATACTACGCACAAATCTTACTTCGAGAGAGATATTGATGTATAAATATACAAACTTTGAATGTATTTTACATAGTTCATTATAGCAGTGACGCGGATCAGTCGAATCAAGTTCTTGTAAACTTTCAGCATCCATAGATGAACTATTGCTGTAATCATTATTATACTTAGCGATGGACTGTAGAACATCTAGCCTACATAAGAGAGAAATGTGGAAATTGCAAGATATCCTTTGAGTTTACCATTGTCGGTTAAGAATCAATTGAGTTTTTTCATGATAATCAATTAAATCATGCAATTTATGAACATATTGCTCATCAAATTCATTGCAATCCCGCACTGTGAGAACATAAGCATTGTGAGCACGATATACATTGTCTCGTTTGTCGATTACTACACGTTTCAAATCAGTGATTCGATTGTCATTCCCAATCCGAGCAGCTAAAACAAATTTGTTTGATTATAATCCAAACCTCTTACTATAGTTATTACACTCATTCATGTAACAAGTATTTCTCTTATTCTGGAAAATCATTTTCTGACGGGCACAAAACATAACGGATGTCAATTTTGCGCTAATTAAATTTACTTAAATAGATGTACGCCACGGCATTTCTTCTTATTTGGATATTCCATGTCCTTGTATCATAAACTATATTTATCCTTCTGTTGGTTTGCGGTATAGATTATTCTGATTTTAAATTTCAATAGAACTACTCATTAACATACCTCCACTGATTTTGTTCAATTCATTATTCTTTGTAACGAATACTTTCGCTTCATTTGAATAATGTTTGTCAGCCTCTAAGACATCGCGTCGAACCTGGAATATGTATTGTCTAGGTAATAAAGTAAAGAAAACGATGAGGTAATTATTTACTTTGCGATGTTCATCATCATATTGGCGTTTTCGATCCTCGAGAACTCTTTTTGCATCGGCTTTATTTTCGAGAAGATTTTTAAGTAGATCATCGAGTACAAGTCGTCGAAATTCATCAGCATTCGAGCTGATGGTTGTTGCTCGACGAGACCATAGCATCAAAACTCCGTGACACGCCTTTGAATATGAATAAATAATAAAAAGTTAATCAGAGTATGTTTAGTTTACTGATGCTATCGAATGAGTGTCAGTTGGCCATGCAATACGGTCCGCTTTTGCTGCTAATTCTTGGAGACTTTTCGCATATTGTTTGTCTAAAGCTAGTCTTTCTTCAAGAATTTTCTTTGTGTCCTGAAGAAGTTTATATTCGTCACTGAGCACTGTGCCTAACAATCGATAACCTTCGTCACTACAGAAAAAGTCTGATAGTCGATGGGAATCATCAACTGATGAATTAGGTAATGTGGAATATCGACGAACTTGAGCCATATGCAATCGTAATTCACGCACACAGTTAGTCTTCTTGTTTTTAACTTTCTGGAGAATTTATCATTATATACTTTATCTTTCTCGTCTCCATCCTTATCAGTAGGTCTCAGTTGAGTATGAGTGACTTTCTGTTTCATATGTGAGTAAGACGGCATGATAATATGAAAATTCAAAACAATGGTAAATATAGAACAGAGGTCGAGTTTTGAATACATAGAAACGGACTATTGTTGTTGTTAAGATACAGTCAGACATTGTAAGACAAGCTATTCGAGATTCGTTCGTATGTTTATCAAAACTAACGTTTCTCATCCATCAATTTGCCCAACAAACGCGTACTTTGTACGAGCTATCAGAGCGAGTGTAACGGTATCTTCTTGCTCAAACTATGATGTAATGGTATGGAATGTGTTTCTTTTCCATTTCTTTTCTGTACACACATCTAAGGACAAACTGAAATTTGCACCGGAAATATGTAGGTAAACATTTACCATTCTTTTTCACATAAGCCCATATTCCAGAAAAATACCATGACGTGTCCTTTAGTACAGAAAACATTTTTTTTCTATTTGATGACGTTAACAAAACAAATTGACGATGCGGGCAATGGTAATTCTATCTTTGGTCGGCTGAACGCTTGAACACAAAAGCTAAATGAACGCCGAACGATTGAAATCATCAAGTTGATTTTTGTACGAGCTCTCATTTAAATAATATAAATACCAGACAATATCTATCGTAAATCATTGATGTTCATTTATAATATCTTGTAAGTGACAGAGGTAGAAATCGATTGTGTTTTTTAATAATGTGGATCAACCTGTGGTTATCAACAATCGTTTATGAAGATTAATTGTACTACTTTCAAGAAACATATATAGAGAATGTACTTAGAGTCTGCAGCAGCGCGATAGTCTACCAATAACTTATAATTGTCTGTTTAGCAGGGACTGACGTCGAGGAAATCCTATTCCCCAAATGTTTTGTTAACGAAAGTTACTGTCGACCAAAAACATATCATTCCTGGTAACCACATCGCTGAGGGATAGTATATTCTTTTTTGTTATTTCATACAATATTGTCGAAAAATCTTATTGAATTATTCAAAGCTCAGGTAAAAGGAATTATACTTTGCAAATACGATTGAATTTCATATTGTACTTGGTATTATGTCTGAAAAACAAAAATAGATCGCGTTCGAACACCCTGAGTATCCGATTTCTCGAAGAAAATCTTGGCAAAATGAAAAACTTTACACATTCCATTGAACAATCTTCTCGGAAATTTCAATTCTCGAAGTTAAACTGTCGATATAAGAAAGCAAAATCAGTTTGCATGAATAATTTATTTCGTGCATTTGTTTGTCCGCCGATCAAATTTCTATTTCTATTTTGCAAACAGATATCCTTTTAACTGATATTTGACCCGAGCGTTTAACACAAAAGAACAAACGACAATGTACGTCATTCTGAATGTCCCCGAGCGATCGATCGATCCTTTTCGAGATGAGAAGTGTCCCCAATCCATGTAACATTTCGTTTCAGTTTATTATCAGTCATTTCATTTGCAGTTTAAAATATTAACATTTAGCAGTTAAGTCGGCCAAAATCCAAGATACACAGACATGAACTTTAACATAGCATTTAGAAAGAAAGAAACCGACTAAGAACAGGTCAGAGTTGTCTATGTTTCAATTTAAACTATCACATCACATAGAAACGAAAATGTCAACGTATACGAAACGAACGACAATTAGTTTTAAATTAACCTTCGAACGAAGAAAGCTTTTCTATTTCAAGAAATGCAGACAGATGCCTTTGTTGACATGGTGTATTTAAAGAAAAAAAATCGGTATTTGTCTGTCTTCGACGAAAATATTTATATTCGAAAAAAATGATTAAAAATACAATGATCGTATGAATAATCGACCCATGAAGCTGTTTAAACTCGCTTTAGCCTCTCTTAAGGTATCGAAACCTTGGGCTTTTTCGCTTACAACTTCAAAATAAAATGCAAATATAGTTTCGAATTTTCTAAGATTTCACTTGGCGAGGAAAGAAAAACTTCGATTTCTTTTGATTGAATTTGACATTAACAATGTCATTAACTCTAACGTTCAAAAAAAATACAATTTATGAAGTAGACATAGAGAAGTTTATCTTTGATTCTAATCATAATAATCTTTTGATACTTTATCATAATGTTCACTTTGGTTTGACAAGAACGCAAAAGAGACAGAGAACGAAATCACTTTATCGAATCTAACATAAAAGTCAACGTTATACTTTATCATATTCGAATGCATTAATTTAATTGTAGAAAAGGCAACAATCGACTTGACAATAAGATTCTGATGTTTATCATCTCCTTCGTTCGTATTTCGTCTTTCCTTTTCATCAATGCCGTGCACTTGACAAACGTGATTCGAAATCAAGAAAGAATCTTTTAATTCAGATTAGTTATTCAAACTTATACATATTTAAAACATGAACACAAAAAGAAAAGAATACGAGAGATTCAAAATAATGAATAAAAACTGGCCTAAAACATAAAACAACTCTCTCTCTCTCTTTCTCTCCGTCTCTCTTGTTTCACGAAGATAATCAACTATACATTTGACACGTAGCATTTAAAAAAGAAATGAATATTATGAACAGAAAAGGAAACAAAACTGAACATAACGTTTTTTTTTATTAGTAGAGTTTTTTTTTAATCTTTTAATCTGACACACTTAAGCAAAATATATATAAAAAGAAAAAGCAGACTTAAGCTAAAGAATCAACAAAAGCTCGTTTGGGTTCAGCTGTTTTATAGAAGACATTTTTCACAAGAATACACCGGGGACTTACATACAATGGACTTCGTTCTCTCATTTGTTTGAACATCTTCATTGATGGAAGAAGTCGTCGCATCGTAAATACTTTCGTATCTTCATGAAGATCGATTTCGATTTCGAACGTGGTCTTTTGTTTCGGGTTAATCTGAATGATCGGCAAATATTTGGTGATTGTTGTCGTGAGGTTGGGTGAGAGGAGAGTGAGTTTGATTTTGATTTGCGCACCCATAATACCAAATGGTTCTTCAGCTGACATGATCAAACATTGTCGCGCAATGTTACGAATATGATTGCATGGAATAAACAGATTGTCACATGATAAATGTTTGATTTTGCTTTCGCGTAATGTGGTCAGTAGACGTTTGGCAACGAGTGATAAATGTTCTTCTCGTAAATCAAGTTCAGGATCATAATTAAATATCGATGATTGTTGCTGAAGTGTATTGATCATCGTTATTGAATCTGTAAAAGACAAATAATGAAATAAAAAGGCATATAATTGAGAAGTATAATCACAATCGAATGTAAGCAATCTTAAAGGCTTTTATAAGATTTCTTCGCTTGCTTCTCTACTCTCGATGTAATAAATGAAGCCTTGTCGAGACTAAATTACTAAAACAACACGATACCATCCATTAAAGACGTCGGGATATGGATAATGGATGTTGGGCTTTGTATTCAAAGGTTTTACTATTGATGTTCGGAGGCATTTTAGATAATGATCTTGTGATAATATGCGGATATGTTTTGATCATTTAAGACTGATAGACAGATGTCTTCAACACACTTTTATCACACACTGTCATGCTAGAGTGAACTCGAGGGTGTTCGATTAGATATGATTAGTCACTTTGATAAAATAGTTATCTTGTTAAATTGAATATTAACACACAAACTCGTCGGATAAGTATATTTTATCATCAAAATCATTATCATGAAATATAGAGGCAAATGCACTTAATCATACTAGAGCGCATTGACACTATTCTAAGTAATGAATTGGTTTCATTGTCAAATAAAAAGCATTTCATTTCTAGCTGAAATCGACAGGTGCGTAGTAATCGATGTTTTATTGTACTCTATAGTGATTCATATAAGTGTTTTGACAGGCGAACTAATAGCTGTACTTGGGAGGAGAGAAACTCTAAATCGTTGTGACATTTGTCCATCTGTAAAGTCGAGAAAATGTCTGTTTATTTAGTGCCAATAAACACCAGAATGTTGTTTCTGTGAAAAAGAGAACCGAAACGTACGAAAAGTGTTTTCACACCTTTGCTGTTTGATAATATTCATTGAACAAATATTGAAATTCTAATCTGATCTTTAAGCACATTCGTTTTTGATGTTCCATTTATCGATGTTGACTTATTTTCTCAAGAAAAAAAATATAAATAGACTGTTTGATATTGATCTTTATTTCACACGATTTATGTACATTAACATTTCAATAAAGATCATTCTCATGTTGATTAACGCGCGGACATATTTGATGAACAATCTCAACATAGTTCGATGTTGTTATTACTCGTTTTCTTTCCTTCTCTCTTCTTTTTCTTCTCCGCCTCAATTGGCATCGTCATCGTCCGTGCAACATGCATAGACACTTTTTTCTTCTGCTTGATAAAATCTTCTCTTCCGAGCTTAGTCAACAAGACATATTCGAACGAGATTTTCAAGTGCGCGTATACAAATTCGTTCTTGATTATTTTCTTCTTGACAATATGTAAAAAAACATAAAACGTAAAGGAGAATAACATCGATATGTTATGTTATGTTATGTTCTTGTCTTTCAGCGTCCTCATATGAATACTCGGCAACTGTCCCAATGAAAACTGAATCATTGCCGTTTATTTTCATAGGAAAGTCGTGACTGTCTGAACATTAGTCTTCGATTATCAGTCAGATGGTGTTACTATTCGAAACAAAACTAATGTTCATTGATCTTTTCTTGTCAATTTGATCGATGGATCAAACAGACGAGCGGCATATACACATATATACAACATGATGGTGTACAGTTGCTATTAAGAAAACAAATCCTCTCGCTCTAGATCGCTTCTCTATCTTCCTCTTTCTCTCTCTCTCTCTGTTGCTTTGTTGATGATCGATATTTGTCCATGCTATATGTACATACACACATAAATCTATAAACACAGTCAACGCCGCCATAGTTTTATATTAATCAGATTGACAACAATAGTAAAAAAAGAAAAGAAGAACTGTGTACAGGGAAATATTTGCTGAAAGTAAATATTAAAGCTACTGCGACTACGTTGATAAAACAGTACAGGCGATATTGACTGGCTTTTTTGTACGCTTACTGTTGCCGATGAAATTTGCTTCTCTCGAGGTATCGTAGTAGCAGAATCAATAATCAAATGAGAAAGAACACGCGTAAAAGAAGATAAAGATGATTAAGAACATTCTGTTTCTCACACACATGCATATACAATCAGATTATATAAACAACATATTGAATGGCTCTTTTCCGATGGATGAATCAAAAAGAAAAACTTCATAATTTTCCTCGTGTGCTTACCTTGTTTAGCTGCGTTCGATTTGGATATTTGTTTGAAAAGATTCGTCAAACGCTGTTTACAACGTTCTAACCAAGATAAATTTTCGGTTAAATTCAGATGTGTTTGCCGATCAAGTGTGCGATAGTTGACAGAATTCCCTTTCAAAGATTGCTCGTTTACTGAAGGAAGTATTGTTGTTGATGAACATCGTCGTCCATTATAAACACCCGACTGATTATGAGAATGGAAAGATAACGTTTCACATGTGGGATAAGAAGAGTTTCGTCCGAATGTTGTTGTTGTACCAGGATTACTGATGGCTGACATTGCTTGCTTTTCTTTCTTTCGTTTTTTTTTTTATTAATATATCATATGAGTGATGACAATCAAGAAATGGTCTGAAATAATACATACGAAGAAAAAAAAATGCAAAGAAAGGGAAAAAGAACGAGAAGAGAAGAGAAAAGAGAGAGAGAGAAAAACGACGAAGAAAAGAAAAAAAGTAAATGTATAGATATGGGATTAGTAGCTTTTATGTTTTAGACAACAGCTGGTATATACGAGGACCATTGTTGTCAAATGCTCTTAACATTCGTTCGATCTATTTGAAAACTTGAACAAAAAAGTGAAAGTGACTTGACGCAATGTACTTCCAAATGAAAAACGTTCTTGTTCGAATCGTGAGAAAAGATCGTTTAAATAGAATGACTGACAAAATATTCTCAACGACTTGTTATATACATATGACGCAAAAAAATTTATGCTACTAGCATATATATGCATGTTTAAGTCATAGTAAACGTACGTCAGATACGAATACATTCCGAAGGATACTACGCCTTAGTCATTTACAGACATCATGCACGTATTGCATGTTGTGTGTGGAAAGAAATAGATAAGGAATGATGCCGACATCACGTCTACAAAATGACTGCATTTCTCGCTTTTTTTATTCATAGAAAAAAAGATATATTGCCTTTTTAAGCTAGGACCTATTTAACATAAATGGCCACTTTTACTCGGCTCAGCGTGGCCTTGTATTATTGAGTTGAGTACGTGTCGGGCATTACTGACGCCCGAATGATTTCTGTCAGCAGGAGGGTTCCCAGTAATCAATCACGTTGCTCGGTGTCGCCGATGCGCTACCCGTTTTCGCTCTAACACGCCGCCTGTCCTTTTCTATTTGAATCAGTACATTTTTTCTGCGTTTTCTCTTATTTATTCGTACATGCGTATTTTTTGCATCAATTTTTCTTCTTGTCTCAGCATATCATTAAATACAGTATCCGTAGTCGAGCGAATAAGAGAGAAAAACACGAAGCAGAGAAGAAAAACGACGCATGGATACATGCATTGTGTGCATCATTACGACAGTATATTTTCTATTCGTTTTCTCGACATGTTTCACATTCTCCCCGTTCCTGTCTTTCGTTCTCTTCACTACTATCGATATCATGATGACCTTCGCTCCTATCATCGCACATTCGCGCACAACACGATTTGAATCAATTCATTTCAGTCTATTACCTACCTACTTGCCAGTATCTAAGCACATATCGACGCAGTAATTGTATAAGTTAAGCGAAAAAAGAAAAATCGTTTGATATACTCAGCAGATACTGAACTTCATCATTGATCATCGGCTTCATTAAACAGGGGTTATTGCGTACGAACACCGTCAATAGGAAGAAAAACGAGACTTTTTACTCACAAAATCTTTACCATGCCCACATATATTTATATGCACGTATGTATGTATGTATGTGCAAAGCAGACCATATCCATAGTTCTTTCGTTCTTTCATCAGCTGGATGCCTGTCTTTCTATTATTTTCTCTTTAGACCGACACGCTACTATTCTTTCTCTCTTTCTCATCAACGCGCAAATTAACATATGTGTTTGCGTGTTGTTCGTTTCTTCGCACAGCAAGAGTAAATCAGCTGTTTTATGCTTCACGTTTGATTCTTATCTGGTCAACAGTAAAGAACGAGAAGAAAAAAAGCGATGAAAGAGCAGGAAAAAAAGAAACTTTATATCGTGATTGTCAATATTTGCAGTTCGCATAACAACAATACAACGTTTTAATTTCTCCGTGTCTGTAGCTTCTTTTTTTCTTTTTTATTGCTTCTATCGGAAGACCGGCACAACCATGTCTCTATAGATATAGATTCACTTTAAAAAAGAACATATGTATGTGTAAGAACATCGCATTACAAAACAAGACAAACAACACATAAACATGTAATAGATAGATAAATGTATAGATAGTTATATATAGTTAAGACGAAAAAAAAAATGACACACATTGTTCGAAGAATGAAGAAATGCTTATTGTGAATGGCAGAGAAAAAAACCAGAAGAAGGTACAATGTAGACAAAAGAAGTGAGGAAATGGCAGGTTTTTGATTCTTCAAGTGATCACAACAACAAAAAATAGATAATATAAATATAGGAAGTCTTATCTCGATTAATATTTAAATATTTTTACTTTTTTTTTTCTTAAGAAGAAAAAATTATAGCGAAATGAGAGTGAGTGAATACGAAGAAAAGAACAAAAAATAGAAATAGAACACAAAAGGACATGGCGATGTAATGGATCATTCTCACAGTTAAACATAGACAAAAAAAAAAGAAAACAAATAGTGAAGAATAAATAGTTCTAATCGACACGGAAAAACACACACCCACACAAAAAGCATATGTTTCATCGTCATCTGACTTAAACTAAAGGATATTGACGACGAACAGATCTTGTCATAGAGATAAGAAAACAAATACATGATTCGCCTATTGTATGAACCAGACAACAATAAACTATATGAATAAATATTGCCTACATCGACAGAAAAAAAAGAAGGAAAAAAAGAAGTGACATAAGTCTGATTTCTTTTTGTTGAATACTTGAAAAGCTTTCTTTCTTTTTTTTGTTCGATTGAATTTATCAGGATGAATTGATAATAGCTCGTTTGGGTTCAGCTGTTTTATAGAAGACATTTTTCACAAGAATACACCGGGGACTTACATACAATGGACTTCGTTCTCTCATTTGTTTGAACATCTTCATTGATGGAAGAAGTCGTCGCATCGTAAACACTTTCGTATCTTCATGAAGATCGATTTCGATTTCGAACGTGGTCTTTTGTTTCGGGTTAATCTGAATGATCGGCAAATATTTGGTGATTGTTGTCGTGAGGTTGGGTGAGAGAAGAGTGAGTTTGATTTTGATTTGCGCACCCATAATACCAAATGGTTCTTCAGCTGACATGATCAAACATTGTCGCGCAATGTTACGAATATGATTGCATGGAATAAACAGATTGTCACATGATAAATGTTTGATTTTGCTTTCGCGTAATGTGGTCAATAGACGTTTGGCAACGAGTGATAAATGTTCTTCTCGTAAATCAAGTTCAGGATCGTAAATAAATGTTGATTGTTGATTTATATCCAATAGATTATCATCATTATTTATTGGATTGCCACCATATGACATATGTTTAAATAAGTTGACAACACGAGTTTTGAGTCGTTGAAGAAAATTTTTATTTTCTAAATTGGTCGAATGCTGTGATGGAATCGTGTTTGAACGTTGATCGACTTGATTGAAATATGTCTGCAAAGTATGAGATGATGAACTATACTTTTTCTGAAGTGAATTATTCATCGTTGATGACAATGTTCGTTGAGTTGGACATGATGCATTACGCGTAAATTGTGGATGACTGACAGGAACAATAGATGATGAACCAGCTGATTGTGTTTTTGTTGTTGACGACGTCGCTAATGCCATTATTGTCAATCTAGAATAGAAAGATCCGTTTACTGGTAATTCTAGCCGATATATGAGCCGTTGTTTTTCCTTTTTCTTTAAATCTCCTCCACTCGCAAGCTACCCGCCCACTTCTTCACTTCCGCCACCTGGTCTTCTCTCATTCGGTTCAATACACACACTCATTAGATTAGAATCCCAATGTGCACATTCATCGATCCCGAGAGATTATGGTAAAAAAGAAAAAAAAAAGAAAAGATTGAGTGTCGTCGAGTGTGTAACAGCTGAAAATTAAATAGTTAAAGAAATGTCTAAGAATAACCGAAGATATAAAACAAAAAAGAAACGAACTAAGGCAACAGGCTGTCTTTAAGAACACTTAACATAAATTGTAATCTAATTTTAATTGATATTCGACATAGGTCTGTTAGTAGAAAATATTCGAAGTATGAATATGTGTTTTTTTCCTTTTCGCGACTTGTTAGTCAATATCTGAAGACACATACGCAACCGATAAACGAGAATGATGAATGAGAAAAAGAAATTTCTTTCGACAAGTTAAAAATATCTAACAGGAGAAAAGCACCTGAAAATATGCATAACCTTCAGTTCGCAACTTTTTCTCTCGACTAATTGACGTGATCATTACGACAGAAAAAATTGTTTTTAATTAGACACTTNCTAGTGAACAGAAAACCTATTCATGATTCGATTACTCTATTTTTTATCTATATAGAAGATTGAATCAGCATCGCCTGACAGCACATTCACATTCTATCTATTGCTGTTAGTTATTGTCGAGATGGGACGTGTGTGTGGAGATGAAAAAAGAAGAGCAAAAAAGACGAGTTGTGTATTGCATGCTCGATCAAGATAGCATCTTCTCACGTGTGCGTGTAGCTTTTCATTCATCATCATAATCTTTTCGTTGTGTACACATATCAAGATGGTGTATAGGATATTTATTTGACACACAGAAATCTAACATTTTTATGTGAAGAAAAAGAAAATCGACAAGAAGAGACGATCGATCTCTCAACAAAATGTTCGACAAGTTCATGTGAACTACAAAGAGTTTACTTGTAGTCATTTAGCAAAAAGGTCATGATCAAGATAAAAAATGAAACCTCCAGTCGACTGATGATAGAGTAATCTTTACAGTTCTTTGCCTGTGTAAGAGATGGAATTATGGCCTAAAGAAACGACATGAATGATTTAAGCAAATACTTGAAATAATCTCTTTGATTAATTTCTGCCGAAGGATAACAAATCAAATAATCAGAGACAAGGCGTCAGAATCAATTTGCTTTGCTTTCTCATCTGTTTGATATGATGATGGAATAAGGAAAAAGAGTCGACTGGGAAACAGTTTACGACGAATATCAAAAGGCACCACCTATTTGATTTGTCTTACTCCCATCAACACGACTATTCATATGTATGTTTAGTACCGTCACGAAAATATTGAAAAAATGTGATTCCATAAGCTGACTATTGTTGTTGTTTTTGTTATGATTGTGATTATTATTATTGTATGTCTTCCCTTTCACTTTTTTTTTCCTGTTGCATTTGCTTGATATTTGCCTAGAGTCTCGTTCTGTTGTGTATATTCTCATCGGTTGATCCTCTGCTTGCTTGCTTACTTGCAATCATTAATCCACTCGCATCTATCTTCCGACTACTGTATATGGATGTGCGTGTCAATAGTTCAATAGTTTAGTTTCTATGCACGACGCCAGCTGTCAACTAAACAACACATGGCTCAGATTCTCGTCTGTATACAGTGTACTATCAATCACCTTTGAATTGTTATTCCGTTTGTAAAAAGAAAAATATTAGTCGACATATCATACATTCTTTTTTCTCGTTGCTATTCATATCAAATTGAGATCCTCTTGAGATGGAATCGAATATTTCATCAATGAATTCTTTTCACGAAAACTAGTATAGTTAACTATACAATATAATCACGGTCGCCATTCTATGTGCGAACATGAGTTGAAGAGAAAGAATTAATTCGCATTTGCATTTTTGACACCATCATCGAATGCACATACACATTGGCACTTAAACAAAGAAGGGGAGTTGAGAGAGAGAGAGAGAAAGAATGATGAATGCCTCTCTGTCACACCGTTGTAATGCTGGCCGTCTATTCTCTTTGTTAGTCACAGTACGATATAATCTGTTGTCTCGAGTTCAACAATACCTATTGAAGAAAAAAAAAACATGGAGAGAAATCGCTAGAATGTGTGAAGTACATTCTCAATATTCATCTAACGGAACACATAGTGTGATCATATTTAATATAGTCGTAAAAAACAGACGAATACCTGACGAAAGGATGATTTCATATGTTAATTTTATGTTAACAATCAACTTCGCAATGAAGGAAGGAGAGATAGAATTCTTATTAGGAGAAAGATAAATCTTTTCCTAATCCGCTTTTCATATTTTATCTCTCAGTATTGTTTAGATATGCAATACAAGAGAAGAAAGTGCTCAATTATCATAAGCAGCTTGGATAATAATCCAAAAAGATGTCTATGCAGTCTTAATTCATTGTAGAAATGAGAAAGACAAATTAGGAGTGCATGATAGCATCTCCGGAAGGAACTGAGCATGAAATACACAATGTTTCTATTCCTAAAACTTAATCTCTTTCTTTCATTCTTATCCACAAAGGTAAATGTATTAATCTAATTTCTATGAATATTTTCAATTGACAGATGGGACATGTCGAACACATCCGCTCGTTCTTCTTTTTATTTTTATTTCTTCTCTCTTTAACTACCTCGATTGAATGTTTGTCTACATTGTCTTTTTTTTACGTTTGATCACTAGATAATACATTGACATGATTGTTTGTAGTAGCGGAATGATCTATCAATCGAAACCGATAGCACGCAATAGATTCTCCTTTTAAATAGATCTATGAGCATATGTCGGAAATGAAGAATATGTATCGTCCTTCTTCTATTTCTTTTGATCTTCATTTACTCAATGAATTGAATACTTCAAAGCACACACACATATATGCACACGTACATAAGTTGAAATCAAAAAGAAAAGAAAGAAAGTAAGTAAGCTATTCACATACAAGATGGACACATATGGATTGAGACGATACTTGATGTGCTTGAAAAATGCAAGAATGAATACTGATTAATGATAGACTCGAGAGAATTATTAGTTTTCTTTGTCAGTTGACATTGCCAAAAATTGACGATGTTTTCATAAAATCGACCCCATGGGCAATTAACTTTCCTTATTCTTCCAAATTTCTAATCATTTGTCAGACACTAAGAAAACCTCAACGTCTATAATTTGCTCGAAGAAAAAGGATACCTAACTCATCATATTCATTTGTAAATAAAACCTTTTTGTCTAATGATTGTTGACATTTATGATCGTCAATCATCATCATCATCATCATCATCGTCGTCGTCGTCGTCGTCATAATTTACAGCTGCATTTCTACTTGGCTTCTCCTTCTTCTTTTTCACTCCTGAAGATTGATGTACAACAAACCTCGAAGACAGACCGAGCCTTTCGCTCTTTCGGAGCAATGAGTGTACTACAATTAATCATCAAGAAACGTAGGAAGAAAGAAAGTTTTTTTGCACTCAATTTTCAGCGACCTTCTATTCATTCATATTTAATAAGCATCTGGCCATTCAACTGTAGTCATACATTGCTAGACTGATTTCAATTAAAATACTTGCGAATAAAAAGTTAAATAAATAGCAGGACATTTTCGAATGTTATTCCATCTGCTCATATTTATATCTTATTTCTCGATATCATTCTGTTGATGATCAGATCAGATATGTTGATTTATTTTCTATTCGTTTAATTAGATGGAAAGAATGTCTAGCAAAAGTGCTGATTAACGGCGATCACTTTCCATATGTGACAATTAACAAGTGGATCGACATTGAACGATGTAGGATTCGTTACTTAAATACGACTTCAAATAAGATCAAAGCAAATAATGATGTTATTTTAAAAGATTGAATTGAAAATGAGGGTGTCGATTGATTTGAAATTTTCTCAAGTGTTCAACAATATCCGTGAAAAGGCTTCTCCACTTCTGATTTATTTGACATGATTCAAATGTTCGTTAAATGGAACGGCCGCATTTCTTCGAAATGAACAATTCAACTAATGGCTCATTTGTTTTTGCTTTTTCAAGAGATCATTACTGATTACAGTGATAAGATCGTGTAAATATTCGAATCTCAACGCAGATGATTTAGCTGCAGCAGGTCAATGAATGTTATCTATCATCCGATATCTCATGTAGGCAATTAGAAGACAATTAAGACTTGAATTTTACTAAGTGATCGGGAAATATTCCTCAGTTCAATGTGGACAAAGGCAAATAGATGAACATTTTCCTTAGAGATTCACATCGAGCAAAAAAAACACGTTGGAATAAAATAAACATTGTTTATTATTCGAGACTAATATATTGTTATCACAACACAAGAGATTAGCGATAGGCTTGTCTACAAATTACATTCTATCTATGTTCTGTGAATTAGTACTTGATAAGAAAGAAGTTTTGGTAATTTACTGTGCAAATTTTATCATTAGAAACAACTGTTATCGTTTCTAAGCAATATCTTTGTTTATGACTCATGTCATTGAGTAGAAATGACTAATTGTGCTGATGATTTGTTAACAAAGAGCTTCTAATCGATGGTTCATTACATGTAATTGCGCTGACATATCATTTGAAGTTTGTAGCGAGACGCATTCTATGTTTCATATTGAACCATCAATTTGTAACCTTCTGAAATCGTTTTGAACCTATAAGGCACCCGCAAGGAAGTAATCAGCGAAGTAGAATAACTTTCATCTATGAATAACACATCTCTATTCATGACATGAATAGATTCGTTTCGGATCACATTATTCCACATGGATTCTCTTGTTCAACAAATCATCCGGGGTTCATAACACAGTTACTGTAATTGAAAGGCTGAAATATAAATAAAATATCATTGTTTCATATATGTTACGATATTTATCTATCACAAAATTAATTTGTACAATGTGGATTTCTGCACGATAAGAATAAAAGAAGTCACGACAAGAATGTGGCATTCCCTGGGAGCCTTCAGATTTGACCTACTCATTGTTTGTGCCACTGATTGAAGCTATTGTAAATGAAAGACGGCACAAGTTCAGCTTTTGATCGTATTTGGCATTTAGATGATCGAAGAAATTAAAACAAGAGTTATATGATTTGCGTGGTTTAGCAGAATTTTTATCTTTCATTCATCCGATCATTATCAGATGCAATGGCTATTATCAGAATATGTCAGTCATGAACTGTTTGATTGACATACATGGCTTCTGCAATTAATCTGATTGTTTGAACTTTCGAGGTGTGATGGATTGGAATGATAATGAAGATTTCTTTCAGTGGTTTCACTGATAAAATGAAGTGAATGTCTAAGTTTTGCCGTTTTTAAGCAATTATATTTGAGATGAAGGTTGTGCAATCGGCAGGTAGCAAACTCTCTGATCAATGCATAGATCTTGTGAAATAAACTAGGTATTGAATCAATTACTGATATGCCTTTGCCAATACGTGGTTTTGTTAAAGACGGATCCAATACATCTTCTTAACGCATAAGAGAAATTTCATTCCGATAATTCATCATGGGATAATAATAATCGTTTTTTAAAGAGCATCATAGAAGCGAGAATCACCAAATTCCAGTTGACACGTAAATATTAGCTATATATGCATATGTAACACGTGTATAATTTTGCTCAACTGTGCGCTATCGTCTTGCCAGATCGATCAGTGCAGAATTATATTTAGGGCTTAGATAGTTCTACATAAGTACAATTTATATTTGGTTGATTTATAAAAAAAAACCTATTTGTACGCAAGGATATTTTCTCCTTACTGGCGCCTTTGATCTTGTTTAAGTGTGTGAAAGATTACTATTCATAGGCCATTGCCACACACCTTGAGATTCTGAATAACTTTCTCTTTTAATCCTGATGACAATAAGTTTTGTTCGAAATGCTTAAATTGCTTAGAAATCACGTTTCTTTATTGGCTTTTATCATTCTTCTATTGATAAAAGAAACGCTCATAATCCGGAAAGTGATTATTGAACACTCTAAAGTCTGCGCTCTTCAATAGTACACTCTCCTTCATAGTCGTCGTTTCGAACAGGAAGTTATGTAAGAATGACTGTTTCGATCTTTATATCTTAGAAGAACAAACATTTCTTTCCATGACATCCGTTTCAAATGCATTCTTCAACGTTAAAATGTTCTTAATTGCCAGTTCACATAACTACATATTACATATTGCATCCTGTTCCGAATCGATTCAATACAATACCATCAATTCTCTATGCTCAAGGATTTCGATTTACCAACGAACGTGACCAACTTAATCTCTTTTTTTTCGTGTGAAATAAATGACATGAATGCGATGTCAATCTTCAAGCATCTTTCTTTTTTGTTCGAATTCGAGCATCGTTAGAGCCAGTTGACAAACAAGAGAAATCCGTGTTATTATATGTATATTCGTTTTATATAATATAAAGACAATAATGAACACAAAATGATGAAATATTTCGACTTGAAAAAATAAATGTTTATCGATAAAAGAAAGAGAGAAAAAGAAAACGACTAGGCCGTGCTCGAAATAGGTTTCCATGAGTTCGTTTGCAGATTACCAGCAGAATTTCCGGTCGATACATGTGGATAATCTGTCATTAGGATATGGTTGAAAATATCAATTTGTTTTTCGATTATTGAAATATTTTCTTCGTTTTCCTTTCCATCGATTAGTAAGGCTGATTTCATTCGAATGAAATGTTCATAATCATCGTATTGTTCGTTGGAAAAATATTTACGAAGAATAGTTGTCACGGTACGACTACGACGATCGATACCATCTTTCAAAGATTTGGCTTCATCATGTTTTTGTTGCGCTTTTTCACGCCGATCGATTAGACTTGCCTGAAAGAGGAAATTTCCAGTTCACTTCTGCATCGAATTTCGATTTCGTCTTACCTTGATCTGTTCGCTGTTTTCAGGAAGACTTGATAGATCATTGTCAACTTTAGCTAGTCGACTACTTAGTTTGAGCAGAACCGATGTTATCGTGTCGATTTCATTAATATGTAGTTTAAATTTTTCAATTTCATTAGGTTCCGCAGTACTTTCAATGATACTGATTAGTTTAGCACCAAGAATTTTATTATCTTCTGTTTCCTCATGAATAATTCGTTGATTTTCTTTCAAACTTTCCAGTCGCTTCTTTAAACTGCACAACAAATCTTCCTAGAAAACAAAAGTCAAGTTAGAAAATGAATCTTCTAATTTCACCTTTACCGCTTGTCGAAGAGTATCGTCGTCATCGAAAATACAACTATCATTCGATACTGTTCGATGAATATAATCTGATGATGAATTACTTGATGTCGTGATCGAACTCGTATCACCGCCTGAACTCTGTCGGGAACGTATTCGTCGTAAACGATCAGGTATCGGAAACAATGATCGAGCATAGTCTGTACTCAAATGATAATCATTCGAGATAGTCAATCGGTCTAGTTCATTTAATGAATGATTGTGAGAGTAACGAAGAAGAAATTCTTTTAGATTCGATTGTAGATCATTTTCGTCACGTGATGGAAAACGTCGAGGAGTTGTAGTTGAAGATTTACTGGGAAGTTTTTGAGCAGAACTGATCGGCGATGCTGAGAACAGACCGGGCTTGGCGAGTGAATAAGTTTTCGATGTTGTCAATGGACGCGATGTGAGTAGAGACAAATCAGGTGTAGGAGGCGAAGAACGTTGAATTGCTTTGACGATACGAACTGGTTTTCGAATGGTTGGAATTGGAACAAACGATGTTTGGTTTAATGTGGATTCAAAATATGCTTCAGACGATGCTGGAGCAGGAGGAATCATAGGTGGTGGAAGTGGTGGGGGTGTTGATGGAGGTTGTAATTGTCTGAATGATAAATCATTCCAAGATCGTCTAAACAATTACATTTATATATGTTAATACTGAATAACAAGTAAGCCTTCTATTCAAAAAATAAGCCACAGTCTGTACTATAGACAAGTTTATCGTATTAACCTACTATTGAAAATGAGAAACACAGCAGCTGCTAGTCAGATTAGCTCAATGTCTTGAACTCTATTTTCTTTGTCACATTTGTAATTGAATGAATCGTCTGCGTTCTCCATCAGTCACTTTTATGCTTGTTGATCGTTCCCCCTGTTTTGAGAACTATTACTCATGATGGAAATCGAGAAACATGATACGATATCGTTAGATTAATACGCTGACAGATGACAAGTGTTTAATCTGTCATTCTGCTATTTAATATTTCAAACATAAAAGAGAAATCTACTTTTTCAATGAATCGTTGACTGATGTTTAGAATTAAGCGGCGAATCTTTTGATTAAAAATTTAAAATTATGAGCTAGAAACACGATTCATTATGCATCGTACGGTGCTCAGATAATTTCTGTGTCAAGTAAAAACACTAATAGAACATCTTGAACTATATAAGCAATTTATCTCTTTCTACCAAGGAAATCATTTGCGTCTATATGTCGACTAATGTCTGAGCACAGTTTGCCTTTTCCACCTGCCATCGTCATTATCTATGTACTCTAATGTATAGCTTTTACTATTTTGACTAATCTATTTGCAAACAAAGAAAATGTCACTCGCAGAGAAGACTCTATCCTTGTCCTTTTTTGCTTTCATTGAAAGAAAAAGATGGAGAAGAAAATGTCTACCTGGTTATACTACGCTGAGGACTGTTATTTGATAGTGTCTGGTGTGGAAGATGACGATTATTGTTATTGGTCTGAGAAGTTGATGGAGATAAGGTGTATATTTTGGGTTTCGTTGGTAATATATTGGTTTGAATTGATGTTAAGGAAAGATTCGATGAAGTATTGTCTGTATAGGTGCGATTTTCGAAAAATTCTCGTTTCGATTGAAAGTCATTTTCGATCGCTGGTGACCTTGAGATGATATGTGCTGTTCGTGTTTGTTGACCAGCCGATTTTGGTCGAAGCACATGTTCACTTCTTGAAGGAATTTCTTGGAAATTTAGATGCATATTGGATCGCATGTGACCATCATTCAGAGCATCTTTGGATACCGATCGTTTGAAGTTGGACAACATATCGTTTGGTCCGTTCATTGATATTGAACGCGATTTTTCACGCAAACGTTCGGTATAGGATGCCTGAGTATCTTCGAGAGAAGTATCACTTGCTAGAAAGAGGAAAAAAGAATGTCAATTGATGCAAATTTTGAAAAAAACTTAGTCATGCTGAATTGAAAGCTGAGAGAATAGAGAATAAAAATCGATAGTCCAATCTGACGCCTTTAGAAGAAAAAAGACGCATTCTTCATGTTTTATACACACCGACACGAAAAAAAGGAAAAAGAAAAGAGTAACGAGTCTTTCTTTTCTTCTTTTTAGCAAGATAAAGTAACAAAGAAAGCAAAGAAATGAGATAAATTTTCAATAGACAAATGTTGTGAAATGAATTACACGAGAAAATATTCAAATTTCTTCTGAGTCTCGAAAATTGCCGTCGAGTTCAATTTACATACATTATATAAACACTTCGAAGTCAAAAAAACCTGACTAAAACATGAAATACAAAAAAAAAAGAGAGACATATCGATGGCAATGATCACGACTACTTAAGTTTCTTCTGTCTGTCTCAAGGATAGATTCATTTCAAAAACAACTCATGCCATTGAGATAGTTGCGTGATGATAAGTAATACGACGCAAAATACATCGAAATGTTTTTGCGTGAATAGAAGAAAAGAAAATCGATATAAGGTTATTAAAACATACCATTTCTGAGACAACCACTATTAAATCTGTGTTCTTCTGTGTAAGATCTTATTTCTTCTTTTGTTGATAATAGATCAGTATGATTGGCATTCATTGATTCATTGTTATAACTTGAACTACAACAAATAGGAACTCATTCATATATACTGTACAGATGATATGTAAGGTTTCCGACGAGTTGTATGAAAAATTCAATATTTACAAAAGAAATGAAAATGATTTTTTACCTCAGAATATGATTTGGTATTGGTATTGATTCTGATTGTTTAGCCTATAGATTTGATAGAATCGAGTGAATTGGCAAGAAAATTTCTTTGAGTTTTTTTCGATCATCTTACCTGTTCAGCAGTTGTTAATCCAGAGTGTTTGCCTAGTGTTGATGGTGAAGGTGGAGGAGGCCAGAAGGCTTGCACAGAGTCAGATAATATAACAGGTTTAGTTTTTGTTGTCGAATCACCGTTAACTTCTGACGATGATTTCAACTTCCAATCGATCAAGGCAGAATGAACCACTTTCTTTTGATGTGTTTTATTATTCATAATGTTATTGTGTGCAATGGAAACTGTTGAACTTGACAATGTTTCATCTTCAGCATTGAGTGGAATTTGACTTGATTGCTGATAATCATTATCAGGAGGTTGAGATTCACAGGATGGGTAGGATGATGATGAACTCGTGCTGACACTGTTGATACTGACATTGGAGATTGTGCGATTGGCCGTCGAAATGACTTTCGATTTTTTTTTCGATGACGATGAAACCGATGAAGAAGAAGATGACGATGATAATGTATTTGTATTATTGATAGGAGGATAAAGATAATAATGATATTGTGGAGGTGTTGTAATAATAAGTGTTGATGTTTGCATCATTGTCGATTCATCTCCATTAGATAATGATTTAGGTGGTGAAAGAAAGAAGGGTTCCTTTTGTACTGTTTGATGATTGTGTAAAACATAATCACATTTCGGATCAGTTACCGGTCGAAAAAGAAGACCATTGTTTAGTGAATCTCCTTCGTCAGATTTAATAATTGTCGTCGAAGAGTTCGTTGACATCGAGATGGAATTTGTAATACCATTACTGTTTGTGCACAGTGGGACAGATGAATCTAAATAACGATATTAGAAAGAAAGAGAAGAACAAAAAGAAAGAAAAATGAAAAAACCTTCAAATACACTCTACGTATACTTTCGAACATGTCATCATCGTCGTCAACTCTTCTATTGACCTTCTCTCATACACTCACCGATATTCGAAGAACTGATATTCTTGTCCGTTGGTGTTGAGACAAGAGACATCGTAGATTGTCGTTCTTTCGCCTGACTTGTTGCAACCTTGTCAAATGTATGAGTATCTTCGTTGGATGTTTCACAATGATGATGATTATTATTTGAAGATACAGGAAGAATAGATTCGACATCCGCACTGAGACGTTTATTTCCGTTTGTCCCTGTTGTTAATGTCGTCTGCTGTTTAGCTTTTCGCTGAGCACGTAGCTGGGTGGACGATGTACGTCGCAATTGTTTATTTTCTTCGGTCGATGTCGATGACTTGCTATGATTGCTGTTCGAACGTCCAATAAGACTTAAAAATCCATTACTGAGTAGTTTCTTTGCTGTAGAGGAAGTGGGCGATTGTTGTGAAATCTGCGGATTGATTATTGTACTGAGTGAAGATGTTTTAACAAGTAAATTGTTTAACGGCATAGATCTATCAACTGATAATGATTGTCGTTTTATAGAATCTATAAGAGGAGATGAAGAAGAAAAAAAGTCGTCATTGATTGATTTGAAAAAAAAACGTGAAGGAGAGGTCATTCGTACTTGTATTGGAATTGTTCGTATTATTCGATTCTTTTTTTTGCGAGACGTTGTTGCTGCCGTCATTGAAAGTGACTGTAGCAGTGGTGGTAGTGCGATGAAGGTGAGTAGCAGCAGTTGTTACTCGTCGACTAGTAGTGCAGTTTAGTTCGTCGACATTTTCTTTTTTTCTCTCTTCTTCTTCTTCTTCTTCTTGCTCTTGTCCTCGGCTATCGCTGTTACTCTTTTCTTTCGATAGCGGCGAGGGAGAGAGAGAAAAAGAACGTAGAATTGTACGTGTGGTTGTGGTCAGCGGGTTAACAGCAATTGTCCTCCTCGTTGTTTCATTTCTCTCATTTTCTCTCGATGTCCCGACAAGACGTTGATCATCACATAGCGTCTTTTGTTCGTCACTGTCGCCATCGACATTACCATTGAATAAAGGTGATGAAGATGCAATTGTAACCGTTGGCCGATAATTATTATTATCGCTGCTGCTGCTGGCTGTAGTTGATGTTATACTACGACAACAACAACTTTCCTTGATGGGTACTGGCGAAGTTACGCGAATGTTTCGAGGCAAATGACAATCGAAATGAACAGATTTTTTTATTCGATTGTTTTTATTTGTTGGCGACTTTAAACAACCGTTATTCGACACACTTGTTCTAGATAGACAGAGACGTATATGTAGATGAGAGCTTAAATTGAATGAAACAAAACAAAACAACACCGAACTGACAATCACTTGTCAGATGGTTTTTAATTAGTATTTCATTGAAACAGAAAGAGAGAGAGAGAAAAGGGAAAGAAAGAAGAGCAAATATAGACAGGCTGATGTGAAATTCACTCACGATTCTGTTTGATCTCGTTGCTGTTGCTGCTTTAATCCATCCGTATTGTTTGTCGTGATTGTGACGTTTGCGATAGGTGATGTTTGAGCTGCTGTGATGATCGCTTTTGCCGAACGCATTTGATTATTATGGCGATTAGGTGACATTGACATAGTCATTACACTACGTGTTGTTTTTATTGTTGGAGAACTAATGTTGTCTCCAATTGTATCAATATTCAATGTTTGTGAAGTAAACCCGGCATATTGATTTAAAGATGACCCGATGGAAGATGACAATGTTGGTTCATGACCTTTCGAACAAGTGAATGGAAAAGAAGCCGTGAAAAGAGAAGAAATTGGAGACGATGATGAACGATTGGTATTTGCTTGAGAGACTGGTGGTGAAAGTTTGTAATCGATCTGCGAAGAGATTTCTTGTTGATATTCATTCAAAAGCGGACGAATAGCTGATGAATAGAGACGTTCGTAACTAGGACTTCGTTGTCGAGATGCTTGAGAGAGAATGGTTGAAGCTAAGGATGTCACTGTGTTTGTCGTTGTTACTGATGAAGCAGTCGATGTATCACTGATAAAGTCACTTGTATCTAGTGAAGGCGATGCACGTGTTGTAATTTGCACTATTGTGTCAACCGAAGATGACGAGGATGACGATGAAGGTTCACATTGTTCGATCGAAAAGGTGTTTGTACGATTCTATGCAAGGAAATCAAAACAATGTTTTTATTCCTGTTCTATTACTAATTGGTTCTTGAAAAGCGAAAAAGCACATTAAGACAATGTTATTATGCAATCAAATTGATACTAAAATGGCCTTTGAATATTGCTTGATTGAGTAAACATGTTATGGAAGTTCAATGGCAACAAACACATATGGACAATACTTTTTATTACTTACCAAGGATGAATTAGTGAGTTTCTCAGATTGATAATCAGTCAGATAGCGATCGTAGTTTTCGTTGAATGAAGCAGGTCTTCCCCATGATCTGGAATTCGATTGTTGTTTTGGTTGATAATATCTTGTTACCTTAGGCCGCATACGTACAGGATGAAAATTTCGATATGAAACTGGTAATTCATTATCAAGACGTCTTCCCGACGGTGGTAAACCATGCTCGTAAGGCACAGACGGACTCCAACTTGCTCGCTTCCATGAATGTTTTTCGTCAACGAAATCATTCCGACCTATGGCTTTGGCAATTTCTCTATAGAGATAATCAGACGAAGGCGTTGGTTTTTCTGTTGAGAATGGTATGCGATCTTGTTGAACAGTGGAGCAATGTTTCGGCGAATGACGATCTCTGTATGGTAACGATATCGATGAAGCTCTTGTTCGCGTTTCATCGATTAGTATCGTTTTATCGTCGAGTTTGATTTCCGAGAATCGCATTCTTTTCTGCTCAATGTTCAGAACCGAAGGATAAAGACCTAAAGAGGAAGAAGAAGAACTTTTGCTTTTTTTTGTTTATTTCTTATTAGTGGTGAAACATATTTCTTTAGTATATCGTCATCATTTAATATATGTGTAATTAGCTAGAACATACTGCTTTGCTGATAGATAAACAAATAGGATGGCAATTCAAGGAGACTAGTAAGGCAGTGTTTCAAGAACGATGAGAAGGAGAAGAACAATAACAATACGGAAGGAAAAATCGATTTCGGATATCTACCTGCTTAATGTAAATTAAGATGATTACGAGAGAAAAGATTCTTCCATCAAAGATCTTTTCAATGTAATTCATAAATTAATAAAGATCAAAAGACGATTAGCATCGTCTTTTGCTTTTTTGATAATTTACAATAATAGATAGAAAAATATTGATCGCATTTAATAACGAGCAATATGGAAACAAGGTTTCGTAGACACCGTCTACGCAGAATGAATATGTATATCAATTATTTGCTTTTTCTGTCTTATTTTCTTCTGTAATATTTGTCTCTCTCCCGCTCTGTCTCTCTCATATTCTCTCTCGATTCTTGCCTATTCATTCTCATGATTGTCACCTATCCAAATGACACAAGTGATGGCATTCGTGTTATTTCATGATTCTGAATAACATTATCAAAATAGATACTTAATGATGGAGGAAAAACAGAGCAATTGTAACTATAGATGATTGTTTTGTCTGAAATATGTTTCATTTAATCAGTATTGATCTTCCTCCTGCCGATCAGAGATAATCTATTATATGCGCTCACACTTCTGTTTAGTCCGAGATGAATGAAGCATCCTTACAGGATGAACAATTGATCGCTGATTGTACTAGATCCTGATCTACAAATAGAGTCTTATTACGTCTTATGAATAGATTAAGTATGTAATGAATGAAACAATACACATCGCTCTGTCTGTCTGACTAAGCTTAGTTTTATGCGTCTTGAAAAGTATTTTCGTGATGATTGAAATTAAAATCCAAAATGCTTATATGAGCATGAAATTACTTTTCTCGTCTCTTTTTTTCTTCATCTTTTACTCAGTTGAAGAAGTTGATATTAACGAAGGTCATATAAAGATATTCTATACTCGATATGTACAGATTGACAGCAGGAGAAAGAATACTCATCGCAGACAACTAATTGTCAAGTACGTACTCATCATCATTGATATATAGAATAACCGGATCGTTTGGCATATTTTCTTCGAGACAACATTTGATCGGAATACGAACAGCAGCTGACCATTTTAGTATAATGGAAGAAAGAAAAGAGAGGGAAAGAAAGAACGTACGACACTCACATATACATGACATAATGTCCAATAAAGAAGAAGAAGAAAAAGAAAAATGATGTTGAAAAAAAAAGACGTGCAACATAAAGGACCCACTTTGCCTGTTTGTTCAACAGTGTTAGCAACAAGCAATTGTCGTTTGCTGCTTATGTCTCACCATTATGACCAAGAGAATGAACGCTTAAATCGAACAACAGTAACAACAACAAAAGAAGAAACAATCATTACATAAGTATACACTCTAGTTGCTGGCCTACTTGCCATTTTCTACTTGAACGGTTCTTATGTAGCGAAGGTGTCGAGGTCNAAAGGACCCACTTTGCCTGTTTGTTCAACAGTGTTAGCAACAAGCAATTGTCGTTTGCTGCTTATGTCTCACCATTATGACCAAGAGAATGAACGCTTAAATCGAACAACAGTAACAACAACAAAAGAAGAAACAATCATTACATAAGTATACACTCTAGTTGCTGGCCTACTTGCCATTTTCTACTTGAACGGTTCTTATGTAGCGAAGGTGTCGAGGTCATCAGTATACTGACTTACGAGTTGCTCAATTTCGTCGACATTATTCTTCTCCTTTCACATAATACACACGTACTTATATACTTACACATATATGCATACATTCATGAACAAAAAAAAACATATGATCGTTTACTAAGCCCAATGGGACAAGTCATGTAGGAACACATGTACTGTGGAGGATGATGGAGATTTAAACCACATTCAAACAGAGATGATGAGACAGCATAGAAATAACTGCTCCCACCTTTTCCTCTTATATAATCTGTTTATATACGACTGCTTTGTACTTACTAGTAGTGAGAAACGAGATTGATTACTGATAAACCATTGTCTGAAATATTTCCTTTTCGTATGAATAACAAAATTAAGATGCGTTCATGATCAGCCCAAATCGATATCTGTGACATTCGATAAAGAAAAGACAGTCGCCCGACGATGTCTGCTATTTCGTCACACGTAATAAGTTTGACTTGTTTTTTTTTTCTTTCTTCTTCTCATTTCTTATTGATTGCTTCTTCCTACTACGAAATAGATATTTTACTAGATTGCCTAGTTGATTTGAGAAGAACGTTGAAGGATGAACCGAACATCGGACAGGTAAATACTAAAGTATATGTACATACATCTATACATAAATTTATGTATACATATACATTTATATATAGGAAAAAGTAGGTGATATGAATCAATTTAAAATACATTCGTGTGTATAGAAGATATACATGATTGATTAATGTAGCTTGATTTGTGCATTGAAAAGCGGTGCTTAATAATACCGATATTAGTACAGTTTCGTCATAGAAACGTTACCATCAATCGCTTTTTTCTNAAGTATATGTACATACATCTACACATAAATTTATGTATACATATACATTTATATATAGGAAAAAGTAGGTGATATGAATCAATTTAAAATACATTCGTGTGTATAGAAGATATACATGATTGATTAATGTAGCTTGATTTGTGCATTGAAAAGCGGTGCTTAATAATACCGATATTAGTACAGTTTCGTCATAGAAACGTTACCATCAATCGCTTTTTTCTCTTGTCATCTTTTTGATGATAATCACGACCGTCGGGCCGTTTACCTAAGCGAATGAACATATGCAAGGCAATAAGAGGCGTCGAACGGAGAAAATTGCGCATCTCAAAGAAGAAAACGATAAAATAACTAATTTAATCCTTATCGGTAGACAGTATTCAAATCTATCTCAGCCCTGAACTGCCAAAACACTTGAAAATTCATATCTAATAGTTTATATCTAACGGCAATCATCGGTCCGTTTTTTCTCTCGATTTGACAGCATATAAATCGTCGGGTTTATTTTCAAGGTTTCGTTTTTCGACCGTGGTGATTATTATTAACTATAATTACAATACTCGAAGAAAAATGGCAAAATAGTAGTATAAGATTCATTTATCAATACAATTTAATAACATTGAAAAACCGATAATAATGAATCCAATGACCATGATTTCAAGGCACATCAAACTTGAAATAATATTCATAACCAAAAAGTCAGCCTTTTCTTTCGTTCGTATAGTTATTTCCTCAGCGAAATTCAAGGTACAACAGAACAAGTTATCATTTGATTAAATTTGTAGGTCTTGTTATCTTTCCATAAAGTACTGGAAGAAGGTCTCGACTAACTATCTTTTTTTCTAATCCAATCTGATCGTTATGCTTTTTACACGTGCCATGTTCACTTCCAATTATTTTACCATTTGTCGTTATCTCTTCCATAAAACTTGATTGGAATCAAGGAAACAAATTTCTGTGCTCAACCATGTCTCGAAGTCTTTATTTAGTTGTTTATATGTTATGATCGAATGGAATCTTGATAGTTCGTAATGACACAAATCTTATTGGAACTTCCTTACTGATTCCTCCTAAATATCACGTCATTAAAATGGAAAAAGACATGTTTGATATGAGAAAAACATTTTCGATGCAATTGAGTTTATCTAAATTTGATCTATCGTAAGATTGCTTTTGCTCAAGGCCTTTGTAAAAAAAAAGTTACTTTGGCGGTTCAAGGAACAACATGAACATAGAAATAAATCTAACTATATGTATTTTGAATGACAACGAAATGTAATAAATCAAGGAACAAATTGAACATGAAGGAAAGATTCAATCGAAGCTAATTTTTGCTTCGTTCATCGAAATGTTAAAAAAAAATATCGCAAACTTAATATTTTGAATTCGACGATAGTTGTATCATCATCTGTCACTCATGTGACTGCTCATTGCAATTTTCAGAGGATTATCGTTGGAAATCGTGTGAGACGGCGATCCCATAAGTACACAATTATATGCACCACCTATGTGATAGTAGATATGTGGATGATGAGGTCATGCTGACGAGCATCTCCACCGACGCCTATGCAGTAGCGTAGAGCTTGTTTGCGTCGCGTCGTAACCCCCATTTAGCGGTTGCATTGGTGTAAAGTTTTTCCTCATGCTATGTTCTATATCCATGAGTGACGTATGGTTGAGGTTGTAAAGAGGAAGATACTCCGTCCTTGTGGATACGTTGTATGCTCGTATTCGCAGATTAAAGATTCGGTATCATATGACAAGCATTGGTTGATGAATCTTGAATTTTGACAAACTGAATATTTTTTCAACTTACCTGATTCCACCTTTTGCTCTTTTTCTTTTCATTGATATATGATATGGCTAAAGAACTTTTTTCATATAGAATACCGCTCCGAATAACGAAGAAAATCTAGTTAGTGTAAAAATATCTTCGTTCACTTGGATGCTACAGATGAATCCTGGTGAAATCACGATGATGGTTTAGTACATATTGATAGGTCTGATAACAATGTACATGTCAGCTGTTCAACATCATTAGAAATGACATCAACATCCACTCAGCGAAAACATTTTTTAATCCAGATGATTTCATCTTTTGTCAATGCTTTTTGAGTACATCGGTTCTTATAGAATTTCGATTGACAAGTAGTTTTTACATTGCCATTCAGTTATTTTATTACTTATCTTGCCAAAATTTTATTAATCTTGCTTGAACTACCCCTTATTGACCAATTTCACCCATCTGACTTTCTTTGCTTTCGACTAGACTGATCTTTGACGATAAAGATATTAATTCTCGTGAAAATTCTTTATTTCTTGATTTGGTTTAGTGCGTATTTGAAATGAAGAAATCTGCAGAGAGGATGACGTATCCATTTTCTTGTCGATATTGATGTCAAATGCCCCAGAGGTGCAGAATCTTCCTGATGCGCAATGTTAGATTGGAATGCATCGCCGCTTCATCTAGCAGATCCATTCATCAAGCGTTCCCTCGACAACTATTTCTTTCGATTCAAAGATAAAAACTGGATTTTCTTCAAAAATACAGACCATTACCGTCTATTCAAATTAGTTTTACCTGGTTCGGTTGTTTTGAACCACGTCAGAAAACAACAAGTAGAAAGAAATAAAGTTGGATGGTGAGCGATGGAGATAAAACAGCTTGGGGGAATATTCAGAAAAAATTTTCCCGGGGGAGGGGAGAGAGAGGAATTTTATATTTTATGGAAGATTCTGCACCTCTGCGAATCTATGACGTGAAAATACCGATTCTGGATTTTTGCGGAGGTTAGTTTTCAATATATCATTAATTTACTGTTTATTTAGCCGTTTATGATTAAAAGAGACTGCCTTTACATTATATTTCAAATAGGTATGATAAATATGAAAGGTTTTCTCACACTTTAGAGACATAAATGGACATTTCTATGGGATAAACGTTTTTATCAGAATGATCAGAGAAGAGATCTCGACAAAAACTAAAAGATGAAAACTTTATGTTTTAGTAGCGGACAATCTTACCATGTTTTCAAAAATGTGTTCTTTCACAGGTTTTCATTGAGAATAAAATTCATTATCTACGATATGTGACATGATAACGGTATTTCTCTAATAAAATATCATTTTCAACCTGGTATATTATAAGAAATGAAAAATAGGAAGAATTTACATTAGTCAATGACAAGTTGGACTCATGTGAGGCCATATATCGTCTTGTGATACATCATTGTCAAACATGTGTTTACACAAAAGGCAAATAATTTGAACATTTATGTTAACGAAAAGTCCATTAAAGGAAAAAGTCTATGAAATAACGTTCACATACATCGCAGTGCCTGAACCTAATCCTGATCCACCTTTGAGTACTGAAAAGGTAACATTATATGTTGCACCAATTGTTGTAGTAAAATATTGTTCGAGAAACTGTATATTAGTGGATGGTGTACATAAATTATGATAACAAGAGCCATAACCACCCTCACAGTTTGTTGACGATATTATTGAAGCAGAACATGTACTAGAACATGAATATATCACCCATCCGACCGACGGACCACTCTCAAAATCTCCATTAAGTAATAGATTGGTACCTGCACCACCATTTTCAATAACAGAAACATTATCAACGTACCAGTCTTTATTAGCTTGAGCTGTTGCTGAACTAAATCGAATACTTGTGAAATTTGATGTTGCTACAAATGTAGCGGAATATGATGTCCATGTTGTTGGTGCTGAAGTATCAAAAGCTTGTAATGGTCCGACATTAGTAAAGTTACAAGCAATTGCTAAAAATATCATTTTTAAGATGATTATTTTAAATGAAATGAAATTTCATTACTAGTAGTAGTCGTTGTATCAGAAGTAGCTATTGAAAATTAAGAGATTTATTTTTTATAGAAAATTAATTATTCATACTTGTTGTTGTTGCAGAAGTTGAACCTGAAAACAAAACACATTTTTAATCTACTGTCAATGTTTATGCCGAAAAAAAACAGGACTGAAAGTATAGGAAAATGTTTGTGACATCGAAGCACGGATACAAAAGAGTGTGGGTGAGGATGTTTAATTTTTTCGAGTACTTTTTTTAATTTAAAAATTGAGGTCAAAAGACATTTTTCAGAAGTACAAGTCAATCTACTCGTTTCTTATTGAGGATGTGGTTGTCTTTATTTTTTACCAACTGAAAATATAGGACGCTTAATCAGTACTTTTAAGAAGTATATATTAAAATCTTTAAGTTTTTATTCTTTCCACGAAAGTTATAAAATTTGAAGCAATACTATCTCAAATAGTAGAAATAAAAGCTCTACAATTAATGTTTTTTCCTAGATTTTCTACACTAATAGGTGAAATAACTATTAAAGACAAAGAGTCGAAAAAAAGAACAATTACTTACTTGTACTGCTTTCTGTACTCGTTGTTGATGTTGAACCTGATGACAGTAAAATATCATAGATGAAAATTTTATCTTAGTTAAAGATATATATATCGAAGATAAGCTGACTTTTAGATTCAAGACAAATATGGGACAATAGAAATAATAATCCGAACAAACAGGGGCAACTGTGAATATTGGGGTTATTATTTTAACACTTAGTTACTAACTTGTAGATGTTACTGTTGTTGTTGTTGTTGCTGTTGTTGCTGTCGTTGCTGTTGTTGTTGAACTTGTAAGCGTTGTCGGTTTGTGAACTAAAGAAAGATATGCGATATTTGAAAACTTTTTAGCACAGTTCTTAGCAGGATTAAAAGTATGAAAAAGATTGACAGCTACTTTGATCATTTTTAAAATGATTTTCAAAAAGTGAAATGACGTCGTCTATAATAGTTAAAGGTAGCAACCATTTGAATGACTAATGAGGGATACTCAATGGTAATTGAGAAATGTCTAATCTGAAAACCTTACCTTCTGAAAAGCTATATACAAGATTAAGACGCCAGTATGCTTAAAATGTTCCACCTCGAGTACTTACATAAAGTTAAAACAAGAGCTGTAGCGATCGCACCAGCTAACAGAGCAAGACAAAGTAAACACATGAGCAATCGGCAAATTGATCGTGAAATATTTCTTTTTTTTCGACGTTTTTCTCGACTATATAAAATAAATTCATAATAAGATAGAAATCAATGTAATTTTACAATTCTAAATAATTTTTACTTACTGAAATCTTTCAACTGTTCCATGTTCAGATTCACTAGGCAATGAACAATTATCATCAGCAGAACTTTTACTCTGTTTCTTCGCTGGTTTATCATTTTTGCGTAATAAGTCAGCTTTTGAGAGATTATTTGTTAGCTAAAGAAATGAATATTTATTTTAGAATAATACTCATTTTAGTTAAACATACCGGAGGCGTGGATATAGAGATCGTATCCGAAATGCTTGTAGGAGATAATGATCGACTGAATAGATCCGATTTACTCGATTCACTCTTAAATAAAGTTTAAAGATTCATATTGTTTTCAGGTTCTCCTATGGATCAAATTATTGTTTTACATCACAAGATTTTGTACCGCCATTAAATTCAGTGTTATTCAACATTGCAGTAGATACACGTTGAACATTTATATCATTAAATCGATATTTATTTGATTCCTAGAAAAGATAAGTTGCCCTAATAAAAGATGATAATTCACATGTTTTCAATAAACATTATCTGTCTTTGATGATTTGGCATAACAATTAGGAGTATTAGGTGCACTGGCAATCCGTTTTACGTGAACTGCACTAAAATCTCGTGTAAATGGTGCTGATCGTTGTTCTGGTGTCTAAAAAGTAAAGAAATTATGATTTGCTTGTTTATTTGTTCGCTATACATTCAGCCTTCATTACAGATAGAATCATCAAACTTTCTGCTGTGGTTACTTTAGTCCAGAAGAGGATCGATTTTCATCCCGGCAGTGCTACGATAGTTGACGTTTCCTTATGTAGCGAAAAAAAAGTCGATTTGGAATGCTATATAGTATAAATGGTTCTATCATATATATGAATGCTAAAAGAAATTTTCGACAGTAACTCTTTTGGCATCTCTGTCGTTTTCAGTCTGAAGGGCTCTTGATCAACGTCAGATACATTCATTCTCATAAGTTTTTAGTACAACTCGATGAGCAATTCATTTAAAATAATCAGATAATTTTTATTTACCTTAGGCGTCAGTGATCGTTCGAAGTTCTTTTGTGAACATGTATCAAATATCACACTCGGCTCATCACCATGATTAGCCGATTTAATTGAAAGTGATGTAGTACAAGCAGGTGATATTCGTTTTACTTTTGTTATCTTAACGTTTTCCATGTGTAAAAATCTCGTACTAATTCAACGCTCGAACGTTATTTTGAAAAATGCGTGTGCCTCAAACTTTCGCATACGCCTTATGAAACGTTCGTGTATGATAGGACTTTTTAATTGAAATTGATAATAATAAGAATGATGATACCTTTGAAGTATCGGTCGAAACAGGGAATGCAATTGATTTATAAGGATGTATTTGCATGAAAAGCTTCATATGCGAAGAAAAACAATAGGTAGAAAGTGCAAAACTATAGTTGTACGTTTTCTTTTTGATTATTCATATCAAAATTAAAATCAAGAATCATGAATTCTATTCTTTGTGAAAGTATGTTCAGTGAGATGCGAACTAAAATAATACAAATTATCAAAACGCGCTATTACCCATTGAAATTTTAGGTTTTTGGCATCACTATAGTAGACTTCCTTTAGGCAACAGATAGTTATGGGTACAACCTAGAGAGGAAGAAAATAAAGCTTAGTGTCTCCGCTCCAATCTTTATTGGATCAAAACTTCTGGTAACATCACTGACAAGGGAAGGTCTCCAGGGGGCCCGAGGATTTCAATGAAAATGATGTGGAATTGTTACAGGTGTGAAACAATTGTGTGATTTTACTGCTTTAGTAAAAAACTATAGGTGAAATGGTTTTCAAAAAATAGACGCATATGGTTAGCCATACAGGCTTTTTTCTTATGACTTTTTTCCTTCATCATTTTTACTTAAACATCTATTTCCTTGAATCTTGATGGTTAAAGCCAAGTCGTATGCCGTTTTATAGATAGCAAATAGTTCTACAGAATACCGATTCGTATCTATTTCACCAGAAATAATTGAAGAGAAAAGATCAACTAAATATTAGATGTATATCTAAATGTATGACTCTGTTTTCGCCAGATACTCTTTTCTTTTTGAAGAAGCCGTGTTTGATAATAGACAAATAACTGTCCCGTGCTTTGAAAGGGATTATTTTAAAAGTCACACCAAGTTTCATATCAATAAGAACAAGTAGCGCTCATTCGTTGGATTCGTTGACCCTTTTCTGAAAGTACCAGAAAACTAGTAGATAAACGCTCTCATTTAGATCTCAATCTAATTGACTTCGAATTGAAGTTACTTTTATGCTCATTCTTTCATTTTTTGCTTCATTCATGTCAGATTACTTTCAAATTATTTGTCCAAAGCCGTAAACAAAACGAACACTGTTTATAAAAAAATCAATTTACTTTCCCTTATTTTATCCCCTCGAAGCAATGCAAATAATCGCCTAGTCGTTCGTCGGCCTGTCTCCGGTCGGCCACTTACGGCTAGCCGTTTCTATATATTTTCCTATTTTCATTTTATTCAGGTCAAGATGTTATCTGAAAAGAAGCCCGCTCTGGAAAAACAATCAATATTCCCTTTTCTGAAAGGAAGGGTTATACAGCGTTTAAATGCTGTGTTAAAAAGCTTAAAGTTTGTCTGTCTGTCTGTCAGTCTGTCCTATCCAATCAGAAATCAGCAGTTCCAAAATCAATGAAATTCATCGATAGTTGCTAGAAAATGATTACCGGTAGGGTAATCGAGGTCGGGGAACTTGAATCTGAGGTTAGTTTTAACTAATTATTAACTATTAATTAACTATCTACCAACTAGACATAGATTATTAATATAAAGGGTAAGGGTTGACCGAAGGGTAATCGAGGTCGAGGATCACCAATCCTAGGTTAGTGTTGCTTAATTAATTATTAATTTTTCATTAACTAATCACGATTTATTAACATCCATTTTCAGAGTAGACCAAAGGATTTCTGACGTCGAGAAATTCGAATTTGAGGGTGAATTTTGTTTTATTCGCTGAGCCTGGGCTTGTTCCTTTCTCTTTACAAAGGAGTTATTTTTCTTTATCTCTTCTAAAATCTTTTGTAGAAGATGGTGAGCTGAACGCTATTCACGGACGTCATGCGTACAAAGATAGTAGCTCAAGAACTTACACGAAAAGATCTAATGCATTGTACATAATGATGTTTCTAATTGAAGAAATTCGAAAAATTGATATGAGCTTAGTATCATCTTTGCTTTGTAGGCTACATACATCATGCCTTTTTATGGGAATTAAGTAGAAGTAGTTCGCAAAGTGATATACCCGTCAGTGGAATTCCATCTTGGTAACTACAGACGCGTGGACTGTAGAAACAGTATTCTGAACACATGCAGCGCTTTGAAAGATGTTCGTTTCGAAGCAAATCATGCAATAAGAATTTCTTATCTAGTTTCTTTTGGTAGTCGAATGAATAGAAGATCATGACTGTAGAAGCGACAATGAAAGAAAACCCAATCGTTCAGTTTGAAAGTCGAGCGAAGGCGAAAGGAACAACAGAGACAGCATGGCAACGGCTAGCCGTGAGTGACCGACCGGAGGGAGGTCGACGAACGACTAGGCGTTTAAATGCTAGATCAATCCTAAAGTGTACGCTTAGAATAACCTTGCCAGGCGTCAGATAATTTTGAAATGGATTTGACGAATGGATATTCCTCAATGAAAATATTCGACAAGGTATCATTTTGTTGACAGGAGAGAAAAGAATCGAATTACCGCTGGAAGACACAGGCGAATGTTCAAACTTTTCAAGTAGTCTACTGTATATCATCCGTCTATGAGTGACTTAGTAAAGCATTTATGAAAATTTCCATGCGCGTGATATGAAAATAGAAAAACAGATGACAAATGTCAATGGTTGGCCGTAAGTGGGCGTCTGACTAACCGTTGAGCGATGAATTTTTCAGTCAATATAGTTAGTGCTGGAGAATTATCCACTGACAAATAGCTAATCGGTCTGATTCCTAAAAAGACTTTTGCATCCTATTTATTTTAGTGTGTGACATAGTGCCATGATTCAGTTGAGCACTAGTAGCAATCGTAGTGCGTTTTTTCTCTTTCGAAGTCTCTGAATGTATTCAGCATTCGGAAAAGTCTTTCAGAAAAGGGTCAGCGAATCCAACGGATGAGCGTTACTTGTATTATATTAGAAAGTATATTTCTTAACTGAAGCAAAGAAAAACAAAAATCAAATTGATAATATATTGTGATATTTTCAGTCGAGGGTAATGCGAGTCACCTCCGACGAGCGTTATTTATAATTTTAAAAAGTGGGTCAATAGGTCAAAAGCGCCTATTATTATGAAAAGCATATCTAGAAATGATATAACTTGAATGTCTTATTCTGTCAGTTTTTCAAACAATGTTTAGTTTATAGCAAATCATGTTTTGCATGATATTTACTCTATCATTCACTTGATAATATATAAATATTCGAGTTGAAAATCATGAGATTGATAAGAGTATAACTTCATTAGTTTGGGACATTTTTCTTTACTTTTTTAACAGATGTGTTTTAAGATTCGTATTTATATGCGGAGACTGATGTAAGAGCTGGGAGAAAGAAATCATTTCCGAGTAAATTATGAATCGTTCACGTTTATGATAAGGATGTCTGTTCTGATAGAAGAATGATCCTTTTCTTGATGAAGAATAATTATGTTGGAAAATTAGATGAAAAAAAAGTAGTATCAAAAGTGCGAAATTTCTAGATTAATATGGTTTAGATGAATATTATCATCTATCTGAATCTCCTTTAGTTGCGCTATTTGCTGAAGTTGTAGAATCGCTAAGAGTAACACCATCCTGATATAGGTTTTTCATCCTGTGCGTTAAATCGAATTGTAGTTATATAGCACTTACGATTGGAATGGTTCGAATTAAATCATCGTGACCGTCACATAATTCGACAATGAATTCTGATTCTTGATCATTGATATATGATTGCTGAAGATGATCAACAATATAAGACTTTGCCATTTGAATTTTGTATCATCCTAGAATAACACAATTGTATAAGATGAGAATAAGAATTTTACGAACCGAAAGTCAAATCTCGAATGTCACTCACAGTAAGCACCGGAAAAAACACATGGCAGAATTATATTTTAACTATCGTAGTTGTTTGTTTTTATTTAATTCTTCAAGATATTTTGTAGTGGACTTTCGACATTCCACATCTCACGCATTTGACTAGCGATTCGATGACCTTCATCTTTGTTTGCGATGGCCGGACAGTGATATTTGTTAATGAGTGCACATATGATGTCGAGACAATCTCCAACATATGGTAAAGATGTATTTTCAACTGTATGTGCAAAAAACTTCCAATTTTTTATTTTACCATTAACTGCGAAAATAAACACGTGAACTAGTCCGATTCTTAGCAATCATTTGAACAAGTTCGTTCATAATAATTAAAAATTTTTTACTTGCCGCTCTCGATCACCCATCTTGTCTTCGTAACAAGTCTAGTCCGATTAGGTTCATCGGGTGAAAACTGCTTTTCATTATGTAAGAAACCAGGCATAGCAACTTTCAAACAAAGCCGAGTAAGAGTGTTTACAATATCACGGAACCATGAATACTAGAATAAGATATTTGGTTTATTTCTATTATAAATATTTACCTTTCGATCGAGCACAATCAAATCATCAGATCGTAACCAATTTAAGATATGTTGTTCATCATTTAATGCACAATGCTTCAGAATTGCAGCATCATTGTTTGACGAATTTGCGAAAAACGGTCCAAACTCTGATAGAATATAACCATCCAAAGAGAGTAATTATATATCAAAGTTTAAAAAATCAATATTATAAGTAATTATTCTACTTAGGGTATGCCAAAAGTAGTGAGAGTTGTCCTGTAATTTGTTACCAAAAGCTTTAAGAAACTTTCTCTCTTATAGCCTGATAGAGAAAAAAAAATGCTCTATTTTCCTATCCTATTTGATCTACTTCAACTAAAATTATAAAAACAAAAATTCCGATAAAATCGTTTTTTCTGGAATGTCTAACGGTTATTGTGAAAATCATCCGGATAATGTTAAATGAGCCTTTTCTGAATAGTTTTTGATGGAAACAATATATAGAGCTGCGGTATTCATCATTGAAAAGAGCGGACGAAAATACAGCGAACCGCACATTGTAGAATTTTCGGGCATGATTCTTACACTGTTTTCAATTGACGTTTTTAGAAACAAATCTATTTCGTAAGATGTTTACTATAAAATTTCAATAATTATGCACACGTTCAAATCGCTAATCGACACACTACAAATCGTGAAAAGCGAAGAGGAAAAATACTCGTTAGGATGTGTGTAACCGTTAGACATGCTAAAAAACGATTTTATCGGAATTTTTTTTTTGAGTAAATTACTTTAGCAATTAATATTGATGTTATTTATCTGACCACTAGCACTAATAGTAGTATAGTACAAATACGGATAGATAATATAATGAAACAAACCATATCTTATAACAAAATACCTATTTGTTTAAACCAAATCTATTAGAACCAACTATGTATAGGAGAGGAATAAAACGTAATATTCTAGAAATCTATCACGACCAATAAAAATAATCAAACAAACACACTGATTACATCGTGTTTCCCATTTTTAATCCCGTAAGGAATTATGCCGAAAGCTTTTTAAAAAAAACCCTAATGGAAATAATCGTCATGACGAAAGTTGGAAAATTGTCTATTATTATTAGGTATGCACCCAGTTTCAATCCGACTGGGTGACTGGTACCCAGTCCGATCGGGTATTAGCTACCTATAGTAACTTCCACTGTAATTCATATGTGTTGTAGCCTTCAACAAAAATTTCCTATTATTTTTTTTAATATCGAATAATAACTGACCCGAGCGCTTCTGAATTAAAAGATTAAATCGAATTCCAATGCTTGTTTTCCAGTATGTTGTATACTAATCACACTAATTTTCTTCAAACAAATGATTATAAATCACCTTAGTAACTTCATTTCATGTTTTTCTGACAGATGCCAAGAGGGGTCAATAGAAAAGCGATTAATGGCAAAATAATAGAGAAGCTATGCAAAATCAACCGCAAAATAAATTTCACCCTTTACTATAATTAACTATTGATATCCACATAAGAGATTGTTATTGAATGATCTCCTCTCGTACTATCAAATCGATACGTGCCACATCTGTATCCATTTGTCCAAGAGTAAAGAAATAAAAATGAATATATCGGACTTCATCAAAATGGCATTCTAACTCTAAAAAGTTGAGATATCCTTCCAAGGGACATTGAGTACTCTGTAAAAAAAATCGGGTCATACTGAGCCTTTTTTCGGTACCATTTTCAGAACCTAAAATGGTTTTAGTTAAATGTGCCGAACTAGAAAAAGTTTGAGATTTCCTTGCTAGAACCCAAAAATTTCTGAGAATAAGGTTCTGAAGATGGTACCCAAATCTAGAGCCATAAAAGGTTTTAGACTCTCGCTAAAACCTTTTATGGTTCACTATCGCCCGGTTTTTTTACATAGTATTTGAAATAGAACAAGAAAAAAAAACTCTACATAAAATTTCACTATTTTTCGAGTGAAGAGAGTCTCATGGATTACGGGGTGAGAAAAAAATCGACCTTAAGTAGCAGTCTGACGAAGTACCTCTTTTCAGAGAGTGATTTCTTTTTGGGATCTTGTTATGCCGTATTTTGTTGCGACAATTATATGAAATATGGTTTTTAAAGTGAAATAATAATGCTAGTAGTCAGCTCAAATCATATAATTACTGTAGTTTACAAGTCTTAGACTCAAATCTCTCTGACACGTAATATTGTATAAAAAAATGTCCTTTTGGAAGGGCTTTCGGCCATAGGGTCATAGACTATTCATCTGTCTGTAAGACTATATTAAGTATTACATGTATATAAAAAGTGCATATTTTGAGTGAGGGTGGAGTAGACTAGTGTCTATATCATGTGTGATTTCTGAGCAGAGTGGTGCATAGCTGGTGGTTTTATCTTCACTCACCTATAACGAAGCCCTCATCTACTCGCACCAGCCCTCGTGTTTTTGCTCAAGCATAGTTTTATTCGCATGCACACTCAAAAATATTTCAGAGTGAAAAATTAGCATACAAGCGCACATTTTATATACATATAATACTTAGTTTAATAATAACGGAAGAGAAATATTCTGTGCTACAAGTAAAAGTGTTCTTTGCGAGGAACATCCCGTATCTTGATGATAAAAAATACTTCTTTTCTCATGTCAACACAATCATCTTGACCGCTTTGAAATTCTGTTTCATATATGCGTTTCTTTTTATCTTTGAAAAAGCCTTCCACGGATTCTCAGGGCTAATGAAACTCAATACAATGTGTTTCGTCATTGGCACAAGCTAACAAATAAATTCCGTTTCATTCGCGCCAATTAATGCAAGTTATACGCTACGCTTCGCATTGAGTTTCATTTTAAAGAGTCTGTACGCGATTGCACATGGGCAGTAACGGTATGAATTACTTATCTTAGTATGCCAATCTACATTGCGTGCAACGAAGACATTAAGATGGTTTATAATCATTTGTTTGAAGAAAATTAGTGTGATTAGTATACAACATACTGGAAAACAAGCATTGGAATTCGATTTAATCTTTTAATTCAGAAGCGTTCGGGTCAGTTATTATTCGATATATAAAAATAATAGGAAATTTTTGTTGAAGGCTACAACACATATGAATTACAGTGGAAGTTACTATAGGTAGCTAATACCCAGTCGGACTAGGTATCCAGTCGGGTGAGGGTATCCAGTCGGACCGGGTATCCAGTCGGGTGAGGGTATCCAGTCGGACCGGGTATCCAGTCGGGTGAGGGTATCCAGTCGGACCGGGTGCCAGTCGGACTGGGTATGCAGTCGGACTATACTGGTGTATGTCTTTATAAAGCAGTCGATTTTCTATACAATTCATTTCCATTCATTCGCTAGTTAGAAGATATTACAGTATCAAATACAACACATCGACAAAAAAACAAAATGGTGGATATTGTTCAATTGGATGAAAGTTTACAATTATTAAATGGTTTGGATGAATCTAAAAGAAATATAATTGTTGAATCAATTCAAAGGAATAATCAAATTTCGGTCTTTGCTTATGGTTCATTATTATGGAATCCAATTAAATATGCTGAAATGGAACAAAATTGTATACTTCAAGGTTACAAAAAAGGTTTCTTTTGTGAAGACTTTTTTTACCGTGGCACATTCGAAAGAAAAGGACTAACGCTGGGCTTAAAAGAAAAATCAGATAGTTATGTTCATGGTGCTTTGCTTATTGCAAAAGATGATAAAATTCTTGATTTTTTAAAAGCCTTTGCTGAAAGAGAAACACCCGCAACTCAGGATGGAAGAGTAATGGATATATATAAATATGATTTTATTGAAGTAACACGTTCTGGTGATGGAACACCTGTATACGCATTAACATGCATTGTTAATGAAGAAAGTGAATTTTGTGTAGATATTCCTGAAACAATCAAAGGTCAAGTATCAAAAATGTCTCAAGCAGAAGGTCGAAATGGAACCAATTTCGAGTATTTATTTTCATTAGCTGCTAAGTATAAAGAATTAAATATTAAAGATACATTTACACCTACTTTAGACGAACTTTGTGAGAAAGCTCGTTTATATCAATTACCTTTATAAAGATATGCTCGAAAATCGTTTTCAAAATTTTAACCAATTGAAACGATGTTAACAATCCTATCGATCACAAAACTCTCACCAAATATTCCTTATTAAAATTATTCAAGAAAGACTAATAAACTCGAACTGTTGTAATCCCGAAAATTTTTACCTTCTGAATAAACAAGAAAAATACATCTCACTTTCTTCTGTTTGTGGTTGAATTTATCTTTGCAAATCAGAAATTAGTTATTTTCTTCTATTTACGCAAAACAAAACATAGATATTCCCTCGACTGTAAGGAAGGTCATATGAAATAAAATTGTTTGTTTGTTTGTGGCAAAAAAACGTGGGCGACGGTGGGCTACTGCGCGCTAAGTGGCTGAAGTTGCGCGCGTGTGCGGCTAGTGGTGGCCGAAGGTCGGAGATGTGGCCAATAGTGTGTGCGATGGCCAACACGAAGAGTGAAAGATTAAAAATCGTTTTTCTCGAAATATTTGCCATTTGAAGAGTAGTCTTTTCCGATCGAACCTATGGTGGACCGAAGAGCATATTTATAGCGTCGAGATATGACTTGAGGCATCAACTAAGAATTTACTAACTCGACAATTTGGCTAAGCGAATACTGTATCGGGAACATGGACGAAGACTCGCCACATGGTCTCTTGAGAAAAAGTAGTTTGAATGGTGTCTATCTGTGGCATGATTGAAGACGAAAAATGACAGAAACGTCACGAATAGCGCGTGGAGATTGATGAGGTTGATTGATAATTGTTGCAAATCATAAAATGGATCGATAGATAGCGCGCGATATCAGACTGCGAAATTAGATGTCGAGGATGGATGAATCATGCATGGAGCGTCTTAGATGCATTTGTTATGTGGCCCTATCGATAAGGCAGGTTGTCAGTATCTGATAACGTTCAATAAAGGAAAGACAAGCTGCAGCTCGGAGATTTGTTTATACTGATTGCGTTGAGGCAGTTAAATTGTGTGTGAATGGTGGAGAAGAAAGACTCCTGTCATTTGACAAAGTGTACATGCTATGAGCAATATCCAGCAATCGGGAGTGGCGGACCGGAGGGACGCCGACGACCGACTGCGAGATAAGTGGGTTGATACATGTTTTGTATAGTTCTAATGACAAGAGTACAATGGGAAGAAACTCAGCGGAGCGTTCAGCGAGAGTATCCGACCAGCGTTACTGGTGATAAATTCACAATAAGTAAAGACCTTTTATATCCTCAAATTTCTTTTACAAAGACAATAAGCTATTTTATTTGCGAGAGTGTGAGTCTCTTGTATCAGGGGATGTGATGAAACCTCCAGCTACCAATTATATCGTAAGCTGAATCCACTAATCGAACGAATGGTCTGATGTATGATCAAGACTCACGTCGTGGAACCTACCTGAGGTGACTGGAAGTGATGAGAGATGAAGAGAATGGATGTCGATGAGATGATAAGGGTGTTTTATTGGATGAAATCAAATAAAACACTAAAGAAAACGATAACAAAAGACTGATCGAAAAGAGAAAAACAAGAACATATATACAGATCGAAGATGATCTGAGAATAAAAAGAGAAAAAGAAGAAAACAAAGAAGAAATGCAATCACAGAGATCATCATGAGAACGGACATGATAATCAAACGAAAACTAAAACGACAGGAAAGAAAGAGAAAAAGAAATACATATATATATATGTATATGTATAGAAATACAAGAAAACAACTATATAGAAGGTAGCGTCATGAAGTAACATCCAATGACGCTAACAGAGAGTTAATAAATAGTCGAAAAGAAAAGGTTTTACCGTTTCATCGTACGTGAAGTTGCTAGATTGATTGGCGTCATCAATAGGGAGTAGCGGGTCCGCCTTTTTTTTTCGACCCAGACCCGGGCCCGCACCCGCGAAAATAAAAAAATCATAACCCAGACCCGACCCGGACCCGGACGGATCCAGACCCGGATTTTTGTACCAATATATAGCACCCTCTTTATGTATGGAAATGGAAAGAAACAAATTCGTGTCGTGTCTAGTTTTAATTGGTTACTAGCAGAAAAATCTGTACAATGTACACCACTATTTCGAATCGTTCATATCTATTCTGTTCATACTGCATTGTATCATCATTACTATTGCCGTATTAATACCAATCCATTTTATGCTTGTTAAGATTAAGACACAAATAAATCTTCTGTTTTGATTTCAATCACAAGAACATTATGTTAAGCAAAAAAGAAATTCAAGAATTGATTGATAAGGAGAATTCATCATTGAAAATTGTAAAACCGACAATAACACCAAAGTCCTCATCTGTATGGATTAGTTTTTGTTATATTTACGTAAACGACATTAAACAAGAANATTAATACCAATCCATTTTATGCTTGTTAAGATTAAGACACAAATAAATCTTCTGTTTTGATTTCAATCACAAGAACATTATGTTAAGCAAAAAAGAAATTCAAGAATTGATTGATAAGGAGAATTCATCATTGAAAATTGTAAAACCGACAATAACACCAAAGTCCTCATCTGTATGGATTAGTTTTTGTTATATTTACGTAAACGACATTAAACAAGAATATGTTATTTGTAACAAATGTGAAGATTTATTCGTTTACAAACATTCTTACGGAACAAATTCGTTATCTAAGCATGTTAAACATTGTCATAATATGAAGCCCACATCTATCAATACTCAATCATCAATTAAACAATTTTACAAATCATCGAAAAACGAACCTGTTATTCCGAATCGAATTAGACAAGAAATCAAAACGGCTTGTACTGAATTCGCTGTGCTTGATTGTCGACCATTCAAAACAGTTAATGATTTAGGATTTCAAAATCTTGCACAAAAGATTTTCAATGCTGGTCGTTGCTTGCCCATGTCACAAGAAGTCAATGTAAAAAACTTACTTCCACATTCTTCGACAGTGAGTACAACAATCCGACAATCTATGGTGAATACAAAGAAAATATACTGTTTTTTTTTGTTAGGTTAGTCGACATGTTGATCTTCTATATGATGAAAAACGTGAACAACTAGTTGCTATTTGTCAGAAAATGATGAGTTACACTATTGTTGTTGATTTCTGGAAGGATAAATATACAGGTAATTATATTTGATCTTCTTTTACATACTATATATCTCAACAATACCACCCTATATCTTAGGTATTCATTATGGTGGTATTTCACTACATCATGTCTCCAATGATTGGAAATTAAATTGTTTTGTTCTCGATTGTTATCCGTATGAACTGGAATCCTTTACTGCAATCAACACAAGAAAATTCGTAGAGTCGATTTTGTCTGAATTCAATCTTCAATTAAATGATTCCATTTACGTGGTTAGTGACAATGAGCCCAAAATTGTTGCAACTTTTAAATTGAAATGCCAACGAGTTGGATGCTCAGTGCATTATATCAACAAGCAGCTCGAACATGCTTTAACCAAGAAAGAAATCGACAAAATGCCTGTGTCATGTGGAATAGTCCAGGAACTATTCGATCGAACTGAAACTCTTGTAGCACATTTGAGAGGATCATATAAACAGACGAAAATGTCTAAACGTGTTCAAACATATTCAGAAACTCGATTTAATGGTGCCTTTCATATGTTAAATATCTTCCTACAAATATTTGATGAATTATTTATTATTTTGGATGATTCTCATTTGAATGAATTTTTAACAATGGATCGAGATTTGTTAGAAGAAATATGTTCGTTTTTGAAAATATTCGATCAAGCTATTGAAGAACTTAGCGAAGATAAACACCAACGATATTCAAAGTTCTTCCACTTCGGCGACGTCTTTTGAATTCTTGTGATGTAGAAACTACTGATCATCATGGGATGAAAGAATTGGAGGTATTTTTATGTAAGTTATCTTCTTTACGTTTATATTACGCTTTATATCGACTATTTTTATTGCAGCTTCACGAATGAAAGCGATGTGGATATTGCATGATGTTCATTACATGTCAACTCCATTACATCCATCATTTAAACGATTTCAAATTGTTCCTCATGAGCAACAAAAAGCAATTGATCTCAGCAAATCAGAAATTTTGAAGCGTCAATCTGAATTAGGTGTTGGTCGTAATGGTAATTCATCATCATCAAATAATAATACTACTGCTTCTTCCTCTTCTTCTTCTTCAACGAATTCAAAATCTGAGCAATCAACAAACACGCAAAATATTCTTTCAGAATGTTTTGATCTTCCGGTTGCAGATCAAGATTCAGAAGCTGATTTACCATATGATCACGAATTAACAAGTTATTTAGCTTTAAATGAAGCAATTGGCCCAAAAGATGACGTCTTATTGTTCTGGAAGAAATATGAAAAGTTATTTTCGATTCTTGCTTCGATCGTAAAATCTTTATACACCATTCCAGCTACCAATACAACTGTGGAACGCCTTTTTTCTCAAGCAAATAACACACTTTCTGCGCGAAGAACAAATCTACAAACTTCTAAAGTAAACAAATCGTTGTTTTTAAATAAGAATCTGTTACAGCTGAAAGAACTCAATCAACAAGAATTAATCCAAATTCATGAGAAACGAAAATTAACACACTTGTCAACATCAAATAATGTCGACATAAACTATGAAACAGAACAAGGAGAATCTTTTTCCTCATTAAATACTAAAAAGTCTCGAATTATTGAAGAAGATGAGCCCGACGATTATGAATTCATTCATACACATAACCCGTGACAGTAGTGTTAAGAACATCTCTGAAAAGAAATGAAAATGAAAACATTTTTTCCTTTTTTATGAAACATTGCATCGAAACTCAATGGAAGATATTATAGATGTGTTTTTTATGTTATTGTTATAAATATTTTGTTTTCTTAATTTTATGTTATATTTTATGTTGAAACTGTCTGTTTTTGCTCAAGAATTAAAAAGAATCATGAAATCTTGAGAAACATAAAGCAAATATTATATAATAGTTTGATTTCAATTACATTTAGTTGAAATTTGAAGTGAATAAGAAACCGGGTCTGAAAAAAGTTCTATCAAACCCGGACGGATCCGGGTCCGGGTCGATTCGCCCCTCCCTAGCCATCAATAGCACACGCAGACAGTAGATCTGTCTTCCACAGTCGAGGGTGAAGCGAGTCAGCACGACGAACGCTACTTGTATGCTTTATTTGGTGGAGAAATCTTTCCGACGATTAAATGAAAGATAGAAAGACTTGTTAACAATCTCTGAACCACTGTGAAAGGTCTGCTCGTGTGTGAGTGTCAATCGTAGTACTTAATTGTCAACTACGCACATGATAAATGAACTTTGAAGATGAAGATGAATGACGATTAAAGTGTGGGATTATTGATCAATTGGGCCAATGAAATTTCTTTGTAAAAGGTTTTCCGCTTTAATATTAGTCATATCTGATCGAGGCAGGGAAAATTTACTTCCGATTATAAAACGTTTTTTCTACGTACATTCCAACAACAGAACGGCACTTTTTCCTAATTTCCTTAGCAACCGATAACAACAAGAAGCGATCATTCGTTGGATTCGCTGACCCTTTTCGGAAAGAATTAGAAGACTTCTATATAAAACTTTGAACTAAACCAACTTTTATGCACGTTCTTTTCTTTTAATCCTTTTCTGCTCCATTCATGTCGAACTACTTTAAATTCATTTGTACAAACATGTAAGCCAAGGAACATCGTTTCTATACATTCGCTCATCGACTCTCTTCCGACCATTTAAACTCAAAATTAATTGGCTTACATTCGTTTTATCTCTTCTAAGTCATCGAAACAAACATCTAGTCGTTCGTCGGTCTCCCTTCGGTCAGACACTCGCGGCTAGCCGTTACATGTCCACCTGCCACGGGAAATATTATTTGAGTGCTTAGTATCGAATGACGTTTATGTAATATAACTGTTTATATATTTGTGATTATATCAGTATGTTGATGAGCATGGAAATCCAAGAATCCGATGTTTATCAATTATTTCGTTTTGTTCTGCATATTGCTGCTTAAGACGCTATCGCCTTAAAAAACCTTTTTTGCAAAACAATTATCCTTTGTCTAAAAGAAAAACGGAACATCAACTTTTTATGAAAAAACTAACACCAGATTCAAGACCCTTGACACCGATTACCCTTCGATCAACCCTTACTCGACACTATCCTTAAGTTTTTATGAACTTATCAACTGCTGCAATCTGATTGGATTATAATAAAAATCAACACCTGAATGCTTAAATTCAAATTTCATATTTGATCGTACTGCGTTGATCTGTGTATTTCTATGCTATTGCGGCTGTCGACATGCTTCCAATATAAGACGTATTGAATTTTTCCTTTTCTTTCATGCGTCAGCTGCCTATTTGTATGGACTTGTCCTTATCTCGTCTATATTTATGGGATTATTCTCGATCACGATCCCATCTATAGGTATTTGAGTATTTAGATCTTTACATGTGTGTGTGGCCATTTTCTGCTCTCTTTCATCACGTTCCTGCTTATGTTCTCACAATAAACGCGCAACACCCTCAAGAGAAAATCTATAGCGAAGAACAATAATATTTTTGAATTGATCACTATTCTATAGAAAAAGAAAGCGGAAGCCGATGAAATTCTGGTGAAAACAGATCTCATCACTAATTCGAAATTCGAAATTAAAAACGAGTGTGCAAAAAGCTTACGACACTCGGTATTCCCAGGCGGTCACCCATCCAAGTACTAACCGAGCCCGACGTTGCTTAACTTCAGTGATCGGACGAGAACTGGTGTATTCAACGTGGTATGGCCGTAAGCATTTCTACATCTAATATTCGTTTCATTTGACTTTTCCGTCGTCTAGATCTAACGGTTCATGAAGACAAAATTTTGATAAAACGCTTTTCTACTAACAAGTAACACTCATCCTTTGGATTCACTGGCCATTTTCTGAAAGACTTTTCCTAATGCTGAACACATTCAGAGACTTCCAAAGATAAAAAGCGCACTGCGACTATACTAAGTCACTCATAGACGGACGACATACAGTAGACTATTTGAAAAGTTTGAACATTCGTCTGTGGCTTCCAGCAATAATCCGATTTTTTTCTCTCTTGTCAACGAAATGATACCTTGCCGAATATTTTCATTGAGGAATATTCATTCGTCACATCCATTTCAAAGTTATCAGAAGCCTGGCAAGGTTATTCTAAGCGTACATTTCAGGATTAATCTAGCATTTAAACGCCTAGTCGTTCGTCGTCCTCCCTTGGGTCAGCCATTCACGGCTAGCCGCTACCATGCTGTCTCTATTATTCCTTTCGCCTTTGATTAAATTTCAAACTGAATGATTGGGGTTTTTTTATCGTCGCTCCGACAGTCATGATCTTCTGTTCATTCGACTACCAAAAGAAACTAGATCAGAAAATCTTATTGTATGATTTGCTTCGAAACGAACATCTTTCATAGTGCCGCATGCGTTCGGAATGCTGTTTGTATAGTCCACCGACGGGTATATCACTTTGCGAACTAGTTCTACTAAAATCCCATGAAAACACATGATGTATGTAGCCTACAAAACAAAGATGATACTAAGCTCATATCACTTTTTCGGATTTCTTCAATTAGAAACATCATTATGTACAATGCATTAGATCTTTTCGTGTAAGTTCTTGAGCTACTATCTTTGTACGCATGACGTCCGTGAATAGCGTTCAGCTCACCATCTTCTACAAAAGATTTCAGAACAGATAAAGAAAAATATCTCCTTTGTAAAGAGGAGGAAAAAAGCTCAGACTCAGCGAATAAAACAAAATTCACCCTCAAATTCGAATTTCCCGATGTCAGAAACCCTTCGGTCTACTTTGACAATGGATGTTAATAAGTCGTGGCTAGTTAATGAAAAACGAATAATTAATTAACCAATATTAACCTCGGATTCGTGATCCTCGACCCTGAAAACCTTTCACCAGTCGTTTGCTATTGACCATGGTTAAGTTTTCATTAATTTATTGAATGTTGCAATCTGATTGGATTATGCAAACAAACTTTTTGCATTTCAACGACCAGATTTATGACGCTATAACCCTTTCTTTCAGAAAAGGAAACAAATAAGAAGTGGATCAATTAATTTTCCAGCCATACTAGCTATCGGCATAGGCGTGTACGAATGAGTAACAGTATTTATTGATTTGATGTGACCTTTCATTATTTTTTCACCAGTTTTTGCTGATGTCCGCGTGGATGGATTGTCATAACTGAAAGGCACAACTTTTTATTTTCTGTTTAACTTTTTTCCATTTGTAAATATCATACCTGAAGCTGCTTTCATCACTGTTCTACTGTTCAATGCATGATCTTCAGCAAAATCTGAAATGGTATTTCTTACTCTTTTGACAAAATTTTCCGCAGACTTTAATAACCACTGGTGAGATTCTGTAAAATCAACAGTATTTAAATCCTGTGCTATTTTGAAGGCCAAGCGCCTTAAATCAGAACCATGTTTTGGTAAGTGGCATTCTCGAGAACGAATAAATTCCGTATAGACAACGTCATCAACAAGTTCTAGTTTTCGTGATTTTGTACCTTGCGCAGTAACGTATTGCTTCATTCGGCGTAGCTGTTCTTTGAGTTTTATTTGTCTATATAGTCTACGTAAAGTAGGAAAAGTGCTGCTTTTTGAAAACTCAACGATGGCACTCATTGTCTCAAGGAAATAGTTTATACCACCAATATTCAATGTGATATCAATTTTATCTTCCTCTTGATAATCACCACTGCAATTATCATATTCATTGAATTCTAATGTTAGAATATGGTCGACTAGCAGCTTTGCTGAAGATAACAGTTGATTGAATAACAACAGCAACTGGTCCGTCATCTCATGATCGTTGGATGATGGTTCAGTTTCAGTGAGTTCTGGATATTTTTCACGCATCACATTGTTAAACATATGAAGGCTATTGTCAACATTTATCGTATTTGCGTTGAAACGTCGTAATATACTACGTTAGAGATTGTATATGTTACCGAATATTTTATTTGAAGCAAAAGCGGCCTATTTATATACCAAAAAAAACGAACGAATACATGAATACAAGAGACATGGATATCAGAAAAACAAAGAACTAGTGATTACAGAGATCTAGAAAAGAAAGCATGAATACACAGAGCACACAAACCGAAGGAGGTATATTATACGTAGATAAAAATGCACTAGAATTTTGTTAGCGTTGATCTAACTGGCATAAGTCATCTGCCCAAATAGCAGAAGATGCGTGATTCGAATCTCTGGAAGAGCATCTGTTTCTATCTAAGATCACCTAAATGTTTCACACTTGAGAACGCATACTTGTTTTAACAATCCTACATGATTTTCATTGAAATCCCCGGGATACACCTGAGACCTTCCCTTGTCAGGCCGATTTTTTTCTAATTGATAGTATCATTATTTTCAAATACTTCGCACACCCAATTTTAAAAGCAACAAATTCCGACAACCGCTAATTGCAAAGTATCGAACTACACAACCTTTATGCAATTATATTTCGAAATAGTATATAAAGCATGTGAAATTGTCTGCTCGTTTCTTTGAAACAGTTTCGATTTGATCTCTTATTACGCTGATGATAGAAAATATAGCAACTTCCTTGTAATTATTGCGTCAATTTGCATAAACGGTCTTACGTGAAAAAGAAGTATCCAAAATAATACTGGTGATGAGTCAACATCTACTTCACCTGATATAGAGAAAATGATTTCATGATAAAACACAGCATAATGTGTCATTAGGTCAACTATGTGAAAATTTTCGTGATATAGTCAAAAGGTATAGGGAGAAAGAGAAGGTTTTTTCGACGAACTGCAAAGGAAGTGGATATGAATTTCTTACAAAACGACGTAACATATCATCAGATCGATTTCATTGTGTATTTGAAATGCTTACGGCCATACCACGTTGAATACACCAGTTCTCGTCCGATCACTGAAGTTAAGCAACGTCGGGCTCGGTTAGTACTTGGATGGGTGACCGCCTGGGAATACCGAGTGTCGTAAGCTTTTTTCTTTTCTTTTTACCGTTAGGAAGATAAAACAAGATGTTTCGAATTTCTTTTCTCTCGAAGTATTTTATTCATGACTGCGATGACTAGAATATTGATAAATATTTATCTAAGCTCCCATGAAAAAGAATGCAGAATGTGAAAACAAGAGTTTGACATCGGTGCATTAGAAATTTTTGAGAAAAACAGTAAGAAAATCGTTGATCGACAACACTGTCCTTCCTTCAAATTTTGCCAAACATTGATTAGCATATACTTGAATTTTAATCATATGTAATTCGTCTTTTTATATTGTAGACTTTCGTGTTTTCTTTTACTCGTGTAATCAAATACTTTTTTCTTCATTCGTTCCCTATGTTCTTGATTATATCTGCTCGACAGAGCTTACTTTGACTTATTATTTCTGATCGATAGAGTAATACTTAATCAATAAGAAAAATCATAGCATACCGTATAGCTAAATATAAGCATTGATGATTGAAATAAATCATGTGATTGAATTTTTTTCGATTTCGCAAAAACTGACATTTGAAGAGACTCTATCAACATATAAATTCGCAAATTATACGCTTGAATTCAACATTCCATTCATAGCCTTTGACACCCGCGCACTTTTTTAATTTCTCTTTTTTCTTCTTTATCGTGTTGAAAGAAATGGCAACCATTTCAGCAATGTGTTACCTCATATTATTTTTCCTTCTGTTTCGAGCTCGATTTTATATATGTAATGGAGAATTTTTTCGAAAGATAAAAGTAGAAGGAACGAAAGAAGAGAAAAAACAAACACGATTGATGTTTCTTAATAACAACCATGCGTGGGCATTACTACATCCATAAAACAGCTGATCTATCGACCATTTTATCAGTATGGTAGAATAGTACTATAAAAGCGAAGAAGTGTAATTTTGATCATCATTCAATTTGATCAAATTGCAATCAACAAATAACAATATTGGTTTAGAGACCTCGACGATCAAATGTCAAAGAAAAGGGTACTCGAAAAACCGATAGGTGACAGATTGTGCACACACTTCGAACATAGGATTGAAAGGATCGATGTAGACAGGCAGAAACCGACACATATAAGCATGGGAGAGAGAGAAAGAAAAGCGATTAAGCTTTTGACAAACTATAATGTCATTATTTCAGATACAAAATAGACATAGAATACTTTTATACACTTTCAAGGTTGGCTATAGCATAGCAAGCAATGATCGTTTGACTTCGTATAGCCCGGAACAATCGTGCCGTTTAAGCCTTCTCATAATAACAAAAAACAATAACAACAACAACAACAAGAACAGGTAATCATTCTTTTCACGTCACAATAGCAGTAGCGCATATTTTTTCCCTCTTTCTTTTACTTGTTTTTCTACTACTTACACGTCATTTGATTGAAAAAAAACATCATAACAAATGACTCATGTGATTTCTAATCCACTATATTCTTCTCTTACTTATTACTAGTTTCTCAGTCGGCAAAATACCACGTTCACTTAATTATTCGCGTGACGAAATCGAAGCGCTGTTCAAGCGCGAAGGTCTCGATCAACGATTTCGTTTAAGTTCAACACATGATCGAAAAACTGGCTCCACATGTCAAGTTTATTATGCTCATGATCTCTCGCAGCCTGATGAACGACTTGTCGCTCTGAAAATTATTCGTGCTGATTTTATCGACAGTTTTGTTTCACTTGATGACTTACGGAATTTGCAACGAACAAAAGATTACTTTTACAAACCGAAGAATGTTATTTATAATCGTCGTTTACATAATTTCGATCAATATATCCCTATCGAACAGTATATAGGTGAACTTGGACGTCTCTGTCCTCATTTACCAATATCAAGATGTGTGGAAAATGGTTCAAAACGTTTGAAAACATGTAATGGATACCTAATTGCTTTTGAATATGTTTACGGACGTACCGTGTGGGAAAATCTAGTTCGAACAGATTTTACCTATTTGAATGAAGATGAAGCGCGTATTTTCGTACGCTTATTCATCCAAAATCTTTTCATCTTACTACAGCATCACATTATTCACTGTGATTTAAATGGTTGTCAAAATTATTACTATCGATTATATGATGAAATAAGAGCACCTCCATTGAGATATAAACATTGGTCGTCATCTAGTGAAGATGGCGAGGATGGCTATTCAAGTATGAGTGGAGATAGTCGACAATCATCTTTGGATGATTTAACATCGGTATCATCTTCATCACCATTGGTATTTATTGACTTTGGTTGGTCAATATGTACAGCTGATCCAGATGATGATCATCATGAAGTTCTACTTCAGACACTTCAAAGTCTATTCGAACGTACACCACGTATTATTCAATTATTCGGCGGTACAAATTATTGGAATTTTCGACGAGCAGTTGAAAATCGTACGATGGGTCTCAAACAATTACTTGATCATCCATGGTTGAAAACAGATGACGATGAGCGTGAAACGGTCTAGTAAATTCGATTATACTCGCACATGAGAACTGTGATAGAATGAGTTGAGTTTCTTCTTTTGCCTGGTGACTTGGTTTTGTCTTCCTTCACGTTTTTGCTTTCGCATTCTCATCGTATGCGCCTACTGGAAGAAAGATGGTGTTCTTTATTTTGTCAATGATTTATTTTTTGTTCTATGTGTCTAGTCGCTAAGTTGTCAGTTATCTGTTATTTTTAAACAAGAATATTGCCTATAACAAAGCAGAACGACGTCACATCTGAAGTTCCGTTCGTACGAAGAACATGAATTATTCATATACTTTGCTTTCTTTTCTTGCCCTATGTAAATATTTGAACGAAATGCACCTGACAGATGCATATTATATATTTCAGTAAATATTCTTTCACACGATTAATTCATAGGTAGTTAAGACAAATCTTCTTATTTACAAGAAATTGGATCGTAGATTAACAAACGATTTGGATCGTTACATTGTATGATAATTCGAGAGGTAGACGGTATAACAACGATGGATTTCGGTTGATGAATATGGCAGACTGTTAATAGAAGTTTATCAAGAGATTGCCATAGAAGGCGATCATCGAATGAATCCGCGATGAGCCATAGTTTGGAATTGAAGCGTGTTAGAGCTGTGCCGCCAATTGCGAAACGTCGAATAGAGAATAACGTTCGATCTAAATATTCTAATTTTCCCGTATGTGTCGAAACAAAGTATTGATCATCGTATTCAATATCTTCACACACATGATCGAGACGCTTTTGACGAAGACATTTCAGCGTCTGGATATCGTATAATTTCAATGTTCGAGGATCGACACATGCTATCGAAGTTGAATTGCACGCGATTCGACATTTATTTTTATCTTTATCAATGATTAGGTTATTAGTAAATTGTTCTTCGTCAAGATTATAAGTAAATAATTGTCCGATTGAAACCACCAGAAGCTCATCTCGTTGAGAACACCAAACAAAATCGTCAATCGCAGAAGTTAGATCGGTTAATTCAATTGAATGCATCACTTTCAAAGTATCGTCTTCAATTCGATGTAATTCCAAGATGTTTTTGGTATTATGATTATAGATTATCGCAAGTTTATTTCGTGGAGGTGGAAGGTAAGTTATGCCACAGTACATGTAAGACGGTTCGAGCGGAATAGAATACGTTTCTGTCGTTGGATAGCTTGATTGATCAAGCTGTTCATGTCTACTAAGCGGCTCGGACGAGGCCATCCTAAATCGCAATCTGAAAATTGAAAATCTCAAGTTAGATTAACAGTTTCGCATCGTTTATCCGTAAATCAGTTTAATATCGGCAGAAGGGCACGTGTTCTTCGAAATGTACATCTACGTTCAACGCCATCTTGCTTCTACTTTCTTCAGATTGCGTCATTTAACATTCTCAGACTCATATCAAAACATAGACTAGAAGGAAATCACTCGGAATTAATTTTATTAATGAATACAACTGGAAAAGAATCGTAAAATGCAAATACAAAAGACAACACGAAGTTTGTTTCTTTACAAAAAAAAACGATTTCATCACAGTCTGTCGTTGTTTGTTCAAACCGGAATGGACCAAACCAGATAGGAGAATTGGTGTGTCTGTGGGTTAATATTTTGTCGGGAGCGTTCGGTTAATTTCGGACATTGAGTAAATCCAATTGTGCTCAAATTCGGACAATGTTGTAGTAGAAAAAGAAAACCATCATCAGTAATCTCAGCACATTTCTTTAAATTGATTTCATTCAATGTTTGATTGTACGCTGATTGGCCGATCGATATCAATGCTTCATCTGTAATGTGCGTCTGTGACAAGGCTAGCGATCGAAGATGAGTTATTTGTCGGAGAGCATCCACACCTCGATCGGTTATTTGTAAACAACCTGTTAAATCAAGTTCTAATAAATGTGAACAACGCGTACCGATAGTAATAACGCTTTCATCGGTGATTTGCGAACAGTTTTGTAAACGAATTTTTCTCAGCGATGGATATCGTTGAACAAATTGTACTACACCATAATCGGTCACATTTGCACAACGAAAATGGAGTATAGTTGGATTTAATGCCGACTTTGTTGAATCATCTCGTTCAGTCGATGAGTTTAATGAATAACGTGCCATTATCAGCAGTGATCGATCGGTTATATCCGCACACTCACGAAAGTCGAATGTGCGTGTTCGGCAATTGAGTAAAAACGAGAGATTATCGTCAGTTAGCAAACCACGATGTGAAAGTAAAGTAAATAAACGTGCCTTGAGATTGACAGGCAATGATATGATTGTTGAGGAATCATTAGCAAAAACTGTATTGAACTGATTTACAATGGCATACTCGCAAAGGACTACTAGACGGGCTACCATGATCTAAAAGAAGAAAACAATAAAAGCGAAGTTCCCAAAGATATGTTTATAATAAATTTATAAATAATAATAAAAACAAAAAAAAAAGAATTTGTAGTCAGTCACAGTATAAGAATTTCACAATTGAGTCAAAGGAAAGAAAAACAACTATCAGATTAGTAAACATTAAATGTTCGGAAAAAAATGTCCAGAGTCGTTCTTAACAGTAAAATCACATCTGTATATATATACGTATTGCCAGAAAAGCGAAAAGAAAAGATTGAGTAAAAATGATTTGCTCAGATAATTCTGCGAAGATCATTGCTGTCAGCGAGGTAAAAATATCAGTTTGATAATTCAATTGTATCAAGTATTGAAAAACATTTCGAGAAGTTAATGTTTGTTAGTAAATGACCTTGTCGTCGTGCGCCCCAAATTGCAGCACCTATTCGATTAATCAACATACAGATTAAAACGAAAATACGTAAATTATTCAACATACCTATTGCGGCTGATGCCGTTAATTGAACTAGTTCAACTCGATTGAATGGCAACGTCTTCTTCTCTGTTAAACCGTTAATGAAACCTAGAGATACGGAAGGTATATGGTGAAGATGTGAATTTACTAAAATGTACCTGGCTTCAATAGTTTCCAACTACGGAAGACAGAGCCAACTACGACTACACGCAATTTGCCTTGTTCATAGAGTTTCTTTTCGATTGAAGGTGAAATCGCTCGAAGATGAGCACCTAAGACATGTCCTGCATCTTCAAATAATGCTTTACATGCTTGATCATTTGCATTGGAAGCCACTGCAATGAAAAGGGAAGAGAGAATTCGAAAGAAAACGACCAAATTCAAGAACAAACACTCAGAGAGAACTTGAGTAAAGCGTGCAACAAAATCCTTGTGAAAATTCTTATAGAAATGATTCAAGAGTTCGCTCATTTCTTCGACCTATGAAATACCGAACAGAATAAGTAAGATAATAAAGAAAAAATGATGTATTTACTTGAAAGTACGCCTTGATTTCATCTTTTAACTTTGTCAAATCGTAAGGTGATACGTTGATATTATCGTCATGGTCGAAAACAAGTTTTATTGCTCGATGTGCAATCCAATATGCACTTCCTTCATCTCCCAACATATGCCCCCATCTAAATAATCATTCAAAAAAGTGAAAGAGCACTGTATCACTTCATTTTTGTTACCCTCCAGCTCGTTTCTTCGTTCCATTTTCATTGTAAACCACACAGTTTGAACCAGTTCCAGATATGATCACTACTCCACCATTCGGAACTGGTCCTATTAAATCTTCTCCAACAGAAACTTTGTCCGTGTCAACGTTAAGCAATCGAAGTTGTTGTCGTACGTTTGTCTGAGATTCTGGCTGTCCTGCTCCGCTTAACACCATACCCTTTGATAGAACGCTTCGGAACTATTGGGATTAATTGCTAGTTTGTTCTACTTACAACGCTAACAATCTGATTCCAATCGGTTTCGCCTTTTGTGAGAATGTCATCAATCAATTGTTTCAATAACTTTGCTACGTTATCAAATCCGCTTACCTTCAAATCAGAAGAAAAAAAATCATCAGAAATCCGAGCGAAATGAATCATTTCGTATTACCCAAGGATTCGAGGGCCCTGTTTGTAGTGTCACATAAACTTTCCCATTTTCATCGATCAGCACTCCTTCAGTTTTAGTTGCTCCGCCTTCAATTCCGATGAAGAATCGATTCATGATCTAAAGAATAGGTAAAAATTTCAAATGTTGTTCGTTCTCTTTTCATTAGCAATAGATTCATCAATAATAATAAAAAACGAGAGAAAATTTCCGATAAAATAATCTTACTAGAGCACAACATGAAAAGAGAGAAAAAACAGAAATAAATAAATTTATATATATGTATATATGTACACCTGACAACCAAAAGAACGCTTAACTAAAAGAAAAAAAAAGGCTACGTAACTACCGAGAGAGTAAAGAGTAAAGGGCAACAGTGATATTTTCGACGTGAAAAGGGTAGTTTATAGAGTGTTCGAGCTCTGACAAAGACAAAAAAAATGGAAGGTTTATATTTAACAACGAATGGGCACAATAAAAAAATTTCGAGGTACTGGATTATGATAAATAAGACGAAAGTATTATCTATTGTAGGAATTCAAGTTACTCGGGTATGACTGAGTTGAGCTTATGTTTGACTGTTCAGATGAAGGATTATTAGTGGAATACTCGACTGAATGTTGCTGCTGATGCATCGCATAACCATTTTGCCGACGATCGTGATCAGAACGGTTTTCTGAAGAAAAATATTTTTTGGCAAAATGCTTCTCTAGGAGCAAAATTTACTTTTATAATACGATTGTGATGGCTGCTGTTGTTCATTGTGGTAATATTGCTGATCGCCTTGTCGACGTTGAGTTGGTGGTGAAGATTGGGATTGTTGTTGGTAATTAACGGCATTTGTCATGAGATTATTCATCGAACGATGCGATGGGAATCGATTGTGTTTAGGATTCCAATAGACATCATTGTTTCCTCCACTATAATTCCGTGTATAATTTCCATTACCCGATCGACGAGGATTATTGTAAGTATTCCAATACTGCTGTCCGGAATGTTGGTTTAATTGATGATGATTATAATGTTGTTGAGATGATGAATTTGATTGTGGATATCCTTTAGAATGATGTTGATGCGCATGAGTAGACGTTGTTGACGACGAGTTCGCAGGTCGACGTGAGCTATCATGATTATTGTGATCGAGCCAGACTGAGAAAGAAAAAATGTCAATGGAGAACTCAAACTCTCTAGAAATTCCAATATACCTGTTTGTAAATGTTGAATTATATCACTGAAATTCGAAAAACCTTCGGTATTAATTGATGCTGTAATCGATTCAGCAAATGAACTCGTTCTCGAATTTTGTCCTGATCTGTTGAAAAGAAAATTCACTTCAATGTTTCACACAATACACTTTGAATCAGCTAACTGACCGTTCATTGGTATTCGAAAAATGAAATTGTCTGTCCCCGCCAGATGAATTCGGTGTTGACGAATTCGTCGATGGATATCGTTGTCGGTGGCCTTCACGCGAATTGAGATATTCCTCATTAGTATGTGTCTCGTGCATATGAACAGTGCTCATCATGAACAATTTTTATTTCTCAAAGTCTTTTAGCAAAAAAAGTTCAATAAACAAAATTTTATAATTCAAAACAAACAAACAATCGGTAAGAATTCGATTGGGTTGAACCAGACAAATAAAAAGTGAATTGAAGTACTCGACGACTGACAATATTGAATTTAACTGATAAAAATTGTAATTCAATACCCTCAAATTGAAATTTCACGAAAATCACCCTATTTTGCATATTAAATAACCAGCGACATCTAGTTATTTTTGGAACTCGATATAGTTACTATCCAAAAGAAATATTGATCGATTAAACGAACATTACACCTATGCTTCTCATATGAAAAACTTGTTTTTTCCAAGATTTCAAGCACTTTTATATTCGAACATATTTGAGACATTCTAGAAAGTTCTTTAGACAAGTAAACAAATGTGTTTACTAAAAATTGATCGGAATATTATTGATCAATATTGGATAACCTTGCAGTATCTATTCACATGACTGACTTGTCTCATAGCTAAACATCATTTATACATAAATAAATATCTCTATCAGTAGAAAAATACTGGCAAACTCAAGTAAAACATGATCAATTAGTGCGTACATTCGGAACAGTAAGATTACGATGAAAATGAATGCGATTTTCTTCTTTTGAAGAGGATGTTTGATGCTATAACAGCGTCAGCTCTTTTAATCATCCGTTCACAGCTTTTAGCATCGTTCATTTATTCGTGTTCCTTGAGGATAGAAATGAGACTAGTTTGTGTACCTGACAAAAAAAAAGAGGAGAGTAATTCCAAACGAACACATTGTATTCCTTTGTGTCTCGCACAAGGCAAACATTTCATTTGAAGTAGATGAGACAAAATAAGAATGTGTATGGGTTTTTTTCTTAACTTTTATTTTGAAACAAACAAAATACATAAACGAAACAAGCTTCCAGTCAGTCGCACTGATCATAAATAGAATCTAGTTGTTCATTTTTACTGTGTTAATCAATGTATACACTGGAGAAAAACGAACAAAAATTCGCTATACAACAAACAAGAAAAGACAAACACGGAAGGGTATCCGTGTTGTCTCTTTTTGTTCACACAGATATAGTCTGTATATTATGATACAACGATGCAAAAAAACAAGTCTATATATCTTGATTAANAAGGAAGAGAAAGCGAACAAATATCCGACTGTCCTCGAAGGACACCGTTGGTCTTAGTAGAGAAAGTTTAGAGTCACAAGACGAAAATCGAATAGACACTTCAATAATATTATTTTTGGCTGTAGTTGTTTTTTTTTTTAAAAGAACATTCTTTGTTTGATACACAGGATAATCATAAAAATATTTTGAGAGCAAACGACAAGAAAAGAAATGAAAAATGATTGCACTTAAATGGTAAAAAAGTTCTCGAAAAATGCTTAATCAAAAGATATCAATTGTAGTTCAGGTTTTTCTTCACTGACAACAGGAGCCGATTGATGCTGCGGTGGTGGTTGTTGTTGTTGTTGCTGCTGCTGCTGCTGTTGCTGTGGTGCTTGTTGATTATAAGACATATTCACATTGTTAGTCATTGGCACTGTGCCAGAAGATACAGTGAAGTTGTTATCTACGAGACAGAAATAGAAACATGAGTCAGAATCAAAATATTCTTTTATCGAGAGATAAATATCTTATTAATGACTGAAATAGCTTTCGATACCGATACGTGTCTGAGATTACTTTCGTTCCCGATGATCAAAGTTTTTTTAAGAACAGACGAAAACAAATACCTCCATTGACTCCCGTTGTGTACGGGATTGCATGCATAGATGGTAATGAAGTTGGCACATGAGGTAATAAATTCGCATCCATTTTTGGTGGATACATCATCATAGGTGGATAGTGAGTCGGAGGTAAAGGTGGTTGGGCTGGAAATGAGGGCCCAAGTGAGTGCTGACTTGTTGGATCCATGAATGATGCTTGTGGCGGCAATGTTGTATATGGCGGTTGATAAGGAAGATTCGATTGTGGTAACTGACCATAGTCATACGGTACCATTGGCTAGAAGATAGAATAGGTTGTCATAAAATAAAATATCATGAGAGAAAAAAGCATTAATGTAAGTGGTCGATCGATCGGGTTATTACTCCTGACTTTTTAAAAAAATGTTCCCGATGTTTTTGTTCTATATCTGAGAAAGCTCTGTATTCTGAGAGGAAGTTTGTACTTTATCTATCAACTCGGATAGAAAGATTCGCTTTCTTTATGAATCGAGGATGATGACTAAGTACGTTCTAGTTTGAGAAAAAAATAATTTTCTACCAATTGAGGGTTTTGTGCCAATTGTTCACGAACTAATGTTAACTGTCGTTGTTGTTCAAGGCGGGTTTTCATTTCTTGTTCTTGTTGAGCTAAACGCTGAAGATGAACTTGCCGTTGGTACTCAAGATATTCCTGAACAAAGGTTATGAATATTAATATCCGAGTAAAAAAAAAGAACGCACTTGTTTCTTTTGTCTCATAAAATCAAGTTTTTGCGCTAATTGAATTTGCCGTTGCCGATCACGTTCTAAAGCTTCTTGTTGCTTTCTTTCGTAATGTTCGGTACGTAAGGCATTTAATGCCTCACGTGCATCTTTCAATTGATTTAATTTATCTTGTAAATTTTCGAAATAGGCTTAAATGAGAACAAGAACAAAGTCAGAAACTTGGTGGAGATTGAGAATTATACAGAGAAAATCTACCTCGTTTATCCTCTAATAATTGCATGTAACGATGTAATTCAGGATGAAGATGTTGAAGCATAACAAACACGGATTGTACTGCCGTATCTGTTGTGATATTTCTACTTCGTTGTTGATTGCTCAACATTCGAAATTTGAAATTATTGATATGATCCGTCACAAGTGATGTAAATTGATCGATTTCTCTGTCGGTAATAAATTTATTTAATTCATCCTAAATGATGTCATAGATTATGTTATTAATGGAGAAAAGGATTGGCTTTTAATTACAGGTAGTGGTGCAAGTGCTTCAACTGTATGTCCATTGGAAACATTGAGTCCGTTTGGTTGTTCTTGCTGTTGCTGTTCTCGGCGTCCTCGTTCGATGTATTTTGTTAATTCAGAATATTCATTGTTAGTTTCCGAGACACTCTAGAAATAAGAATGATAAGTGATCGAATTATTGGATAGGAGTTTTGAGTAGTTACTGGTGTGCTATAATTGTTGTTGCTGTTGTTGTTGTTTGTTGGTGCTGTCAGAAAACTTGACATCGCATATTTCTGTGTTAGCATCTTTTTCTGCCTTTCTTTTTCATCCGCTTCACTTTGTGATATTGCTAATGCCAATTGAAACGACTCTTCTTCGTCGATTTCTGCTTGACTTTTCGTCTAAACATGCCATATGAGAACAAACTGCTGATTCTATTCAAAGTCGTATCCATTTACCGGTGGAGCAGACGATGATAACGTTCTCGTTGTATTTGTTGTTGTGATTGGTTTTGGAACTGGATTGGAAGCTAATGGCGCTCTAAAGTCAATGATACACATCACATAGAAGTTAAAATTTTGTTAAATATGTACCCTGTTGTCAGTTTTTCATAACATGCATCACAAACACGAACATCGCGATCAAAGCCAAATTTGGGAACAGGACATTGTTTGGATGAGCCTAAGACCATGTTTAAATCGAGAATTATTCCAATATTTCTTTCTTTTTTACTTACATTTGTCGCAGAAAATATCACCACATGCTCGACAATGATGCTACAATAGAGAGTCACGACAAACGCTTAAGAAATTGAATTCGAGCTTTACTTTTCGAATGAATGTAGTAAAGACTTGTCGACAGCGAAAGCATTCTTTATCGTCGCGCCATTCAGGGGCTATGTCACCATTTTCAAACATAGCTTCGCTTTCTTTCAACGGCGGAAAACGGTAATTTTCCAGTTTCATTAGATTGTAAGTGTCAGTGAAGATCTTATACTGTTGACCTTGAAACAAAACTGTCGAATACGAGGGTGATTTTACAAAAAAGGAACATACCGAGACCATGAGACCAACATTGAATCAATTCACAGACTTTATCACGAATCACATCCGGCCCATTCTTTGCTAATTCTCGTAATGCTTCGACCATGTCTCGTTGAGCGAGTTCTTTATGAACAGCTCCACCACAATTCTTTACTATAGATTCCAAACACTGAAACAAGTACAAAAGATGTAATTGTGCTCATCAACGTAAATTTGTTGTTATTCTAGACTACTTAGAAACAATCGCAATTAATGAAAGACAATACAGAACAGCTGTTATTTGTTATCTTAACACGCCTCTCGGCACTGTCTATATTTTGTCAAGCTTTGGGAAAACTAATAGATTAATGATAAATCTGTACTGGGCGAGAATGTTTTGGATTAAGTTAAGAATAGCTAGATCTCCTGGAAGTGACAAGTCTATTTTTAGTCTAGAACTCACTTGAAGTGAACTGAGGATAACATGGGCATTTTCGTGACCGAATTTCTTCTTAATTCCTTGAACGGCGTATTTTGCACTAGAGAAATGAAGATTCGTCGACGACAAACAATCAAATAAAATCTCTTACGGAACTTCTTGCGATTTAACGATGTCACATAATTGAAGAACGGATTCCCAATCGGGCTCGAGCAACAATGGACTTGTCGCTTTTTCTAGCAATTTATCAAAAATCTTTGTATTTGATAAACTAAATAAACTCATGTTTATCTAAAAATAAAAAAAGCGAACCGGTCAACATTTATTCGAATGCTATTCGATTTAAACCAAGATTCTTCTCATCTCGATACGCCCAAGAAAAACAGTAATGTTCAAATAATTGTTCTAACAATTCTTTCTCATCCAAACCTCCATCGATATGTTCGATGCGTTGCTTCTCGTTGGAATTCAAATACTTTCGATAATACTCATTTAGCGTCACACATTGCGCCGATGTAAAATTTGCATCGAGATATCGTTGACATTGACTAGTTTTATCTTGACACGAGTCCATTCCAACTAAGTGACATGAACGTTGTTTCAAATTTTCGATCATAATCTGTCCGAACCGGTCATTCATATTGATTTGTTCGAAATTTACAAATAAACAACATTGAGAAAATGTTTGAGATAAATATCTTAACAAATTTGATGAGTGCTCATTGGACATATAGACTAAAACGCATTCACTGATAAAGATTGTTGGTAACGTCAAATCAAGAATTCCATGTTCGAAAAGACGTTTCAATTGACTATCTAATTGGGTTATGTCACGGAGATCAGCTGGTAAGATTGTGTATAACGACGAATGAAAGCCACAGGGAATCTTGAGTGATTGATTTGCTTGTGAGAATTTCTTTTGAAGAAATGGCACGCGTTGAATTCGCATTGACTTCACCTCCGTTAGTTCATCGAAATCAACATCAACAAAGTGTTTAAACTTCAGATTTTCGTTATCTAATAAATAGAATATCGTCGTATCAAAGCCACAGCCAAGATTGATTATTTGACATTGACCATTGGTTAATTTGATGAATTTTTCAATTAAAGAACGAAGTCCATACACACGTACGTAATAACCAAGGCTTATTTCCGGTGTTCGACGTTCATGCTGAGTTGAATGAGCTAAGAGTTTCAAATACGGATCTTTCCAATAGCCACGTTCAATAGCAAACAGTTTACATTGACATGCGTCGTTATTTGTTTCGATTATGTTACTGTTATCGATTGCTGCTTTACTCATATTTATCAAAAGATGAGAAGCTTTGAAGAAGAACAACGAGATAAAGTTGAAATGACGTTATATAAACTAGATTACTCACGTTGTTTAGATAATTATGAGTAAGTTTGTTATGATTGTAGATACTTTCTTGTTTTTTTTTCAGTCAACAGAATTATTTCGATGATTCGAACATCTATATCGCGTCTTATGAGATGTGTGTAGCGACATCTGCCGAGTTTTCTGTCTAGAAGCATACTCCCGAATACTATATAAAAAAAATAAAAAGGTTAGTTTGAATTATTTGATTGAAAATGGAAAATACTGATGAAAAGAAAGTTCGTATTTGATACTTGTTGTAGATGGCGTATGTCTACATTGGATCTTACGCTTTTGTTCAAAAATGATCCACACACGGTGAAGTGTTTAGTAATAAGTATTGAGGTGAGATGATGAGAAGAGCTGCTTTTGTGTTCCAAAGTACAATGACGCAATTAAGTAGTGGGTGTTACTTCTTGAGGAAATCATGCGAACGAAATGAACCTAAAAGTCTTAAAAACATACGGAAATGAGAGAAAGAACGATTATACTTCAGATGCAAGTACTTTTTCTGATATGGTTCGAAGCATTTCAATAGACATGATGTCTTATATCACTATCCTTGCTTGTCCTCTCGGGATTCTGTGTGAAAATGAATGCGTAGGCGGATAGGGTTAGTCAAACACTAGAAAGGAATTATAAATAGGTTTAGCCAGGCCATCGACATGTTTCTATAGTATATTTAGCAGTGTTTTTTTATGCGAAGCCATTGATTAAAAATGACACTAAAATACATGAAGTTGTACTTGGTCTATGCACATAGTTCGGTATTAGAGTGATCTCTTGTTTTATTTATTTCGAGTATAAAGTCATATCTTTGGATCGAGTTTCAACGAATAATGACGAATCAGCTCTGCAACAAATCTGTCAGAACCAATTCGTAGTTGAATGGAACACGATAATCACATCTTTAATTATTTTATTCGTACAAATAATCGGTGTTGACTGATGTTGACATTAACTATTTATGTGTCACTCGTTTCCAAATAGATTTCGACATCAAAACTAATAAAGAAGGTGATAGGTATTTTAGGGACATGATTTAATGACATATAAATTTATGAAAGAGCTTGGTAGGTCCGAACGCCTGCATAGTCTTGAACTAGTTTTTCTTCCAAAGACGCCAATTATTGGAAGTGTCCTATAATTTCCAACAGGAAAATTTCTATAAGAAACTAACATGAAATTAGTTTATTGCGATACATGATTATTCCATTTGACAAGATAAATTATTTGTTGATTTTCTGTCAAATAGAAGTGAAAACCCATCGATTAAGTTCACATGGAAACTGTGTTTAAGAATATCTTATGAACCATGCTATGATGTTCATTTTAAAGGATATTTTCTACGCAATTAGCTTGAAGATTGTTAAAAGTGTTTTCATTCGACTGACGTCATGGAAATTGGAGAGGTTCACTCTATTCACATCTCGGTCTCAAGATATACAACTACCGATTCAATAATAGAACAGAAGTATTGATTGCATCATTAAGGGATAACAACACTTGATAGTCCGTTGTTTTTCTTGTGTTCATACCTGCTGATACGTTGTGAATGACTCATCTGCATGACAGAGAAGAATTTTTCGTATAACTTAAGATGATTGATGACCCTGTACCTTAGATGGAATTCCTAGTGAACCGAAGATGAACAGAAAAATTCAATTTCGGGTGGAGTAATTTTATTCTGCATCTTAACCACATTTAAAACGCAATGCTGGCGCTGATGAAGTAGATGAAGAAGAAGAAGAAAAAGATGATGATGATGATTATAATGATGTTAAAAAAATTTGAAATGTGTTGTCAAACTAGTGATGAGAAAAATAACCTCTTAGCTCGTGTTTTCGTCGGTGGATATTTTTTATTTGAGATGAGAGATTTGTTCGAAGTGAGTTATTTCTTGCGACGTCGGCCGTACTTGAATATGTACGGTGTTGGCTGTTCTTCCATAACTTTTTGTAAAAGCATTGTAAGCCAAGCGCGCGCAATTGGATTGGTTTCGACCAAAACCTTGAGTGAAGGTGACAAACGTGTTGACTCGCTCAATCGACTGAGATTGACAACGCTGCTTGGATCAGATGGATCAGCCAATGCTGCTGCGGCAACAGCAGCTGCATCGAGATTGAAATCTATTGGCAATGATGGCGGTGCACTGATTGACGGCGAACTGGCTCGTTTTTGTTGCTTTTCTCCTTGATGTTGCTGATGCTTTTGTAACGATGAGAAGAATTTTCTAGACGATAATTTCGACGGTAATTGCTGAAGATAGAAATCGAATGGCACATCAGACGCATGAATCGAAGAACTTAAAGAGGATGATGATGATAAGTCGTCGTTAAGATTTTTCATTCTTGAGTATTCGTTGCTTTCGCCAGACAACATTTCAGAAGTATCACCGCCTAAATCATAATCGACATGCGGGATGGGAGGTTGGTGTAGGGGCCTGAGTGGAGAAGATAAGTCAGCAGATGGATTCTTCTGGGTAAGATGATGGTGGGTTGAAGGTAATTTTGGGAGACCATGCACTGATGTCGTACATAAAAGCAATGTCGAAATAAGTGTAACAACGAACACGGCCAGAATATCAAATAACATTGTGTAGGAAGGTTGAGGAATTAGCAATATGTCGGATGTTCTGAAACAGAAAGAAAAAGAGAATTCGAACTTCAATAATCAAGTTTGATAAAGTACATTAAATAAATATAGAATATCAAACTATATATATATATTTCCTCAGAGCAAATGTTCTTCGAATGATAGAAATGAAGTTATAAGCAAATATACTTTAGATAATGGCGTCCTCAAGCCATTTCCAGTTTTGTTGTGAAAAAAAAACGAACAAGAGCATAATGTGAGGATAGACGATGACGATGACGCTGTCCTTACAACTTTTCAAAGAGAAAAAAAAATGGAAAATCATGACATGAAACAAGTTATACTTATTCTTCAGATCTATCGTGCTTAGTTTTTTGTTGTAACTTTAAAATTCTCTTGAGGTGATACAGATACACACACAAACCCGTACAAATGTAGAGAAGTTTAGAAATCAGCAGGAGACTATCGTTTTGACGTTTGTATGTGACATTAATTGCAATTCTTTTTGTTTTTTTCTATTCTATGTTTCTAATACCGCCTTCTATTGAAATCAACTGACAATAACAGAGAACAGGACAAACAGCTAAGTTCTCATCTCGAGCATTCATTGTTTCCCCCGCTCTACCCATCAATTCTAGCGAATTGATATCACATATAAAGAAAACTAAGACTGCACAGCATCTTCGAATAGATTAAGGTGGCAAAAAATGAGAAAAAAAACATGCGATCAGGAGAGAAAAATCACTGAGACTAATAGATCTTGTCATTCAATAGTAATAGTAATGACATCTCATGTCAAATCAACAAGTAACAAATCAAGATTTGCATTCGATCTCTCAATCACAGAAAAAGACTTTTCTTTTCTTATCAAAATCATATAGGAGTGTTCTAGCACAACAACACGACTGACTCTTTATATAAATTCCATGTTAAATAAGGCAAAACAAAGGTTAACCAGGATAAATATATAATTTCCTTCATTTATTTTTACCTACGCAGAAACATCTTCACTAACAAATAGACTTAACATCGAAATCGAGAAAATAACGAGGATTTTCGACGGACGAATTTCTTCTGTGCAGTCAGATTTTGTATCACGTAAAAAAACCTACACAGAAAATGCTCGACGCCATACAAATGTTCAGTCATAATCTTAATCCGCACAGATACACAGTGAAAGGTAAGAAGACCTTCGAGAAATTATAGGATAATCTACTCAGACTCCATTGAATTTACTTGGCATTACGTTGAATGAATATTATACTAAAAAACAAGACTTGGAGCACAATGTGTGCGGATGTATATACACCATTGTGTTGATAGAACATTTATTGTGATTAACTCGACTTCTCACTGATCGATCGTGTCGAAGAAAAGAAAGAGAGAAGATGCATGGAGATGGAACGATTGATTGATTGGTTTTTCCGTAAACAAAGCAATGGAGGCAAAGAAGAAAAAGGTAGGTGTAATATATACTGACTCGAAAGAACTTAATTGAGTTACACACCATAGTTCGAAGTGAACCCTAATGTCATGAAAATATTATAGATATGAACATTTAAATCGATGCAGCACGCACTGTTGTTTTAGGAAAAAACGCGATGAGAAAATGGAAGTATTGAATTATTGATCAACTCTTCTTAATAGCGTTGAAACGTTTAGGTAAACATCAAAATAAAATCCCTTTTCTTTTTATTTATGACATAGTGACGTAAATGACGCAAAAAGTGCTTTCCTTAACCTGGACTTATTGCCATTCATCAGCACGTTTACTTGATGAGAAGTCTGAATGTAAAGATATGTCTCGATCTGTGTTCTTCTCCTCATCAGAAATCGAAGAAATTCGCGACTCAATAGCATTTTCAAACTTACTTGCGGAGATCAACATATCGATGTGGAGAAGAGACATTTCTGCTCGCTATCAATAGTGACGAAAAAGGAACTACTGTGAATAATTATTTCCTTCCTACAAGATTTAGATCAAACTAGATGTACTCGTTGATATGCCTAAAACAAAGAAAGACAGTTGATGATGGGTACGCCCACCTCTTTTTTCTTTCGAAAGAAAAGAACTGGGATATGTCAGGTGCATTCGAATTACTTAAGCGAAACGAACCGATGACGATCGAGAATGAATAATAGATGTTCGACCGAGTATCGATCATCTATGTTCATTGAAGTTCATATAGGAAAAATGAGGTAACAGCAATCACAAGTCTGTCTCGCTAGAAAAGTAAGCGCAGCTTTGAGCACGATCGAAGAAAATGACGACGGAAGAATGACATGTCAACAGTATTCGCGTATCTGTTTGATCCAAAGTCAATTTATCTCTATCTATATTAAATTAGAAAGTTTTCTCTTAATTTCTCGCATCAGAATCGTGAAAAAGTTTTCTTTTTCTTTCTTCCGCCTTCCTCCCTACTCAAATCTATTGTTAATCTATTCATCTTCAATTTCCTCGGGATTTGTAAGAAAAAGAAGATGACAGCAGGTTTCTTTTCACTAAAAAGTTGCTTTTAACACAAATGAGAAAAGTTAATTGAATATGAGATCATTCTATTTTCACTTCTTTTCGACAAAGGAATAAGATACTTCCTATTTACTTATTTATGCCGAAACTGATGCGATACTCTGCAGTACTTTCAAAAAAAGAAGGGATCATGACAAGATATGACAGCCCGTGCAAAGAAGAAAACACACAATTCAAATGTTTCGATATATTTTTACTATTCCGAAGTGTCTATTTTCTATTTATCTATGCGTTTGCCCTTAGAGCACGTCAAGTCCAACTATTTGTTTCCGTTAACTGTCAAATAGTTGACACCATTTCAAGATATTCAACTATTTATCTAAAACCATTTGTAATACCTCAAAATGCCTTTTGCCTCCTTTTCGTTTCCCCGTAAAACATAGACTACTATCTCTCCTGTCGCTCGTTACTTTCAGTAGACTTAGTTTGTTAGTTGATGTTGACATTACTATCATTGAAGCAGGAAGACGTCTCTTGTCGCCTTTTTTCCTGATTTCTGAATACGATTGAAATCTCTTATGATTGCAGAGATGTTATCATCAACAATAATTGCTGGTCTTGCCTACACAAACACGCACACGTTCGTTATAGTTTATCAGTAAGAGAATTTTATAAATATAAGTTTAAAAATTAATTACAGTTCGATATAACAACACCTTTTTTTGTTTTGCTTGCGACTCTCGGTAACGATGGTATATTTAGACAAAAGTTTGTGAATAAAGCGATTATGATGCGCACTTCAATGACAAAAGACAGATTTATTCTATTCTCCGAGAGAATTCATAATAGATGAGTTACCATTTCCATATTCTTTTGTTTATTCTTGTGTCAGACAGGTGTAATCTAATATTAGTCGAGCTAATTCATGTTTATTATCTTGAGAAGGTTTTATCAACATAATTCTATCCACCGGAAATGACAAGTATTAGTTCCGAAAGTTTTGAAATGAAAGACAAATATTAAAAAAAAGAAAACTAATCGGAAATTAATCACAAGTTATTTTTCGATTGATCGAATTCGGGCAAATATCATGTTTTGAGATTATATCAACTTTTTCTGAAGTAAAACACCAGTTAAAATTAATCCCACCGTGCAAAAAAGAATCGCCACCCAGGCAAAAGCGCCGAGCACCGTTAAAATAGTTAATACAGTTGTAATTTTATGGGATAAACGTGCAGCAGCATCCACTTCTCGTCGTTCAATCATTCGACGCAACTGAATCGTTTTATACAATGTCCAAATGGGCCCGATAAGAAAGAAACATGAAATAGTAAGGATCAACGCCCATGTGAAATGAACCGGTATGGCTGCTTGTTTCAATTTGACAGCATTCTTTGGCGTTTTGGATACTTGTTCTCGTAGTGGAGGTTTTTTCTTTTGATCATGAGACGAATGGGAATGAAATCGTTTGGCGTGAAGTTGCTTTGCAGATAGCTGAACGGGCGATCTTTGCGATAAAGAATCGAAATTTTCAGGCGACTCCGCCATCTGCTCTCGTTTCTTCCAATACTCTGTTATAATATTTAAAAAAAAAACAGGAAAACAACGCGAGTACTGTTCTGACCGACTGCTTAGCGACAAAGAGGAAAAAAATAAGTTTTTCAATCATTACGATTGAAACTGGAGAGAGAGAGAAAAGAAAAGAAAAACTTACTGTTAATTTTTGTCATGAGTCATATAACGGATACTAATGTCTATACTATTCCAGCAAACGAAAGTTTGTCGTTGTCCCTTCTTCTTGAGTACATGTTTTTTTATTGACTCGTTGCCATTCGATAACCTTATTTCCTATTTGTACTTTTTTTCATCTGTTATTTGAATATAACACCTTCCGAAAGCAAAAAAATCATGTCAGATTATTTTAGACATGTATGTTTTGATCATGCATCAATATTTTTCTGTTCTGCAATTTGAAGTTGTCTTGCGCCGATATTTTGATGAAGGAGAAAAATTCTGATTTTGGCATATTTTTTTATTTAGATTAAAAAACACACGCACGTACAAAGCGAATTACATTCATTGAATAAAGAAAAAGAATATATAATTATCACCGATTGAATACTAGGTTGAAGTTTCGTTTTCTCATAATGGATCAGGTGTCGAGGAAAGAATTTTTAGGTTAAGTTCGTATAATCGATGACAAGCGTCCGCGATTGGTGGAGTTTGTTGCAATATAACAAGTAAATCTAGATAGAAAACGTACAACAACGGAGATTCGCGAATGCAATTAGACATACTCGCTGTTCTATGAGTTTTTTTCAATGATTCGTACAAAATTGTCAGCGCAACATCAATCTCATTGTGTTCATCTCCAAAATCATCTGGCCAAAGTGATCTAGAGCATCACAAAATTAGATTTCCATCAACTATTCGCCTGATTTACCTTGCTGATCGAAGGTATTTGATTGCATTCGAATATGTATTCGAATGCAAACATTGAAAGATATACGCAATTGCCGTGTCGCGATTTGGCAAATTGTTTGTTTCGATCGTTGGCTGATCTTCTTTACCCGAGCGAAGATCATTCAAGAAATCATTTAAACCATTCCACGCTATGGTGAATTCCGACGACAGATTTCGAATGTTCATTACTGGATCGCGTGTCACTGATAGCAAATTACTGACCAATTTCGAATAGCTTTCCGCTAATGTGATTACTTGAAAGAACAAATCTAAACGAAAGAATACAATACAAAAGTCAAATACTATTTCACATGTTACACGATAAATAATATTGAAGTCGAAATGTGCGTCATACTTGACGCACCGTAAGTGTCATCTTTCTCAACTATCAACGCAAAAGAATTTGATAGGCTTAATAATTATTATTCATAGAACTGAAATATCTTTTTCTTCTTCGTTCGGTATGCAATTTCAATCTATCACATGAATGTGAACGCACATTGATAGATGAGAAAGTTTTGGGTACGAACACACGGTTCAGATTTCTTCGTAGTTATGTAATCATTCAACATCACACAATGGCGATCATTGACATTTGACATATATTTTAATCTGAACGTCCCGACACACTAGGCGACGGTGGAAATGTGTAAGTATCGAAAGAAAAGAATCACTTCTTCTTCTGTTTTTTTGGTAAATGTCCTTGATGTTTTATTGAACGCGAATTGATTTCACTTACTGTAAAGATGTTTGCACATGTGAACTTTTTGTTCGTTTGAAACGAATGTGTCGTAGCCGCGTTCTCCTAATGATTGCAACTTCAAATTCGCTTTTATCGAGTCCAAACAGTCGATAGCCAAAGCTTTCTTCGAGATATAATTCGTATAATTCTCATTCAATTCTGTTATTATTAATCGATGTTTAATCAATAATTGATTGATGTTCATGATATTTTCATCAGCAAAAACTAACGTGCAATCGAGACTTTCCATTAGGACATTCAACATATGAACTAAAAAAGATAAACAGAGTTACTAATAATGAGAAAATATTGATGGGAAAAATCAATAACGAACTCAGTTGGGACACCATTTGTCGAAAGCGATTGTCCATTGAAAGGCAGTGGCATGTTTCATGAACAAAAATCGATAATCTTCGTCGGATTTCCTTTTGAAAGAGAAATCAAATATTCCACTAAAGCGTGAAATACGGAAAATTCTTACTTTGAATAAGCGTCGAAATAATAAGAAGGTCTTAACACTATCTGATGGATTGATTTCATCGATTAAATTCTTTGCGTGTGTTTGCCAAGCATCTTCTATATATTCATTATTCATGGTCACAACGTGCAACAATCTAGTTGGATGATGCGTGTGAGTGACCGTCAAGTCCGGCATGTCTTCCCTGAAATCGATAAACAAACAAATGATCATCCAGTGTTCTTGATCTTTGATGAAAGTCGTGTAGACAATTATAAGGAAAAGCAGATATAACTGATAAACAGTAGATGAAAGCACAGGTGATTTGCACAGATAAACACATACCGAGACCATGATAGCGACGATTTACTCGGTGCTCTCCTTTTACGTTTTTGTGGTTCTAGCTTTTCCACCACGTATGGGCTGTATAGATAAGAAAAAATTGGTTTTTACACTCAGCAAAACATGCTAATATTTTCATCGAGCGAAATATCAATCGATTCTGTGCAATTGAGAAGACTACTTACGAATTAGCAGAAACGCCTGTTCTTTCTCGTCCAGTGGTAGGAGCTGTTGTCGTTGATGCATCCATCGCCGATGTAAATTCGTGCATTTGTCGTGATGTATCGACGACAACATCAGTCATATGTGTAAAGTCACTTGCACTTGGCTAAAACACAAAGAAAAGCAAACGATTGCGAGTAAAATTCCGAGCGAAATGGAAGATTGTTACGAAACAAAAAGCTGATTGATATTAAGCGGTAAGTGATTGCGGTAAAGAGGCACAAGAGAGAAGTAAGGAAGTTTTGTGCAGTGAAAGTTAGGACGATAAGTAGACGAAAAGCAAACAAGAGAAGAACAAGGAAAGAGTAATCAAACGTAAGACTGCAAAACAACCTTGCGACTAGGCACTTTGCTTCCACTAGGACTAGCGAATGATGGTAATTTTCCGCGAAGTTTGGATTTGATGCGGTACGTATCAAACCATTCTCCAACTGTCGATAAATTTCGAAGTGTATTGCTTAAACTATTCCGACGTGGCTAAAGCGAATAGGTATGATTAGTTAATGAAATAAATTAGTGGAAAAATATGATATCCAAGTCTCTTTTTTTCTCAAATAAATCGAGTTTATTATACCTCAGGTTCAACCGGTATTGGATTATCGTCAAAAGACGTCATCAGACCGTCGTCTTCATCGCCGAAATCTGGACCATCGGTTGTAATTGGAAACATTTCTTGAAGAGAATCCTAGACAGACAGAGAGAGAATATAGATAGACGTGTACAAATAATCCTGTGTGTTAATTAATATACTTCGTCATTTAAGAAATCGAATTGTTTCGATATGAAGGTTTGATCGACATTTTCCGATGTCATCGATTCTTTGCTTGAACTTGGTAAACTACCCATAGGTGGTTGTTCGGCTAAATCACTTGTTTGACTGAAGACAACCTGTTCGAATAGAAAAATTTCCATATGAAACCGCCAATTCTTCTTTGATTTTACTTACACTGGCACTACGATTCAGTGGTAATCGTGATAGACCTGCTTGTTTGCCGCATGCAAGCATCAATGCAGTTAAATGTTCGCGAGTTTTGGCCTGAATTATCACGAATAAGATGAAAGAATTGAAAGAAAACAGTTATGATACAAACTTGTGATTGAGCTGCGTTTTGTTTCCAACTGGTTATATCCATTTCAGTCGCTGCCATAGCTGCGCCAAGATACGTATGTCGACGGCGATTATTAATCGTAGTTGCCGAAGGTAAAAACTTCAAGACATTGTGATTTTGTTGCTCTTTATTCTTAATCGCAGTCATGATATTCGATAAATTATATTCAATGTCCAGTGTTCGACCTATTCAAGCGAAATAATGATCGTTAGGATTATTTAAGACTGCACTTACCTGGCAATTCAATACTGCTCTTGTGTGGTTCGAAAAAGTGAACTTCTCCCATGAGTGATGTCAATGGTGTTGTGTTGTAATGACTATTTGTAGTGATATGTTTTGGTGTTGACAATGTTGATGAACGTTGAATTAATAATTTCAATGTCTTAGTTACTTCCGTACAATATTCGGTCTTATTGACATATTTACACAATGTTCGCACGAGTTCGTTATTGAACAGTGCATAGTCATTCAACGCTTTCGTATCAGTTAGTGTCACGAGATGATAGAATATGTCTAAAATGGATGTTTGTAAATAAACTGGCCCATTGTCAAGTATTTCGCATAAAAATCGAACCCAAACGATCGATTCTTGCGCATAAACATCAATTAAATACTTCAGAACACATTTCGCCCATTGTGATGCTGTGGAACCGAATTTGCCCTGTGCGTATAATGACATAACTGTTGCTAAATTGGTTAATTTCTCCCTATCTTCATGTTCATTACATATTCGTGCAATCTGATCTGCTGCCTGAACACACAGGACATGTTGATTATCGTAATTATACATCATATACGGCAATAAAGCGATCACATTAATTGCCAATGAAGATTTGCTTGTTGCTATGAACGGTAGTGTTAAAATGTTTGTTAAACAGCTGATCAAAGTCATTGTGGAGTCAAATGTGATCGACGATGTGCAACCTTTGAGAACTAACGCTTGTACACCGGGAAATTGTTGCCATTTGATTGCTTTTAGTATGTTCATAATACGTTCGATGTAATCACTTGTATTCAGTTGGATTTTATTGATGATTGTTGATAATAATTGTATCGCTAAGGTAAATTCATATTCATAATCAGATTCGAGTAAACAGATTCCGATCCAGAATAATTGCGCGAGAACAGTTTTCGCATCGTCAATCGATGCAGCGAGAGTTTGAACGTCGTTTGTATTTGCCGACACGGAATTGTTCAATGAATGATTAGGAAAGAAAATTTGTTGTTGACGAACGTTCTGCGCACTATGTGATCGCGTTAATGTAGACGTTGTTGACGAGCAACTTCGATTGGATTCGGGACTGAATCGCAAGGAGTTCGTTTGTTGATCGGTTGGTTGAAGGAGAAAACCATTTGTTGTCGATAGACTTGGACATATTGTTGTAGTGGAGTGGCCATTTGTTAATGTTGATGAAAGAATATTGTTGTTTCTCGGACTTGTTGGTGCTGTTGCCATTCCCGAATTGGTGACAACAATAGCGAGTTGATCGCGTGATCGACGATGAAATGTTCGAGCATGATGTCTTCGATCCGTAGGTAGTAACGTGTTACTTTGCAATGATTCAATCTGATTTGCCAGTATAGATGGATTTACTATATGTGAATTGGTCACATCTTTTGAAGGAGACAATTGTGGAATCGATGTGGAAAATAATCCATTGATTTGTTTGTGTATTGAATCAACATTATGCGTTAAAGTTAATAATAACTCAGTGACATATCCTTGCATGTCATCATTATGTTCAGCAACTGTTTCAACCAATCGAGAGAGAATATCGATAACCCAACGAAAATTCAAAGGTAAACCCAACGCACGGATAATCTAAAATCGAGAAAGAAAACGATGTTATTCATATGCGATCAATTCAACATACCTGTATTGATCGTCCAGCGTAATGTCGACTTGAGCAACTCAATGTTATTCTCAAGGCTAATTCCATCCAACGTTCTTCTAACATTGCTTGTGGTACACATTTTTGAAATAAGCTGACAATCCACTGTACAAATTGTGTTAATTGTAATGAACTGCGAATAGTGTGGACCTGGGCTGTGATGTCTTCGTATGCCCACAAAGGACAGCCTTTCTTTACGTTTAAATAAGCAATTAAACGTTGGACAACTTCTTCACGCGAGAGAGATACTGACGGATCTACTTCGGTCAGATTCATTTCATTATTTGATGACGAAGAATTATCATTGAGACTATCAGCAAACAGCGATTGATTATTGACATTGATACCGTTGGTGTCTCGCTCTTGGCGGATTTTCGTTGATAATTTACTATTATCCCAATCGACATGAGAAAGTAACATTTCACTTAACCAGATTTGTTCCGATTGAACACTCAATGCAAGTAATAGATTAAACACAAGACTTTTACAATGTTCATAGACAATAGCACGGTTATGGTCCATTCCTGAAGATATACAAACAAATCGATAATTTTCACTCTAAAGAAAATAAAACGCAACTTACCGAGCATGGCCACATGTAGTAGTTGAGGTAAATGAGCTGACCAATCGATTTGTAACCCACTGACAATTAATTCGTTGATGAGCATAATAGCAATACTACATCGAAATAGACACGGGATTGGAATAGACAGCTCGGGTAGGAGAGTTTTCAATGGTGCAGGAGTACCACCGTATGGAGCTAATGGCAACGGAGCTGCTTGTTGGCATTCATCAACGCGTACCATAATAGAATGATCTAAATCAACAAGAAGAATAAGTAATTTAGGTGAGAAAAATTCCAAACCTTTCTCAATATCAGCGACTGATAATTTCTCGTTAAAGTTCGTTGATAAACTATTTTGCGATGATGTTCGAATCTTAATTGTATTTAAACAGGAGACATGTTCTTGAAGATTATCTTCGCCACTATGGTGTCGTTTTGTATGAATAATTCCACGATGTTCATGTGAATTTGTTGATTTTCTAAATGTATTTGTACCCGACATTTGTGACGAGTTCGCATTATTGATCAGAAATGTTGCTGCGGAATTGTTGAAACGGAAGAATGGCAACGTATCAGTTCTTTCCAAGGAAATATTTAACGATTCCGTTATTTGCAATTCGTTCAATAATTCATTCAATAAACGTTCTTCATGATTTTTGCACATGTAAAGAATGATCTTTTTAGCGTAAGGCAATAGCTCGCATGGAGAAAGAGTGATCATGATCAGCATGTAACGTAGAATGACTTTCAGATTATGTGACCAAGTTCTATGAATGAGAAGAAGTTATTTGAATAGAAAAACAAAAGATTTAAATTACCCGGTTAGAGCATTCCATAGTAGTTCAAGTTCAGGTGCATGCTCAGAAGAGAACTAAACGAGAATGTTTAGTAAGAGTTGTCATAGAGATCAGAACATACTGTTGCGGTTAAATAAAAAAGATTATTTAGAACGAGTTCAGTTGATTGTACTGAACCCCAGCCGACTCCTTGTAAGAATGCATCGCCTTGTTCTTCATTCAAGGTAATGTCATGTCCATGAGCGCTTCTTGATAATGACGGATCGATGAGTTCGATATTGTGTATCCATGGTAATAAAATCATGAATAAAGTTCCTCGTGAGCTGGGATTTGCTGTTAAAATTCGAGTCGTTATTTCTATTCAAAAGAAACCATTGAGAATATTCACAGATTTCGATTGTTTTTTTTCTTACCGGAAAACATCGCCATGGTTAAATCTGGTCGACGTCTAGCTAAATATTCGCATAACATCATTTGACTCTTGGAATAGTTCGACGCAAGTGATATAATATACGCAATATCATCTGATGATGATATTCCATTCGATTGTTGACTAGTTGTTGGCTGAGATTCGCTTAGATGTCCTTTGCATAGAACAACCATCAATCGTAATGCTAACTCATGAACATGCATTCGTGGAGATCCAACATTCGTCAATGCAATGGTTAAAACCGAGGGCAAATCGCATGGATAATCACTTGAATAGAATAGATGTATGTTTATGGGGATGGACGTTAGCAAAGGATTTACTTGGCTACTTCGATAAAGACTTTGGCAAGAGCAGTGAAACATCGATCACTGAATCGGACTGATTTCGTGTAACAGCGATCGATAACCCATTCCACAACCATTGTATTTGTTGTCTTACCATGTAGTTCAAGTAATTGAAACAGAGTTGTAACCGATAATTGACTTGTCTAAATGAAAGTAAAGGACAAGAAATGAAATTTGCCTCGAAATGTTGTATGTGAAAGATTTAAAGAGCTACAGCGAGTAAATATTGACCGACACCGAATTGAAAATAGCGTGTTTTGAAGTTAGATCGATTCGAAAACCTGTATTTTCGAATCTACACTGCAAATTCTCGTACAAAAAAGAAATCATATCGGGAGATGAAGAAAATAAGCTGTACATGAAAAGTCTTCATTACGCTTTTTTTCTCTTCAATTACTTCGTCCGCTGAGCATTTATGTTGAAGAAAATCATTTGTTTCATTGAAAAGAAAAATTGAACTTACAAATGACGGATATATCTTGACAATGATAGAAATAGATAATGAAAAAGAATAGATATGGCCAATCGCTTTTACCTCATGTGCAGCCATGAATTGATCAAGCCAAGGTGCAACAGTTTTCTGAAACCATTCATCTTTGATCGTTCCACAACACAGTGTTGCTGCACATGCTCGAATAGCAAATAATTCCAATTCACTGCATGGCTCAGATTTTATTCGTTGTTCTCGCGAACTACTAAGCACAATGACATTTTCAATCTGCAACAGATACCAGGGCAACATACTTTGTCGAAGCGAACACGGTCATAATATTCAAATTTCCACTCCATTTGCGAAATAGTTCGAATAAACTGTAACGGATTTGTGGTGGAATCAATGTCTCTCGCATGGAATCTAGATTTTATAGAAACTATATAACATTGGTAGTCAGCAAATGGATACGCACGAGGAATTTGGTTGATAAATTTATAGATAAATCGCGCAAAATGTTGTCGTATTTGCGTTGCTAGATCCGAATCTCTTTCGTTTTCTAAATCCAAATAACTAAGTCCACCCTGAAGGTATTCATGATAAATTTGATACGACGAGCGTTTTGTTTCAGGTTCACTTGAATAACTACAAGACACATATATACGTCTAAATATGAAGAAGAAAATTTTGTTTACCAATGTCGAAATACATCTCGATCGGCTAGTAATTCAAAAATACGAATCAATCGAAGACGCATGCAATCTCGTCTTTTCATTCGGCGAACTTTCTCTTGTTTAACTTCCATGGCATCTTTGATATGAATCGTTAGATCTTCCAACAAATCTCTGCAAAAGAAAAGCAATACAACAAGGTGCAACTGTTTGCTGTTCAACGAACTTGAATGCTTCGGGATTCGTTCGTCCAAGACCTCGAATGACAATCTCGCGTATATCGCTCGTTTCACAGCGCAGCAACTAAAACAATTGACGAGTAATAGTCAATTATAAACGATCAAACTTACACTAACAACGATGCGAAATAATGATACAGCTGTGTTCGATGCCGGAGTATAGAATTTCGATGAATCTTGATGCGTTTCTTGGTAGACACTAATATGTAAGCAAGTTTAAACAAAGTAAATTCAGAGTTTCGTGATGCAAACCCTTGATCAACGTTGAATTGTTGTGATTTCTCAGAGCCAGATATAGTTAAACAACATGCACAGATCAAATAATTTTTCCAAAGATTGAGGTTGTACTCTCTTTCATTGGCTTTCTTCATAAAATCGTTCGTACGAAAGACAAATGATGAACGACTCTCTGTTGTTTGATTACTAAACAAAACAAAGATCACTCGCTATTTTTCATTTCGCTGAACACTTACCTCGGGTCGACGTATGGAAATAATTGTGTTAGACGAAAAAATACCATTCTCCATGCTTCGATACGTGTCAACGGGCATTGAAGGATATTTTTATAAACGAATAATTCGGCAAGACATTCTGTCCACATATCGAATCGTGCATTTAGCTCATTCGATGTCAATGAAGTCGATAAATTGTTATTATTTGCTGTATTTTGTGTGGTAATCGATGTTAACGTTGTTGTTGATGCATTAGAATTCGTTGTGGCCATAATTTGTGATGAAACAAGCAAATTATTCGATGGTTGTTGTAAAGAATTCGGCAAGGATAAAGACAACTGAGATTGAGACTGTTGAGCTTGTTGATTTTGAGGAATGATAGCTAATGATGGTGTGACTGCTGTGTTCGTTGCTGTTGTATTGATTAATGGTGAAACTGTGGAGGTATTTGGATTCAATACATTCAGAGATGCCGTGGATTGTAGAACGTTGGTGCTAGTAGCCATATCGGAACCTGACTGCATGGTTTTGAAATCGTCTTGAGTGTCCCACATTGAGGAACGATCGACAAGCCACGATAAATCACATGTGGAGTTACAGAGCAGATTCGCCTAATAAAAAAAAAACACGTGCCAGGTCAATTCTGATTCAATAGGATAAAAGTTTACTTTTTCTTGAAGTGTCAATGACGGTGTGAGTTTCTCGATGACTGTCGGAACAGCTGCATCCAATATATCAATCAAACATATTTGATTTGGCTAGAGTAAAAGAAGGATATCGATCGGTAAACGTTGACTTATTCTATCTACTTGTAAGCATTTCGATGCGACTGCAATATTTTTCACTTCACGTAAGATCAGAACTCCATATTTTCGTCGAACATGATGTGTTTGGCAAAGTGCAATTATACCAAATCCTTCCGCCATTGCTAAGGTTTCCATATCAGTTTGCGGAGAGATCGTTGGTCGACTAGGTGTTTGCTAGAATTTTTTCATGAAATTATCTCGTATTCCTTCCCGCTCTATATCTTACTTTACTCGTCGAATTGACCAAAACATGTTTCCATTGTTGTAACAATTGTAATAAGAAGCGCATGGAATGCTCTAACGTTGTTTTACCCGTGTCCGATAGAAACATCAACTGATCGGTTACTTCACGTAGGATATAATTTGTGAATCCACGAAATACACTTCTTCTCCATTCAGGTAACTCGATAACAAAATACTGAAGTGATTGAAATGCTTGCACAGCTAATTCGTGATCCATATGTATGGTTAATCTCGCTAACATTTCTATCAATTCATCTTGAGATGTTCCTAATGGTAGAAGACGTGGTAACGCAGCTATACATGTGCGCAAAAGATCAATTTTTGGTTTACGATCACCACTAAAAAAGATACTCTCGATGACTTTTCCATTGAAAATTATTTTGTTTACCTTAGTAAATCTTCTGTATCTTTATTAGCGCTATCTGGTCGCGTAACTAACAAACATCTCCCAACCTGTGTGTCGAGCATTTTCAGTATAGTATCGAATGTTTTCCGAATAGGTTCGTAATAATTCTGCAATCCAATTTCTTTAACTATCGAATCACTGATCATCTTTGTACACGTTCGTCGCGGACGTAATGTATGACCCGATGGGAATGTCACTGAAAATATTCGATACATGAAAAACAAATCCAGACAAATATCTGTCTTTTACTGTTATGCAATGGCATCATGGGTTCGTCTTCATTTTGTGCGAGACTGTCTGCGATGACTAAGAATGCTCGTAAACCGACATTCATACGCTAAAAAGGAAAGTGAATGAAATGGAATGAACTGGAGAGAATTCTACTTCGGGCATGATGTTTCGACAACGGCCGACACTGAGTAGATCGAATATGATGTCTTTCATCGCGAAATCGAGTTTTTCCTTAAATAAAGAGAAGAGAAAAATGACTTCGGAGAAGAATTTGAACAAACTTGAGAGATGAAGTGGATAATTTTAACAAAAATGTTCAATGGAATGTCTTTTGGTGTTAACGCTTTGAAACTCTTTGGAAACAAACTATTTACTATACATGTTAAATGCTGATTCGTTGTTTTAACATTTTCACCCTTGAATCGAACCATATAAACCCTAGAAGAGCATTTTCAATATCACAAACAGTCGTAATCTTTATTTATCATCTCACCAGATCAAACGATACAGCGATTCCAATGATACTCGAGCTAATTTCGCTTCGCCACGTAGATTTCCCAAGCAAAGTAACATAAACTTGTTCCAATTATTGAAGAACATTTGTCTCTGACTGATACATAACAAACAAGTCATTAGTGGATACATGGCCTAGAAGGATCGACATAGAGGCCGACTTAATTGGGAAAAGTGTTTCCTACCAATCGATGTTTATTCTTTGAACACAGATCCAATACATGCGAATATAATAAATCAACAAAGTTTCGAACGATCGGAATGTTCATTTCGAGTTTAACGACCTAAATATCAATCGAAAATTTTGTTTGAGAGAAAATTTCGGTGTCGATAGTTTTACTGCTGCGACAGGTAAAAGAATTTCCACAAATAGGTTTGCCAACGAATTTTTGATATCACGTTCGCGTACTTCAAGAAAATAATTTGCCAAATCGAGAAGAAATTGAAAGCAAGCCTCAAAATCTTCCACTGGTGTCATCTAATTCAACAAATAGATCAACTTTCAATCATCCAATTCGATTTACTTTGACACGGAAAAATCTCATTCCCGTATTCAAATTAATAATGTTTGCATTGACGGACGGACTGGCTGGTTCTTTTCGTAGGTTATTTAATTCCAGCATGAATCGTCGTTTAACGGATAAAAATCTATCAAAATGACAATCACAAGTCGATTCTCCGAAGAAATTCTCACCGGCTTTGCGCTAATACACCAACGACTTCAGCATATAGATCACAGATTGTTTGATAGTTGAGTTGGTTAGGTTGTGTCGATGTTCTGAACATATGGAAACAACAATACATAAAGAAAATCTCGAGATTAGACTCAGTTACATGTCATTGAATTTTTCGTTGCCTCGAAACCATTTAAAAGCTTGATCTTCAATATTCGACACATCGAATCCCGGATGAAACGAAAGCTAAAATCATAGCACATCCATTCAAACCATCCTTATTCGGTCCTATTCTGCTCACCTGTTTGAGAACATCAATTAAAATCAGACAAAATATAAAATGTACAGTGAGCTAAAAACATAACGATAAAATTATTATGCCAAATGCATTTGATTATCCATTACTTGTCGACGTTCTTCAAGCCAATCATTTTCTCTAAAACAAACAAGACATCCGTAAGAATCAATTGGATTCTTGTTTATTTGCATACTTTATCGCTGATGTTGCCGTGGATGTCGGTTTTATTCCACGTAATTTCAATTGATCGTCATTAATGTGATACCGAAACCATTCGAATGATATTCTCACTAACGATGGCAGGGAATGTTCAGCGATCGCTTGGAAAACATCAAGCAGCTCATCGAAATGAAAATCATCACCACGTTTCAAACATTGATTCAATGGGATATGCTAGACAGAGATCGCATGACAAGCCATGTTGATTTGACTGGAACAAACTTACCTGTTTACTCTCCGAACACACATCAGCAATGCGTGCTTCAGCAGCAATAAAAAATTGATTTAAAAGTAGATTAAGTGTGTATTCTCCTGGTTTTATCGTCGCATCAAGAGAAGATGCTGGTTCAATGGAAAATGTCGAACGTATGTGCCTTTCAGCACCCCACGGAAGTCGTCGAACAGTGTCAGACATCGAGAAGTGAAGAATTTTTTCCGATGCACATATGTACGTATGTAAATAACGATAAGTTTAATGACTCATGGAAAATGAATTCCTATTGGTAACGAGCAATCTGCCAATAAAATGACAAGCAACAGAATAAAGTGAATTTCTGACGTCAACGTCAAAATAATTGTAAAGTGTTTTTATTAATTTGCAAATACAAACATACACGTTTGAAAGTAAATACAGTTCAGTTTTCTCTCACCTGACGAAAAAAACGCACTTTTACGCAACGAACTAAATCATCCTTGACTGTTTTCAATGACAAATTGAGTACGTTTATTTTTCAGTAAAAAAATACAGAGGAATTCTATGTAAATGAGATTCACAACGGATTTCTTTGTTTGAAAAGCAATGTCTATTTGTTGAGATTATTTCAGCGGTTGTTTGGGTTTTCGAACTTGAGGTATCATTGGCTTAGTCGGAACCATTTGGATGTTCGATTCATTTAAAATACGATCGAGAACTTTCTCAAATTTTGCATCTCCAACTTGTTCACCGATATGATATAATTTCAGCATATAATCCGAATGAAAAACATTACTATTATCCATGAACCGTTTGTAGTCAGTTTGGAGTAACTATTCGTAAACAAAAGTCGTATGTGGAATTCGTATAGAAAGCAAAGGACTTACGCGAAAATCACTTTCAAGTCGAGCACGGGAAGAAAATTCGCGTCGATAACGTTCTTCAGCTAATTTGATTCTAAATTCAACGATAAGTTTTCGTTTTTATCAACAAAGTATTTACTTATTATTTAATTCAGCGACTTGTTCTGCATGTCGTTGGTTGATCGCTTCAATATCCTGTGTGTGTTCTTTAGTTAATTGTGCTCGTAACTTTTCCAAAGCTTTCAATTCTCGTTCAGCGTATTCAGCCTATCGAAAAATCATCTTGTTGATCGACGAGAATCAAGAAAAGTTGTCTCACATCTTTTTTCGCGATTAATTCTTGAGCAAATCGTTTCTTTTCTTCGAGAAACTCCAATTCTAGTAGTGAACGTAACCGATCTTCTGCCTGTTTGACTGCCTAGAACACCAAACGAAAGAAATGGCTTTCTATCTACAGTCACAGTTTCTAACTATAGCAAGTTGTTCATTAGCCAATTTCCATTGTCTTGCTAATGCTTCTTCGCATTCTTTTCTCATTCGTTGAATCAACGCTTCTTCTTCAGCACGATTCTTTTCTCGACGTAGACGTTCGTAATCAGCGAGAATGTCATCGAATTCCTAAGAAAACGAATACAAATTTTCTTTTCAAATTGGTTCAGTTTACTTTTTTCAATCGGCGTCGTTCTTCATCCATTTGCGCTTTCCAATGTCGAGTGATTTCATCAGTTTTCAAACGATATTCGTTCTCCAATCGTCGTCGTTCAGCATCGACTAGCTGCTGATAGGTTTGTTGAATACGACGTTCGTTACTAACTTCCATTTGATACAATAGTTCATCACCAATTGCTAGAAGAGAATCACTGTTTACATCCACTCATTCTTTTCAAGTTTGAATAAAAAGTGAACTCATCTTCAATCACTACAGATATATCGACAACGATCTTACCTTGACAGATTTCATTTCTCTCTCTAAAACTGCGTTAATATGGATTAATATTTTCATCGAATGCATTTATTAATAACTAAGATAAGAAAGAACTCACTAAGAATGTGCTCATGCGTTACTTGCTGAACTAGTTCTTCTTTCGGATGATAGAATCGATGAGAAACTTTGGTATCAAGTGGAGCGGGTTGCTGACGCATGCGAATAGGCAGGAAGCATCGTCTTGATCCGCCCGTTGTAAAAGGTCGATCAGTGGAGAACCGAACAGCTTCATAATGGGCTTGAGACATGCTATTATATCTATAGAAAAAAGGCAGCTTTTTAATTTTAGAGTGCACCGCACGATACAAATGTCACTGAATTAAAGAGAAAAGTCTGAGATCTGTAAGAAAAGAACTGTTTTTTAGCTATTGGCAAAAGAAACTTGTCGTGCTAATTGTTGATCATCGTGAATTGGAAATCGACTTGGCTCATATCGGTTTTGAAAGTATTTATCGATAATACTATCTGCATCTTCCACTTCAATGGGATTTTTGACACATTTGCGGATATCTTCCCAAATATTATCCGACAATTTCTTTTGTGGATCGGTATTTGTCTCTTTTTCTTGCAGAGAGCTACGCGACCAAGCATTCCAGATACGCATTGTACAATCAAGGGAAACCGTAACATATTGTCTCCGTTCAGGAATAAACAAAACATCTCTAGAATAAAAACGAATTCAAATCGATAATTCTTATTTGACTCATCATACCGAATGACATCCGTATGTCCATCATTTGTTTGAACACATGTATATTCATCAATTTCGAATACTTTTAACGTGTCTTGGTTGCAAATTAAAAGTGCTCGTTGAACATGATCGATCGCAATGGCGTGTATACTACCTCGAGTGTTAATCGCTTGGAGCAAGTCTCCTTTCATTCCCTAGAAATTTCCTAGTCAAATCAAAAAGATTTATGGGAGAGATATATTACCCAGATTCGAAATTCTCCGTTATCCATTCCCGTAATCCATTCATTCGTAATGAAATTCCATTTAATACATGTTACTTCGGAATCTACTCGTGCTTTCAGTTCATAAGCCAACTCCATTTTTGAACCTGTCGATGAAAACTTTCGAACGTAAACGCTCATATCACTTCCAGCGGCATACGCGAAACATTTCAATACTGGACTGTAGTCCATATTATGAATGTAGCCCATCGACGCGGTTTCTGCCGCATCAACGTGTGTCGCATTTGGATTACTGTAAACATCGTGAAGCAAGAAATGATTCAAATCCCAAATACAAATACGTCGATCCCAACCAGCGCTGAGAAGATAAGTAGTGCCAAGTCCGTCGTCATCTTCGACAACCGCTAACGAAGTCACTGGCTCAGTATGATTACTGAATATCTTGAGCAGTGTAAAGCCGACAACACGATTAGCAACGTCACCTTCTGAAATGAACCATAGGAACAAGTATTTCATGATGAAAAAAATCGTCGGAATACCTTCTGCGCCATGATCTGTTTCATGAGCTTGTGCTTTTAACGTTTTCAAAGCTTCTAATGCTTCAGAATCAAAGCCCCAAACATAGATATTCTTATCTTCACTAGCAGCGATAATTAAATCGCATTTTTCCACAAATATAATTCGAAGAATAGATTTTCCCGATGCCGCTTTTGCTATGCTATTTGATGATTGTGAGTTACTCGGTCTCTCTAAATGTTCATACTGAGGCACATAACCACCGATGCCTCGTTCACGTTCTGTAATTTTCGCGGACGAACGTGAACGTACATAATATGCTGGTAGTCGTTCGTCCACCGTTTTAACACGTTTTCCAGATGCTGCGCGTTTCGAATCGGTTGCCGACGACTTTTCATTTTTGGCTTGTTCGCCGGTTTTACCATCTTTGCCGTTGGCATTCGGTGTGCTATTTATTTCACCCAAGGAAACAGCTTGAACTAAATATTCACTTATATCTTTTTTCCCTTCTAATTTCAGAAGACGATCTTTCGAATACATAATTCGATTCAGTTGCATTTGCTCCCATTTGAAAACATTTCCTATGCACAAAGAAAAAAACTATATTTCTATCGATTCGCTGTTTCACCCTATCAGTAGTTTAGTATATTACAAAACCTCACACAACTGTCACGCACACTGATTGCTTAGATTTCTACTCTCACCTTCAGTATCTCCTGTAAACATCTAGTTAAGTAATTAGATGAAGACGAATTAATACGTAGCGGGAAGATTTTATCTTACCAAGATCGGTGCTTTACTAGTAAAGCACACATTCTCCAAAGGAGATTTCACTTTTAAACAGGAGACACAACCACTATGAGAGAAATTACGCAAATGAACTATTTGAAGATGGGGAAAAGTAGATAATAATCACGTTTTCTTGTAATACCATGCATGAAATTGTTTTGTATTTGTCGAAGCAACAACAATGTTCAATTCAGGTATATATCGAAGGCAAACAAGACAATAATTCGGTCTATTTTTATCATTATCAGCAAGTTTTTCATCGGCATTCAGAAATGTATCTTAGAAAAACAAAATTCATTTCAATTGGAAAGACTTTCGTCATAAATCGACACTTACCAATGAAACTCGATACGCTCTCTCCACTTTTCGGATCAATCACTTCCGCATAATGTTGACCAGCAGCTTTAGAAAGTGATCCATACGTCAAAGAAACACATTTTCAGAAAAAAAGAACTTCCTACCGATCCAGACTGTTTTTGTCACACTCACAAAAGTCAAACCAGTCACCGCATGAGTAAAATCATTAAATTTATACAATAATTTCCCATCTAAACTCCACACTTTAGCTGTTTTATCAAACGAACCCGTCATTAACCATTCACTATTATCGATGGGATTTTTCTGTGCTATGATACACGTTATCCCAGCAGTATGAGCCGAAATCTTCTTCGACACAGCCGGAGGATCCGAAAGTGGACAATCGTAAATGATTAATTTTCCATCAAATCCCACCGAATACAATTTATCGAGCGTTAGAATACCCGTCGTTATATCCGTATGTTCACATATGATACTCAGCGGTCTTCCCCGAATAACTTGACCATTTGTAGGATTACTATCATATTCATGCAGTTGAATACCTTTTGTTTGAAAGAAATCGTGCTCGTAAAGATATATTTCTTCGACAATGTATTTTACCTTGTGAGATACCGAAAATGATTTGTTTCAAACGAGAATGGAAACAAATAGCGTATACTACAGAGCCGATGTTTAGTTTATCAATGACAGAACCACTACCTAGAAATGATCCAGTGAAATTCTTTTTTTTCTACACAAAACTTTACCATAATACGTAACGATCGTCGAATCATTACCAGCCGAGAAAAATATTCGACTAGAGGGAAGTGAACTCAACGCAGTGACCCAACCTTTATGCTTATAACAATGCTGTATTCGTTCTCCTGAAGAAGAGTTTGCTTTCAACAAGATTATGTTCAACTTGAGTTTTACCTGTTTCATGGTTATATGTGTCTACGGAACCATCTTCGAAACCAAGAACTAACTCACGTCGTGATGGAATACTTCCAATAGCTGTTACTTTGGATTTAATATTTCTTATATCCAAATAAGCCTCTAAAGCCATTAATCTATACGAAATTCAAGAATAAGTTTTCTTGTCGAAGATTCTGAATTCGCAAACAAACAAATATATCGTAATTATTCTTGTTTAAAAAAAAAAGAAAAGTTTTGCTAGAAAAATTCTTCTAAATCTACGCAGACATCTTTAACTCTCTGTTAACAGGCACAAATATACATTTAAAAACGAAAGCAGATGAACAAATAAAGTAAAAACAAGAAGTACTTAAATTTAAAAAAAACCTAATTAGATTCTTCTCCGTCGAGATTCTCATCCGAGTCCATCATCGAAGTTTTTGTTGAATCTGCTGTCAAAGGTCGTCGATGTTCAGCACCTATAAAAACACATCTTCATACAAAAAGACGATATTGTATCACAAATAAATTACCTTTACTTGCTTGAGATTTCCATAGTCTATCAAAGATGAAAGATAAGTACTCGAAACGAAACAGGAACTTGGTACTTACGAGTCATAAGTATGTTGAGATACGTCACCTGATGAAAGTGGATTATTCGTGATCAAATCTCGGGTTCTGAAAATAAACGAAAGAGCGTTTTATTTCTGTCTGCAAATCTTTCGAAACAATATCGAAGAAAAGAAAATGTTTCATAGATGATCTTTTGATCATATTTGATTCATTTTCTTTTCTACATTAATGATGTCGTGCTATGAGTATAGTTAAAGTGGAACATTCAATGTAGGGTGTGCAAAGAGAAATAAGAAGTAGCGTTTGTTGTATGTTATTGAGGGTTCATTTGCATACGTGCTTGCGATCTTACCGAAGATGGACTAGAAAAAGAAATAATTTGATGTTTCTGGTCGATTTAACCAACAATACTACTGGTGTACACTCAGGAAAGCAGATTAGCTGACGGCGAAAACTGTCAGAATACGTACGAAATTTGGGGTAAATGAACGTTCGGAGTTTTGCCTGGCGGATTTGTATGTAAAGTTGTGAATGTATCTGTTTCTTCGTCGTCGTCATCGTCATCATCATGGTTCTGAAGTATCAACAGAATGCGATATTTTTGAAGGTAATTGTATTTACCTGAGTTTTGAGCGTCTCTCGGGTTGGTTGAAATCCTTGTGCGATCGCACTGATGCCTGGTTTTTTACCTTTACTCGCAGATTCTTGTAGTTTCTGGTCGATAATGCGTTTTTTGTCCGTAACACTCGATGTACGAACTGGTACAGAAGCTTCAGTTTCACTAAAAGATGACAGATTGACTCCGGTTCATTTACACGATCACTTTACCTTTCAGAATTCGACTGATTTCCTGTTGATTGAGGTTTAACAATTGGCTGTCGAGCGATAGCAGCAATCGCACTTTCTCCATGTTTAGTTGATGGTGTTATGCCACTCGTTACTAGTGCGCTAACACCTTTTGTCGGAGCACTTTTTCTCGGTACTGGTTGAACACTCCTTCCAATTCTCGGTGATTGACGTTCATCATCACTGTCGCTGATATTGGATGCTGTTCTATCTTCGCCTGCTTCGTTAGTTCTTCCCGGACGACTATCATCGTATTTCGTTTTGGACGGAACCGTTGTTGATGGCAATCGATGTTGTTCTGTCGGAGTTCTAGGTGTCGAGTGTTTATTTCGTTTTTGATCTTCGAATGTCACTAATTTGCTACCAGTTGAACGGATGGAGGTAATACTACGTCGAACGTCCAGTCGTTCATTTACTAATCGATCTAGTGTTCGAGATATATCCGCACGAATACGTTCAAAATCGGGTAGATCCTAGAAGCAATGCCGGAGATGAATCACTTTTGAGAAACGTCGCTTACGTCTTGAATATTTCGTCGTGTTTGTAGAACACTTTCCATCTTTGTTCGAAAATCTAGGTCAGTCAAACGAGTATCAGTCTATGCAAATACTGTTTAGATTTCGTATAGGATAGAAAATGAGTTATACTTCCGAGATGCCGAGATTCTCCACATCTTGGAGCTCATCATTGAATTGTTTTCTCGCTTCATCGCGGTATTTCGTTAAAAATTTCGGATTTTCTTTCAAACGCGCAACAAGCTGTGGGCAATAATTGCTGAGAATGATTTCAGTCGGTTGCAAAGGTCGAGTCGGTCGCATTGGAACTGGTGAATCAATAGAGCGAACAGATGGAACAGGCGATTTCCGATCCGTTGTTTGAGATGGCGGATTTCGTTGCTGAAGCTCGTCTTGAAGTTTCTTTCGAAGCGATCGCTCTTCATTATATCGCTAGATGAGTTTGATTTAGTAGACAAGGATGCTACGAAATCCGTGTGACTTACATTTTGATATGTTATAAGTTCTTCGGATAGGCGAGATGAATTGCCTGATGTTGCTTGAAGCAATTGTAGGTTTTGTTTTAAATTCGAGATTTCTTGGACGAGCTAAATCGAAATAAAAGTAAGTACATATAATGAACATTGCAAAGATTTACATTCTCATTTTCATTCTCGAGACGTCGTCTTAGTTTCTGTTCTTTTTTCAAATCCGGTTCTGCTTGTTGCAATAATTGTTTCTAAATTCACGGCGAAAACATTCTGATAAACTTTACTGTTATTCAATCATTTACTAATTGTTCGATTTCTGCACGTAAATGTTTATTCTCTTTCAATAGTTCAGACACACTGGAATCGTTTCGTTGCGGTGATGATGAACGGGTATAGCCATCCTTAACAGATGTTAAATATTCGAATTGCTTTTTCTCTTTAATTGCATCTTACCGTTTTCATTAGGGAAAATCGATCATCTAAGATTGTTAATCTAGTTGTCAGAGTGTGAATTTCTTCCTGAAATGAATTCCATGCATAAATACTTTGAATTTAAATAGGAAAAACCTTACTTTTAATTGTCGAATATGTATTTCACGATCACGAATTTTTTCTTCATCTCCTGCCTAAAATACATCACATTCAATTGTCAATCAACAGCATCCAACAAAATGAATATTCTTCCTTCTCCTTCCGTCGTATATAATCAATGAAACGCATGCAAATGGAATCAGAAAATTGTACAAAACCTACATCGATTCCTTACTGACATATGGACCTATGATGTCGAGTGCAACTGTCTTCACCATTTCAATACTTGTGTAAGCGAATGTGCTATGAGTATGATCGATTCTTTGGAATTGTTCTACATACTTTTTGAACTTTAATCAGTTGTAATTCATTCTCTTTCTTATTCAATTCATCTTTGAAACGTTGAATTTCTTTTTCGACGTCAACGTCACGCTCACGTCGTTTATTTGGATCGTAGTTCGGATGACGACGAGCCATGTGTGCTTCGAGATAAGATACACTCAGGAATGCATGTGTACAAACAGGACACTAAAACGAATATAAAAGTAGACGAATAGTTGGTCTTGCTCGCGAGTTTAAACAGAGATTTACTGTGTGGTAATTCGAATTTTGAGCCATTAACATTCGTTGCTGAGTTTCCAACATTTTTCGTCGTTTCTTCGACTCTTTTTTCGATTCTGCTAATTCAGTTTTGAGTTTTTCAATTTCTCGACGGGAATCGTCTTGTTCCTAATCAAATTTCGAATACGGACAATCATCATTCAAGGGTCAACTGAAAGAAATGACATACATGAAAACTTCTGTTCTTGATTTGCTCATAATCTCCCAATTGCGCAGTAATTTGATCTTGACAGAGCTACAAACAATCACAAAAGTTATTCGTACTGAAATCGAAAGACACAGACCAAAAGATATTCAATGGTTAGTTGAGCCATTTTGTACAATTTCAAGAAATTTGGATCCATTGCTCTTGCATCCTATTGAATGCATTCCACATGGTTTATGGTAGACGTTATTAGATTTGTCAAGAGAAAACTTACAACTTCAGCATCAATGTTACACAATGTGATTTGCTCGAGATTGTCTTGTAAAGCTTGAAAATCCATTTCTCGTGCAATACGATCGACATCAACTGCCGCTAAAACACAAGCAAATCAAATTTTGCTTCTTAAAGTTGAACTCGCGTACCAAGCCGACGCCAATCGATCTTTTCGCTTCGTTTCAAGAATATTCCTGTTCGATTTGCTTGCTGATGAGAAGGACTCAAATAAAGATGGTTCATATCGTAACCAGGAAGTGTCCGCTGAGGTGTAGTAGCTGTTGAGTAATAATTATTCTGCATGATTGACAACTGAACAAGCGTGATCCTGAAAGAACTGTGTGGACTAAAAGAAAGACACCCGCCCGCCATGTTCTTCCCTAGTTGCACAAATCGTTTCCATCGAAACGATTGGAGCCATCAAGGTAAATTCAATAAAGTCGAAAAAAATTTAACTCTTTCACTATGAACTTTTTTCGAAGAAATAAAATTCGATATTTTTACATACTTTGAAAACAATCGAAAGCTTCAGATGTCGCTAGTTACTTATCCAATGCTGAAACTAGCGTACTCATGAATAAGATAACAGACTTTATTATCTCAGAATATATTTGTCAAAGTAAGCAAAAATTATTACGTGTAATCATCTTTTGTTTTGAGAATAGATATGAAAAGACAGAAAGGTCTCACACTTACAGCGTCTTCTTCAAATAGATAATCATGCGTCGTCCTTGGTTCCGTTCCTATTTACTAATCATCATTAGTTTGACTGTAAGTCATTTGATAAAAATTCATTTGTAACAAATCTAAAAAGTCTTTTGACTATAGTTGTTCGTCAACTGTAGTCAAGTTGTAAAGAGTCCATGGGATTCGTCCCTTAATCCGGATGTTCTGATGAGAAATTGTACAATTGGAGAACTATGTACGGGTTCTATCAACTCGACTACTGTACATTATTTTTCGTTACAATACTCATTTACACCATCGACCGTAAAACTGTTTAGGAGACTTTAATCGTTTCAACTTTACTATTTCACATATCAATAGACTGTCCGTGTAACGACGAGTATGAAGTATGATATCAAACAAGATGCTCCAATTCTAGTTGTTGTTCGACAAATTCGTGGTATCGTCTCTTGGACATTACCATATGCTTTTTCTAACGGGTAAATCTCATTCATTAAAACTACCATTGCTTACTAGCGAATCATCGGTTTCTCAGGATGCTTTACTCGAGTGTTGCGCGTATATTGTGTATATACAACGAAGCCAATCGCACTCGTCCACATACAGGCACCGTTTTCATTGAAATCTCTACATCGAATATGAATTTGATTGATTATTCAATCCAAATTGATAATGTCAAAGAATATTCTCTTCAGTAAAAAATGAAAATGTCTATTTTAACTCTTGTTTGTGTTTTTTTTCATTCTGTACTTCAGAGAAGGTGTTAAAACACAATTTACGGTATCTCCATCAATGCCTGTTTATTACAGTTATAAATTTCCTCCCCATATCAAGAGTGTTTTTATTGAGATTCAATCGAAAGATGACCTTTGCACGAGTGTTTCTGTTCAGTCATTTGACTGTCCGGTTTACGATGTAAACGAAATTGGTGTCAAACAAGGACATTATCAAACTATGTCCAAAAGTGCTTCGTTCAATGTTTACGTAAGAGACTTGATAGGATTTGAGAGAATTACCGTTCTATTTTGATTTGTACTAGTCGAATGAGTTCCCTAATCGAGATGAATTTCTCACTGTTTTTTCCGTTAAACCAGTCGATGTGGATTGTTTGAACTCGAAAGAATCAGCCACGATACAGCCAGGTTTGTTTGAACTTTAAAAACTTCTGCTTATTCGTTTTCATCTAGCGGGTTTTATCGACATTCAAAGAACGAAAAACGTGACAATAACAATTCATTCGACTGCTTATTGTATGAAAACATTTCTCTTTCGATGATTATTTGACTTTATCTGATAGATTCTTATCTGATGATTACTATTTTTGTTACTCTTGGAATATTCGCCCTGGTTTATATAATTGCATTTATTATTATGTGTAAAAATCCCGATCTCTAGTAAGGATTATCTTCATCGTCGAATAGACGACAATCGGATTGTTTTTTAGTGATCATCTCGCTCCAGATCAGTCGTGTACGTCCTTCTGATTTGTATTCTTATTAATGAAAACTCATATTTGATCGTAGATTTGTTACCACAGCAAAATGAACGTGAGCTTGTTGGTTCGTATCGATTTAGGCTAGAACTGAGTCGATGACATTTCATTTAAATTAAAGATCGTCGAGCGAGTGAGCAACCTGTGCCAATACTTGAAGAAGGAGACAATCATAATGTTACATCGACTAGACCTGAACTCGAACGTCAAACAACTGTTCTTGATGTTATTCAAACATCTGGCGTGAGTTCTGTTCTAATCACACGAAGGAATCCTTCGAGTTTCTCTTTGTATAGCGTGGTTTTGTTACTGTCACTGATTTATGTGTAAAAGATTATGAATATCTGAGACGACAATTTCGAATCTATCCACATACAATGCTTACTATAGCAATATTCTATTCGTTGCCAGTCATTCAACTTGTTTTACAATATCAGTTAAATATCGATTCGATTGGAAACGAAGATATTTGCTATTTTAACTTTCTATGCACTCGACAATTGTTTAACTTAACTGCATTTAATAACATCTTATCCAACATTGGTTATTGTGCACTTGGCCTATTGTTCTTTATCATAGTTTATCGAAGGTAAAGGGATTCTATTGCGTAGCATATAGTTAACCATGTTTTTTCTTTCTCCAGAGACGTATCTTATTGCCGATATCTAGAAAAATATCCAGAAATGGGAAAAGTATATCGAACACTACGAAAGTATCTATAAAACATATTTTCTCTAACTAGAAATCTGGCATTCCCCAACACTTCGGGTTATTCTATGCCATGGCTATTGGCCTATTCATGGAAGGTATAATGAGTGCATGGTGAGTTTATATCTACATGATCGCTGCATGATGCTTATGATGAACCTTTTAGCTATCATGTATGTCCATCACGGCAGAACTTTCAGTTCGATACAAGTTTCATGTATATTATTGCCGTATTGAATATCATCAAAATCTATCAAAGACGACATCCTGATATTAATCCTCGTTCAGCGAGTGCATTTTCCTTTCTAGCTGTTATCATTTTTGTCAATGTTATTGGAGTGGTAATATCAACGGAATTGATCTACACTTAAGATCTTGTTTCGTTTAGTATTTTGATAAATTATGGTTCTGGATAACTTATTGTATCGTTCATATTGTCACATGCTTAACACTCAGTGCGAAGATTTACTATATGGGAAGATTGAAAATCTCGTTACGTATTCACGTAAGTCGGGAAATTATTGTTTTTAGAAGAGTTTAAATGAAGTTTTGTTCTTAGATTCATTTGTATCGATTGATGAAAGAAAATGGCTTCTTTTCTCGTCCACGGTATATGAATCGTATGGGTATATTAATTCCTGGTAATTTTATCAATATCGGTTTTGCACTGTACGGTGCTATTAGACAACCTGAATCATTTCCGAATCACCTTCTCTTTGTTTTTCTCGGGAATTTAGCTTTATATTTAGTCTATTATATTATCATGAAAATGATCCATCGTGAACATTTTACTCGATTTTCCATCCTGTTTCTCGTACTATCTACGTGTTTTTGGGCATCATCATTAGACTTTTTCTATAGTGAAGTGAAGAGCTATGAAGTTCAACCGGCGATTTCTCGAGCGCTGAACCAAAAGTGTATGCTACTAGATACTTATGATGCTCATGATATCTGGCATCTACTATCATCATTCGGACTGTTCTTTTCGTTTCTATCGATATTAACAATCGACGATGGTGTTCAAACAAAACCGCGAAAAGCACTGGCAGCTTTTTAGCATTTTTTTTTCTAAGTTAATGTTTATTGAAAATTGAAAAGAAGAAATGAAGTTCAATGTCTATTGCATTTTCTTATTGAATAAAATCTCCCACGGAGAAAACTGATAGTGCTTGATCAATAGATAACATGCCTTGCTCATCGATATCCATATCGCGCAGCATTTCATCGATTTCTTCGTCACTTAATTTTTCGCCACGTGTACTCAGGAAATATTTCAATTCTCGTGCAGATATAAAACCATTGCGTTCATAATCGAAACAACGTAAACTTTGATGAACGTCCTTTTCGGGACGTTTTTTCAAGCCAACACACAACTCTTGAATGGTCTTCAGATCAAATAATTGATGTGCGTAAGTTGAACCCAGTTTTGTATCAATCAATTTCTTCAATTCGCTATTCGTTGGACTGAAACCAGCAGCTCGGATAGCGACGCCAACATCTTTAAGACTCAACGCACGATTACGATTGCGTCTTGATAAAACTTCATAGATTTGTTTCAAGCGATCATCGACTGTCAATGATGTACCATCAACGTGCTTGCTCATCGTACGTGTTTGGTATATAGACACTGACAAAAGAAGAAATGGTATGAATAAACCAGTGTACTGTCGGAAGGATTGGAGTTTATTCAACGAAGACATACGATAACAGGCGCAAGGGATAGGTGAAAGCCTGTTCGATACGCAAGAGTTCTATATGAGATTCTGATTGATTTCATGGATGAAATTTGTGTTATTGTTTCTACACTCATTTCGTTTCATCTGAACAACAATTTTCTTGTGAATGTAAGCACTTGTAATTACAAGTATTGAATTACACTTGATAAAAGATATCCATTTTGAATGAACTCTTAGTTTTCTCTTTTTTCTCTTTCTCTCCCTTCTCACAGTAATGATCAATTGTTTATTTGTCACCGAAAGAGAGAGAAAAAAATGAGACGAAAAGGAATAACGAACGTGCACGATCAATATGACATTTAGTTTACCTTCTCCTATTCAATGGAGCAGATATACAGGTGACCTCACACAACTATTTCATCTTCTTCGTTCTTTCCCTATTGAAAATGTCCAACAGGAGGCAAGAAGGATATACAATCGTCCCTATTGTTTCATTGTCTCTTTCCTTCTTATACATAATACATTACTGAACGTGTTTCTTAATTTAGATCAAATGAATCATAACGTTCAGATATTTGTTCACGTCATCTTCTTCTTGTACCAATCGCAAGAGCTTGGTGCCAATCTTCTGTTAATTAACGATCCCGCATATGTCCATTATACACCTTATAGAATTGTTTCAGCAGATACTCGCGTAAAACGAGACAAATCTTCACCGTTATCTCTCGAAAATAATCAATGTGATCAATATATTTATACAAAACTTTACAGTTGTTCGCAATTAACCGGTTGCACGTAAGGCTACCCATTCGGCTCATATCTACGATCTATTCTCATTTTTTCTCCTTTGTAGAGCATTAGCAACATGCCTTCAATCGATCCATTGTTCAATTAGTAACAAATCGTACGGAAGTTTAATTCTGAATCTACTCCATTTACTTGGACTAAATAATTGTCAACATAATGATCTCGGTACATCATGTTCGCATACGAAACAAGTGATCATCTTACATAATCTATTGACACATTGGACTGCACAGAAGACGAGCAACTATATTGATCATCAAGTACAAAATAATGAAGATATCAATCAATATTGCCAGTAGGTTTCCATGTTATTTCATACAGATGTCAGATTCTTTGTCTTAGAACGATATCGAGTTTCATAAGTGAAGTGAAAAATGAAATTCGCGAGCAATGCTCATTGTACACAAGACAAGTCGATGCATTTGTGGAGAACTATTTTTGTTCATGTAAGAGAATCTTTCCTGAATTTTCTGAGTGATCTTATCGGTAATATTTGTCTTTCACTAGCAAATCATGTGGAAATACCATCAGTGAGGAACACACCTGACTTAGTACATTCGTCAGATTGGTCGAAGCTGGATGAAACTTTACGAAAGCTGCCAATGACTCAATCGAAAATGGTTTACTTTGACGAAGACAATGATTTGAATTTTTTCAATCCAAATCAAAAGCTCTTCAATACAACTGAACAAACTGTTTATGTTGTACGTGGATATCGACTGGTATTCGAATGAGTTCTCTTCTTTACCCTGTTTTACAGAACGATCACCGGTACTACAACGTGTCATATATTATTCTGAAATCAGGAGGAATACCATTGTATTTTGTCAACGATAGTGACCAATTTACACGTGTTCAAGAACTTGCTGATCAACATCGAACAGCCTTTGTAAGAAAATTCGATGAGAAATTTCTCGGAAAGTAATTCACTTTGATCTTTTAGGGCATCAATTTAAAATTTAATTTCCCATTTTATGGACATGAAATTAACAAAATAATGATTGGAACAGGAGGTAAGTGTGGAGATTTGCATCACATATCTAAATTTTCTTCTCTAGGTTTTATCTATACAGGCGATTTGTTACATTCAGCATTGATTGGCAGCACACAATAGTGAGTTATTACTTCCATAATGAAAATGATCGATATTTCTTTTTTGTTCGCGGTAGCGTTGCACCATTTATGGCAAACTTTGATCCATCTATTGGTGGAAATCAATCCGAAATCAAATACTATGACAATAGCACACATTTCATATGTACATGGAACAATCTTTACCTTCGAGACCAACCAAATATCGGGTCATTTTCCTTTCAAGCAGTTTTACAAGACACCGGTAAAAATTTCCTCCCTGAATTCCTCTTTCATCGTCTGTTTTTTATTAGGACACATCTATTTTAATTATATACAAATTCCGTCGATGAAAATCTCTGTTGAAAATCATCCTCATCACATTGGTCTTTCTGATGCGTATATAACTGAACGGACAACAAACGAACATAACATGCGCGTGATAACACTTTATGATAAGCTAAATTTGGAACATGGGAAAATCCAATCTGGACTTTCGGTCATGTTTACCATGGATAAAAGTACGTTTTGTTAACAAAAACGTTTTATACGATTTTCGATTTACAATGATATTATCAGTTTCTTTGTTCTTGACAAATCATTGTCATATTTAATCATAATCACCAAAACATTCTTTTATTTTACTCTTTCAGCGTGCAATACTTTCACTGATTGCGTAACGTGTCTTGCTAATCGAGGCAAACGTTACAATTGTTCATGGTGCGATACTATTCAGAAATGTTCAGATGGTTATGATCGTTCTCGGCATCAATGGATTCAGGGTCAATGTCACTACTTAGCTTTAGAAAATTCGTGCCCAAGCAACACTGAAGACCCGTTCTTTGATACATTTATTACACAGATCCCATTTGTTCAGCAGGATGACACTACTGTCCTTCCACAACATTCAACATTATCAACAATTCGTACAATCGTTGTAACATTGTTATTAACTGTTTTAATTCTCTCTTTAATTGTGTTTGTTGGCACTTATGTCTACGCTTACCGACATCCAACGTCACCACCGGGTATATGGTTGCTCGAACATCGTCCAACGACGTATATCGCTCGTTTTAAACGATCAAGTGGAATGAATAACGACTCGTCATAACTGTTCGCTTTTGTTTATACTTGCTCAACTTATTGTTAGCGATCCTATTCTTCAATCGCGCAGTTTTATTCTTTCTTTTTATGTGTCTTTCTGTTTTCTAATAAATGACATGAGTCGAAAGATAAGCAAACTGCACAACGATCATGAATATGTCCCATTCCTAACTGTAATCTATAAAGGTAGAGAAAATATCACACATGCTTACCGTCTATCGCTTTTATTTTGATGATCAAATCAATATACATTGATTTGTTCGATGACTGTTTATTTACACGAAAACGAAAAATACTTATGCTATTTATAATTCAAATAAAGATGAACCTTAAATAACATTTTAATAGCGAAAAAATGAAATAAACTACTGTCAACTTTGTGATATGTGTAATCGAGTGATACACTGTACATATTTTTGAATCGTATGTACGATTATATTTGGTTGATTCTGCCACGTCATGATGAAACAGTTTAATCCGTAGGTCACCGAGGACATTCGTATCGCTTTTTTCCTTATGATCGTATGTGCGCATAATGTACACAAACAAGTAACATAGAACATGTAACGAAAAATACTCAAGCGTTCGTAAGGAACATTAGTATCGCGATCGAGTGTTCGATCGTCGTCTATGTATATAGATATGATATTCTTTTCTGTTACCATATATGTATAGACGCGATTTGAAAAGGTGTAACTATATTTCATTTTTTCCCTCTTGATCAAGGTAGGTTTTTTGTTTAAGCACGAAGAAACTAATAGTTCAGTTTAGTTCGAAATAGTTCGATATATTGTCTCATGCCGAGGGCAACAGTCGAAACGGAGTCCATCGATATTAACGATGATCCTTCGTATACAACCAATGATTCACCAAAGCGAAATTCTTCCAGTGAAAACATAGATATTGACTCTGAAAAGTAATCAATGAGTTTATCTTCGTTTCTAAACGGTAAATATTTGTTCCCACAGGTCTTATCCAAATGAGAAAATTCAGTCAAATAATCTTCATTCCAATCAATTATCTGTTAATGATGTTCGTGATGATGACGAACTAAGTAACGACGAACAAGAGAAACACTTCGATGCAGAAATTGAGGAAATCGACGCTATACAAAATATAAAAAGTGATATCTTAACTACGCCGGGAACGGCGGAAATGATGCAACAGACGTCGACAACTCAACATCGATTTCGGTTTTTGTCAAAACTTCCGTATGTCGTTTTTATTCGTCTGAGATTCATCGATAATGTTCATTCTTTTGCGAATTCTAGATTCTTTCGAAAATCAAATAAACCAGCAAAGCCTAAAGTTCGCCGCTTGAAAGTCATCGAAATACTTCGATATGCAGATAAAATTGATGTTCTAATAATGATTCTTGGCTGCATTGCTGGTTAGTTGTATCCTTATTTTTTACTCTTCATCTAATCATTTCCTTTCTTTTCTTTTCTTTTCAGCAATCATTGCCGGAGGTGACTATTCTGAACTTTGAATTATCATCGCTATGAGTTCTTTATTCTTCATAGGTCTTTTTCCAATAATGTTATTTCTGTATCGAAAAGTAATCAACAACCTTGTTGAGTTGGGAAAAGAGCAAGCAAATAGTACAGCTATTGGTCTTGTGATCGGCAATAGCGGCGGATGGTGAGAAGATTTGCCGTTTTAATTATCTAAAACTCGAATTTTTGGTCTGTTAATAGTCTCAATACCCCAGATAACAGTACTGACTCCAGCACTGAATCACCATATGATGCGATTCAAGGAATTATTAAATATTATATTACGCTTGGAATTCTTAGTGTATTTTTCTATTGGCTTGCCTGGTCAACTTGGATGATCGCTTGTGAAAGACAAGTGCGTCGAATACGGTACGTGAATACAGATAGAAAGGAGTAGACACTGGTTTTACCTATGATTTATAATCTTTTTTTAGCTACGCTCTTTTTCAAAATATTTTGCGACAAGAGATCGGCTGGTTCGATGTGCGCAATGCAGGTGAATTGAGTAATCGTCTTATTGATGATATGGGTAAGATAATATTAAAAAGAATCTATTTTCCACTTGAGTAATTTTCTTCATTTCTTATAGATAAAATCAAAAACGGAATAGGGTATGATTTCTTTCGGTCATGACATCATCTTTACATTTTGAAAATTTTAGTGAAAAAGTACCGGACTTCATCTCGCTTTTGTCTCGGGTGTTGGCCTCATTGATCTTTGCTCTGTCGGTGGGATGGAAACTAACCTTAGTATTCTTATCGATTTCACCGTTGATAATTATTTCTTTCAATGTGACAGTTAGAGTAAGCTGAGACACCTTATGCGTGATTTGTGAGATCTTTTTGAAAATGTGATTTTTTTCAGGTTATTGTGAAGTATACGATAAAAGAAATTCAAGCATTTGCATCGGCGTCAGCAATTGCGCAAGAAGTACTACAAAATATTCGAACGGTGACAGCTTTTCATGGACAGAAAAAGGAAGAGGAAAGGTTGGTGGATATGATCGAGCGAAATACTTTAATCGTTTCATGCGAATTCAATTTAGATTCGCTCAAAATTTGATCACGGCACAGAAAATGGGCCTAAAAAAAGGTTTCTTTATGGGACTGTCTCAAGGTTTCTCTCAGATCGCTAATTTCGCTGCATTTGCTATTACATTTTGGTATGAAATTCAAATTTCATTTTATTTTCAGTTTTATGATGATCTTATGAAACTATTCTAGGTATGGTCCTCAACTGGTTCGAACCGAATGTGAAAATTATTCTCCTGGTAGTGTTCTCGTGGTACGTAGTGTATCATTAGTTTTTATTTCAACGGATAGATCTTCTGTTTTCAGGTGTTTATCGCTTGTATGGTATGTGACCATCGAAAAAATTACGAAGGACTAAATTATTAATCCCCATAATTTGATTAACTCTAGGTTGCAACAATGAGTACAGCATTATTTATACCAAATTTTCAGAACTTTGCAGAAGCATTAGCAAGTGGCCGCTATGTCTTCGATATAATTGATCGAGTAAATAATACATTACTTTTCCGAGTATATCAGGAATGTCTATTATCTTTTTCCTAGAAAACAAAAATAGATGCAAGCAATGACGAAGGCGAGAAGCCTCAAACTATCGTCGGTGACATTGAGTTTAAAGATGTAATATTTACCTACCCTTCAAGACCGGAAGCACCTGTATGTTTTCCGTGAAGTTGACAAATATTTGATATCGTATGTCAATAAATATATTTTAGATTTTGAACAAACTATCGTTGACAATTCCATCGGGTAAAACTGTTGCACTTGTCGGAGCATCTGGCTGTGGAAGTAAGCTCATCTCATTCTTCTATCCTGTTCTCACACGTCTTCTTCCTTTAGAAAGTACCACCATTCAGCTTATTCAACGATTCTATGATCCCGAAGAAGGACTAGTTCTTCTCGATGGCAGAGACATCAAAACTCTCAACGTCGCTTGGCTTCGATCACACATCGGCATTGTCAGTCAAGAGCCGGTTCTCTTCACTGGATCGATCGAAGAAAACATTCGATTTGGAAAACCAGATGCAACTGATGATGAAGTACAATATGCAGCTAAGATGGCCAATGCACATGATTTCATCATGGAACTTCCAGAAGTACGATCACTGTCATATCGCTTTTTTGTGATTGTGCGTGTTTGATTTGACTGAGTAGAATTACAAGACGTCGTCGGGAGACAAACTAAGTGGTGGACAAAAACAACGAGGTAAGAGAAGTAAAATGGAGTGGGAGCTGAGAGTTATAGGATTGACTATTTAGTGGCGATTGCTCGTGCATTGATATCGAATCCGAGGATTTTGCTGTTAGACGAAGCAACAAGTGCACTTGGTGAGTAACGATATGTGTGAGGGTGAGAGCAAGAAGGATGAAGTAAATGTTGTTTGTATGAACTAGACAATACAAGTGAACGTGTTGTACAAGATGCATTGGATCGAGCGAAGCAAGGTCGAACAACGATCGTGATTGCTCATCGTTTGAGTACAATTCGAAATGCTGATTTGATAGTCGGTCTCGAACAGGGACGAGTGGTCGAACATGGCACACATGATGATCTGATGGAAAAGAAAGGTCTCTACTATGAATTAGTAACGGCGCAAACTGAAAAGGAAAAAGAAAAAGAAGCTGATCCCGATAGTGACAAAGAAGAAGAAGATGAAGCTGAAAAAGAATTTCTTCGTCAACGATCAGGTGCGTTCGTTTTATACCAATGCTAATTCATACAAAGTTTATGTTTAATTACAGCTAAACGCAGCATATCAAAACAATCCAGCATTTCAGGGAACGATTTAGAAGATGATGATGACGATATTGACGATGCAGTAGCATCAACTGACCCTTCAAAGAAGAAGAAACGTTTTCGTACTCCGTTCATATTCAAAATTTTAAAATTTAACGCGCCAGAGTGGCCTTGGATTGTTCTGGGCGTGTCATCGTCTTTACTCTATGGTGCCATGCAGCCACTATTTGCATTATTTTTCTCCCAAATCTACAGCTTATTTGCTGAGCCAAGTATTGATGAACAGAAACGCTTGACGAGTGTCTATGCAGGGCTCATCTTTCTCATTGGTTTCGTCGGTGGAACTGCTCAATTTTGCGAATCTTATGCCTTTTCAAGATCGGGCGAAGCATTGACAAAACGTATGCGAATTTTGACATTTTCTGCAATGCTTCGTCAAGAGATGGGCTACTTCGATATGGAATCAAACTCAGTCGGTGCACTCGTAACTCGACTATCGTCGGATGCAGCTGCTTTAAAAGTAATCAAGGTCAAATTTGTAACGATATTCATGACACAGTTGTTTATTTCTAGGGAATGACCGGTGTTCGCATCGGTATTTTGGTGCAAGCTTTGAGCGCAGTGATAGTAGCGCTCAGTATTGCATTTTCATCCGGCTGGAAACTAGCATTAGTTGTTCTATGTTTTGTTCCGGTTATGGTATTGATGGGCAAACTTCAAGGACAAAAGCAAGGCAAAGCAGGTCAAGCGAAAGATAAAGATTCATTTGCTGAGAAAGGCGGACAAGTATATTTGATTCGAATCTCTAACATCAGTCGCTCATGTTTGGATTTATTTCTTTTTACTATAGTATTCGGCACAATCTATTGAACAGATTCGAACTGTGGTTGCACTTCACCGTGAACAACACTTCATTCATCTCTATGAGGATGCATTCAACCAAGAGTTCAAGTAAGACAAACACTCTCTCTTATAGTTGATCATCGGTGTTTTTATTCAGGAAGCAAATGCGTGGACTACATTTTATTGCTCTCGGCGCTGCAGTTGCAAATTCAGTGATGTACTTTCTCCATAGTGCAAGTTTTGGATATGGTAGCAAGCTAGTTGTGGACAATGAAATGCGTTTTGATAAAGTAATCAGGTAATACTTGTTTGCTAAATACTCTTCATCCATAATCGTGCATGAAAATACTTTTTCATCTAGAGTTTTTGGTGTTATCACTTTCGCTATGATAACCGTCGGGCGTTCAATGGCGATGATTCCTGACTATTCGAAAGGAAAAATGGCAGCATTGAGAATCATTCGACTTCATAAGCGACAATCACAAATCAATCCTCAAGATGACTCGGGTATCGTCCTGGTATGTATTTGAGTAGATTGTTGCATATGTCTTCATAGGAGATCTCTTTTTCTTCAATGTTTAGAAAGATGTTATCGGTAATATTGAATTTCGTGATATTCGATTTCGATATCCAAGTCGGCCAACTCTACGTATTCTTCGAGACTTTTCTTTGGAATGTCCGTCAGGCGGTACCACTGCACTTGTCGGCCCATCGGGCAGTGGAAAGTCAACTACAATTGGCCTATTAGAACGCTTCTACGATCCAATAAAAGGCAAAGTTTTACTCGATGGTCATGATATAAAAATTCTCAATCTTCAGTGGCTTCGATCAATTATGGGTCTTGTACAACAAGAACCAGTCTTGTTTAATTTGTCTATTCGAGATAATATTGCTTATGGAGACAATAGCCGAGAAGTAACACAAGAGGAAATTGAAAAGGCTGCACGCATGGCTAATATCCATGAATTAATCATTGCATTACCTAATGTAAGTTACTTTTCCGTAAATTCTCTTTTCTATGTATTTTTTCCCTTAGGGCTATGAAACATCATGTGGAGCAAAAGGTAGCCAATTATCCGGTGGGCAAAAACAACGAAGTAAATAGAATGCAATGATCTCTATGTTAATAATAAATCTGTGTGCGTATGTGTTTAGTTGCTATTGCTCGAGCTTTGGTTCGCTCGCCGAAAATTCTTCTTCTCGATGAAGCCACATCAGCTTTAGATAATAAGAGCGAAAAGGTCGTACAAGCAGCATTGGATAAAGCAAGATCTGGTCGAACATGTCTGACAATTGCTCATCGTTTGACAACTATACAGAATTCAGAGAAAATTGCTGTAGTCGATCGAGGAAGAATGAAAGAAGAGGTTCGTATTTGCAAAGAAAACAAAAATATATCCTCCCGTCTGTTTTTCAGGGTACACATAATGAACTTTTACATCAGGATGGAGTCTATGCTAAACTAGCATTATCTCAGAAAAGAGCATCTTAATACAAAGCGACGAAATGGACTTCTTGGCTTAATTACGAAACCTCTTAGTCAAATGTTGAAATTTATTAGTGTGAGTGCCTGTTGTAATTCGAATCTTTTTCTCTATTGCGAATCCAATATTTTCATGTATATAGCTGAATTCTTACTAGTATGTCAATTTTGTACAAAAAGTTTGGACTAAATAAACATCCGGTTTTTAACCTAGATAGGAAAAAACCTGTCTGGCGTTAACAAAGAGCTCAGAGACCGTTACAATAAACACATCCATCTTTGTGTTTCAAATGACGGTCAGCAATTCACATTCATACATGATATACTCTGACAAAATAATCCAAACACTCCAATAGTTTTTTTTTATCTCAACTGCTATCCGCTATCGAATATGATGAGATAAATGTATCCTCGATAGAACGTCATGTGATGATGCAATGGCTTCTATGACACATGCCACATCTGCAATGTTTGTTCCTGTTCGAGGAGTTTGATCGGTAATCTATGTAACTAAACGAACTTTTGCGTGGGAGCTGATATTTATTGAGAAGAATCTGTTCGAGTTTTCTTTTCAAGGGATTATCGAAATCAAATATCTGAGCTGATCAATACAGAAGTAGGACGAAAATAAATATATCGAATAGTATGTACAAGAAACTGACACATAAATACATACATTCGAGTCTCGTCCATCGCACTTAAGTTTTATTTTATTGAGATCATTGTTACGAAGAAAAGTGAAAAAAATGAAACGAATAGATGTTGGCTTTACAACGATTTCAAATAACTCGAAGGTCGTGACCGTGCGTTCTCGTACGTGAAAGCACCTTAAGAATACTGATATACACACGTATCTTCACAGTAAAGGACATAAGCGCTGTAAATTTTTATGTGAATCTTATCTGCCCTCGAAAGTCGGAATATAAAGCACTCCATGTTATTATTTCGTTTTCGTTCTTATCCGAAAAGGTAAGCATTGAAAGCAACAACAACAGCATAAAAGCATCTTGATTTGTACCTTAGCTTTATCGTTAATAAAGATCTCCGTTAATTAATTAATAGCACTCATGGCGAAGTGGAAGAAACAGACTTGGACGATTGATCACGATAATCCCAATGCGAGAAATGCGGACAATCACTATGCAAATACGCATGAACATTCAACAGCAGAATTGCAGTTATCTTCTCAGAACAAACCGCAGTACGTACATTCCATTAGTGTATAGCGGCCTCTTTCGAGAAAATCGATAGGAGAACAATGTTTGTATTGATTGTTATAAAAGCAAAAACGTTTTTGTCTTCTTGACCTGATCAGAATTGATAATTTTAATAGTTTCTTATCAATATCAGTTTGATGCATACACTCACGTGCTTTTTCGATATTAACCAATAAGTTTGCCCCTTTTATAATTAATCAGCTGTTTCCTGTCAGGGCAAATTGAATTGCGCAGTGAATGTCAGATTTCTAATGAGTGAATTTAATTCACTTCAATGGGTAAATTAATAAAAAAAAATCATCATAAAAACAGGTTTTTACTTCGCCGTTATTTCCTGTTCAGTTATACACGAGAAATTGTTTGATTTAGAGCAAATGGAGTTCCTATTGGGGAAGAGAACGAGTTGAAAAAGACTTTGTTTAAACAAAAGAATAATAACGAACATGGAGAATCGAATGTCGAAACTGAAAAGAACAAAAATGCTTCGTAAGACTTCTGTTTTTCTTGCTTAATTGTAATGTTTTTATGGAACATTTAGAAAGAAGAATGTGCCAGCTGGCCGAAAATTAGGATTTTTTGAAATAGTAAGCTTTGATTTACCACAAGGCAATCGTCATTAACGAATTCAAATTTTCTAGTATAAATTTGCCGATAAATTAGATTATTTATGTATGTTTATTGGCAGTATAGCTTGCATGGGAACTGGGTAAGCAGTTTTTTCTTTATACAATATCAATTCAGAAAGAAAAACAACGTATCATTTGCATTCAGCGCGGTGTTTCCATTGATGATGTTTATCTATGAAGGTACGAATTATCTTGAAGAAGAAGATTGATTTCGTTACTTTATTATCTACCGTTTAGGCGTTGCAAGCGGATTCGTTAGTGCCGGGGTGATAGATACACCACTAAATATGACTTTCGAAGGGATTAATAATGCATGGTTAGAGATTAAAAGAACTCTTTTATGGCATTATTTGTGAAATTGTTTTCTTGAAATAGCATTCCACAAGCTCCTGGATCCATTTCTGATGTTATCGCAGAAATCCGAGGTAGAATCAAATGGTATGTCATATTAGGATGTATAAGTATTCTTTGCTATTGGATTGGTTATTCATTATGGGTAAGAAGAGTAATGTGATTTAAAGAAAGAAATAAAGGGTGTTGATATAGATGATTGCAGCCGAACGGCAAGTTCGACGAATGCGATATGCTTTATTTCGATCGATTATGCGGCAGGAAATGGGATGGTTTGACAAATTGAATCCAGGCGAATTAAGTAGTCGTTTAGTAGCTGACCTAGGTGAGAGAAAGCTAGAGAATATTTCAAGAAACGACGATTATTCTTTATAGACAAAATTCGTGATGGTCTCGGAGACAAAAAAGCTGATTTTATCAGTTTAATTTGTCGACTCATTGGTGGTCTTGTATTTGCATTCACAAGCGGTACGTTTCTCAAGAATTCGAACTCGACTATTTATCTTCTGTGCTATTAGGATGGAAATTAGCATTAGTTTTTATATCACTCAGTCCGTTAACAATCATTGCATTCAATGTCACAATGAGAGTATGTGAAGACACATTTCATCGTACTTGTGGATTTGTAATCAACTGATTTTTAGGTTATTATTAAATATACAAGAGCAGAAGTAGCAGCGTATTCGAAAGCGAGTGCCGTAGCTCAAGAAGTTCTTGGTTCTATACGAACGGTCACAGCTTTTGGTGGACAGAAGAAAGAAGAACAGAGGTTTTATACGAAGATTTTCTGAATATGAACACGGTATCGAATGCTATTGTCCATCGATTTAGATTCGCAGAGAATTTAACTGATGCGAAAGATATTGGTATAAAGAAAGGCCTCTACATGGGCATATGTCAGGGTTTTGCACAGGTGGCTATATATCTATCATTTTCTATTACATTTTGGTGTAAGTGCTCGGAAATTATTTTTATAACATTATTAAAAATCTTTTTGTTTTTAGATGGACCACATCTTGTTCGAACCGAATGTGAAAACTACAGTGGCGGCACTGTGATTGTTGTATGTAAATCTCAAAGACGAGCTAATACAGTTTCAATCGGATACTCAAATTACTTTTCAGATATTCGTATCATGTCTACAATCAACATTCAGTATTTCGCAAATAGTTCCAAATCTTCAAGCGTTTGCTGAAGCGGCTGGCAGTGGTGGTTTTGTCTTTGATATTATTTCGAGAGTAATATATCAGAATTTGATCTAACTATGATATTAATTGCATGTCATTTGGTTAGATTTCTAAAATCAATGCCTTTGAAGATAAGGGTGAAAAACCAGCGAACGTTGTAGGTGATATTGAATTAAGAGATGTCGAGTTTACTTATCCAGCCCGTGTAGATACACAAGTAAGTGAGATGGATCTTTATTCTGTCTGTTTCTCAATAGCTTCTGTTTTTAGATCTTGAAAAAGGTGAGCATGAAGATTCCATCGGGTAAAACTGTTGCACTTGTCGGAGCATCTGGCTGTGGAAGTAAGCTCATCTCATTCTTCTATCCTGTTCTCACACGTCTTCTTCCTTTAGAAAGTACCACCATTCAGCTTATTCAACGATTCTATGATCCCGAAGAAGGACTAGTTCTTCTCGATGGCAGAGACATCAAAACTCTCAACGTCGCTTGGCTTCGATCACACATCGGCATTGTCAGTCAAGAGCCGGTTCTCTTCACTGGATCGATCGAAGAAAACATTCGATTTGGAAAACCAGATGCAACTGATGATGAAGTACAATATGCAGCTAAGATGGCCAATGCACATGATTTCATCATGGAACTTCCAGAAGTACGATCACTGTCATATCGCTTTTTTGTGATTGTGCGTGTTTGATTTGACTGAGTAGAATTACAAGACGTCGTCGGGAGACAAACTAAGTGGTGGACAAAAACAACGAGGTAAGAGAAGTAAAATGGAGTGGGAGCTGAGAGTTATAGGATTGACTATTTAGTGGCGATTGCTCGTGCATTGATATCGAATCCGAGGATTTTGCTGTTAGACGAAGCAACAAGTGCACTTGGTGAGTAACGATATGTGTGAGGGTGAGAGCAAGAAGGATGAAGTAAATGTTGTTTGTATGAACTAGACAATACAAGTGAACGTGTTGTACAAGATGCATTGGATCGAGCGAAGCAAGGTCGAACAACGATCGTGATTGCTCATCGTTTGAGTACAATTCGAAATGCTGACTTGATCATTGCATTGGACAAAGGCGAAGTGATCGAGAACGGCACACACGATGATCTGATGGAAAAGAAAGGTCTGTACTATGAGCTGGTGACAGCTCAACAGCGTAAAGAGAAGAATATAGATGCTGAGTCATCGGATGACGAAGATGCACAAGACGCGAATAAAAAATGTAAGTCATTTCACGAGTAATGTCAACTATTTACTGCGTCTGACTTTAGATGAAGTATTTAGTAAACGTACAATGTCAGTTGGCTCTGTGCAATCAGTCACATCTGATACTGCAGATGTTGTTGCTGATGATGAGACTACGGTGGAAGTACAGAGAAAGAAATTCTTTCGTCAACCGTTTATCTTCAAAATTCTAAAACTTAACATGCCTGAAATATCCTGGATTCTAATTGGATCTATATCATCAATGGCATTTGGTTGTTTAACACCCGTAAGTTTCTTCTTTGAAAAGTCTCGATGGCGGTTTATTTACATCTGTTATGTTTTCCTCAGATTTTTGCATTGTTTTTTTCGAATATCTACGGATTGTTTGCTGAACGAGATATTAACAAAGCGAATATTTTAACTCGTAATTACGTCTTGGTGATTTTCTTTACTGGCGTGGCTGGTGGTATATGTCAATGTATCAGCAGTATTGCTTTCTCGAAAAGTGGCGAAGCATTAACCATGCGTATGCGTACAATGTCGTTTGGAGCGATGCTAAGACAAGAAATGGGTTGGTTTGATAGAGAAGAAAATAACCTTGGCGCTTTAGTTACTCAATTGTCATCTGATGCGTCAAGTTTGAAGGTGAGTGAAACAAAATTTTCTCTTAAAAAAATCAGCGTTACCTACGTGCTTGTCTTTGTTTCCCGCGAATAGGGTTTGTCCGGTCTTCGAATGGGTGTTATTTTGAATGCTGTAGGCGCAATTGTATCTGCACTAGTGATTGCATTTTTAGCTGGATGGAAATTGACATTAGTGATCTTGCTCTTCGTTCCTCTGATGATTTTTACGGGAACTATGCAAGGCAAACGAATGGCAAATGCCAGCAACGTGAAAAAAGCAGCACAGCAGAAAAAAGAAAAGCTGTCATGGGCAGAAAAAGGTGGAATGGTAAGAAATCTTAAACCTTTGATCAGCACAGTGACTGTCAATCTGTATAAATAAATCTCTTTTTCAGTTTGCTACAGAAGCCATTGATAGTGTTCGCGCAGTAGTTGGACTTCATCAAGAAGAATATTTCATTTCGAACTATGAAGACTGTTTTAACAAAAGCTTTCGGTATGTATTTACGGTGTTTTTCTGAGGAAAAAGCTGTTAATTGTGTTTTCACAGACAAGCTATGATCAAAATTCAAATTCAGTCGATTGGAACAGCTTTGGCCAATTCATTAATGTTCTTCATTCATGCAACTGCCTTCGGATATGGTAGCTTTCTTGTAGAGAAGCAGGAAATGGAAGTTCTCTATGTCTTTCGGTTAGTAGATATTGAAATTTCGATGCAATGAAGAATAGAATATAAATTCAATTCCTTTTGTAGAGTGTTCTCGGTCGTCACATTTGGTGCAATGAGTGTTGGCCGGTAGGTACTCGAATGAATCATGAAAATAAAAGATTTTCTTTTTGTAGATCCACAGCAATGATTCCGGATTACGCCAAAGGAAAGGAAAGCGCTATCCGTATCTTAAAATTAAATAGCCGTCAATCAAAGATTGATCCTCAGAATAATGATGGTATCGTGTTGGTAGGTTTTCTCCATTTGAAACAATGTTCAAAAAATCCTTTCTATTTTCAGAATAAGATGATCGGTAATGTTCAATTCGATCAAGTAAAATTCAAATATCCATCTCGACCAACATTACGCGTCTTGAAAGATTTCAAATTATTAGCAGATGCAGGACAAACAACTGCACTCTGCGGACCAAGTGGTTCAGGGTAAGTTCTTCATTTGTGCAGTGACTGTCGTATCTCGATCGTTAACTTTTAGAAAAAGCACATGTGTCGCACTTCTCCTTCGATTTTATGATCCAAGCGAAGGCACGGTGTTGCTTGATGGTCATGATATCCGCACATTAAGTTTACCGTGGTTACGTTCTCAAATTGGCTTTGTTCAACAAGAGCCCGTCCTATTTAATTTAAGCATCCGTGATAATATAGCATATGGTGATAATACAAGATTTGTGTCACAACAAGAAATAGAAGAAGCAGCAAAAAAAGCAAATATTCATGATACGATTGTCGCCTTGCCTGACGTAAATAGATCTCATTTCAAAAGTAACTTCATCGTTTAATGGCGATATATTTCTAGGGCTATGATACATCATGTGGAGCAAAAGGCAGTCAAATGAGTGGAGGACAAAAACAACGAATTGCTATAGCGCGTGCATTGATACGCGATCCTAAACTTCTCCTTCTCGATGAAGCTACATCGGCACTAGATATTCAAAGTGAAAAAGTTGTTCAGGCTGCTCTAGACGTGGCGCGAAATGGTCGAACTTGTTTAACGATTGCCCACCGTCTGGTAACGATCCGAAATTCCGAGAAGATTGTTGTCGTTGATCATGGAAGAATTAAGGAGAGTGGAACGAATGATGAGCTTATGGAACAAAAAGGTATCTACTACAAATTAAATATGGCTCAAGAGAGAAATGATGAATAGAAATGCTATTTTCCAAGTTTTTAAATCTACCCCTTCGAAGCTCTATATGTGTACATATACGTATTTATATACGTGTTAGTCTATGTCCGATATACTTCTATCTAATTTTCATTTTATTTCTTCTTGTTCGTTTTTTATTTTATGAGCAATTGTTTATATAGTAAAAATGTTACGTAATAAACAGGCAATAAATCGTGAAAAGATTTTTCCATGGGAGGAGAAGAAAATGTCATCGCAGCTGACAGAATCAATGCGATGCGCTAATAGACGTGGCATCTGATTGATGACATCCATTGATGTGCAATTCCGAATACATCACGAACTCTGTACCATAAATAGAGATACTCACAATGGAAAGCATCTATACAAATGATATTCTGGTTTGCAAAACAAACAACTCTCCAGGAAATATTGTTCATGCATTCAGTAAGATCAATACTAATGAATTGTTTGATTACTTTGGATCATTCGTTCTATCACTAACAAAAATAAGTCGTTAGAACAGATGTGGGTCTCATTACACTCGCATAAGACCTTTTATATGATAAAATAAACACTCCCTGGACAAATTGCAATCATATACGTATTTACACATGATCTATAACTATCATCAGGATAATTTGTTCAATAGTGACAAATAATCGAGCCGACTCGTATGTGAGAAGCAGTAATAAATGCAATATTTAGAGTTTGAAGACGTCATCTATATTTATTACAAGATCAGAAAGAATCAGATATACACAAAAGACTATACGCACAGCCATTTTGTTGCTTTCACTAATGAAAAACAGACAGAGAGAGAGAGAAAGGTTCGCACATTTCTGCCGAAGTTTAATTACGAACAACGAGTAAACAAAGCCGATTAGAATAGACATACATGAAAAACAACAGACAGTTTTGTTTCGTTTTTGAGTGATGAACATCGCGAGTGATTTGTGAAAAGAGTAAGAAGTGAAAGCCGACTTCTAAGAGAATTCATTGAGTCATTGTATTAATTATCAGCAGGTGATCGCGAGCGACTGATGCGGCGACCACCATTTCCATTACCACTGCCATTTCGTTTATTATAATTGGGTGTGCCCGATCTCGAGCGGGAGCGACTTGCCGGCCTAAATGGAAACCATACGAATCAAAATAGATCCAATGTAATTAATTGAAATAAATGTCAAGAACGGAATTGGTTCGTCGTCTCAGAGATCTTAGTGGATAGTTATATCGTCATTCCATTGCATTACAAGGTCAAGAGTAGCAACTATAGTCTTCATCATAGTCGACCTTTGGTAGTTTAGGAATATATCTAACTAAAATAGAATCTTTACTTACCGTCGTGGTACGGGAGATCGCGAATGTGGCGAACGAGATCGGCTGCCACCGCCACGACGACGATCTCGATTAACTGGCGAACCACTTCGTTGACGACGGTCACGACTAAAGCACATAGGCACATTAATTAATCTAGATAGCCCAGTGGATATTTACCTTCGTGATCGATCACGTCTACCATGATCACCGCCGCCGCCGCCACGTCCATAACGTGATTCTTTTTCTCTGGCTCTCATTTCCGAAGGCGCTGAAAACGATAAGGTTTTGGTTTTCTGTTGATTGAAAATATTAACAAGAGACTTTACTTTTTCGATCGCCACGCGCAAATTCGACTTCAAGTTCTCGGCCAAGTAATCGATAACGATCAAGGGCATGTAGTGCCTCTTCTGCAAAAGCAAATATTTTTCTTTCTCCATTGATATCCTATTATCATACTACACTTACCAGCATCGCGACTTTCCTCATATTCAACAAAACCATAACCTAGTAGAAACATTTGCCATCATATCAATACATTTCCGCTGAGTTTAGTTTACCTTTGGCGTCCCGTGTGTAATAATCTAGTGGAAGTGTTATGTCAACAATTCGTCCATAACGACCGAAGATTTTCTTTAAATCTTCATAGCTAAACGAAGAGATTATGTTTCAATAACGGGATCAATTTTCTGAAGACAGTCGTTCTCGTCTCTAATCGATATGTCTAACGCGCTAAAAGTAACTGAAATGCATACGTCTCTTGTCTTGCTGCTGTATCGTTTGTCTGAGACTGTATCATAGAACATCAATGCTGAATTTGTCATTGAGATGAGAAGAATAAGAAAAGGTTTATTGGCTTGACTTTTGCTTGTAGATTATTGAACAAAAGGAATGACTGTGTATGGGTATGGGTAGGTGTGATTTAGTTTTTTGTTGGATCACATTTGATACACACCTTAGCAAAAAGAAAAGATCACATGAACGATAGACAGTCTGAGAAAATCGTCTTGGTTATTCTACTCGGAACTAAACAGGCACAAACACGTTCACCGAAGATCAAACATACCGAACTTTTTCAGCAAGTCCACGAATATAAAGTGATGCACTAAGATTGCGAGAATGACGACCCGACATATTCAACGTTTCGCTAATATCGTTATGAATGAACAAGTACGATAGAGATACGCATGCAAACAAGAAAGAGCGAGAGAAGAGAAAGAAAGAAAGAAAGGAAGGTTAGTTGTTTCTTTTATATGTCCTCTAAGTGCATTAATGTTTTATCAAATGTGTTTTATGTTATTGGTTGCACATTACAATCTTTACCATGTGGTCGTTTTTTTTGTATAGTCCAGACTGTCGGTAGTATTTGTCCGGACTTTTCTTTTACTAGTACATTACTATAAAGAAACAGACAGAATTTTATGAACTATCATCTGCCATGATTTATGTAGATCACCTTTATATCTTTTTTTCATTCTGTAGATTCTGTTGAAAGTATTTTAATCATTTTTTCTGTTAATCATGGAGAGTAAGTTCGAAGAAAAGTTGAATCAACTTTCATGTAAGTCTTACATTCTAGCTCCAAAACGAACAGCAACAACGATAACACTCTCCGAAGCTTCGGCGACATTGGCTGAATCAGCCGGTGGCCTTGCATTCGAAGTCAAGATCGCTGAATCACCGCGACACAATGCCAATATTCTTCCACCAGCACATTTTCTTTCTCCAAGTGCCAAAGGAAATCAAGTCGACTCGGCTATACCATTGACTCCTGAAAGCATAACGGAAAAATTAAAACGTGCTGAAGAGCGTCGTCTTAGTTTGGAACAACTTCGTGCAACATTACTTGCTGCTGAAAATAATCGTCCAAATGAGATCAGTAAAATCAAGGATCAACAAGCTGAAGGTTTGAGATGTTCATGTAAGACTAACTCGATCGAATAAGTGAATGTTTTTAGAATTTAAAAAGCAAACCGAGGAAAAGTTGCAGAAAAAACTCGAATCAGCTAAGGAAAATCGGGAACGTGTCTTACTAGCGAAAGTTGAAAAAGCGAAAGCACCGATCGAAAAAGGTCTCGCTACTGTTCAACAAAACTTAGCTAAACTCGAAGAAGAACGACAATTGTTACAAGAAAAGATCAATCAAAAACTGAACACGGCTGAAACAAGTAAACAAACATCAGATATTTCATTGATCGAACTAGTCTTCTCATTGTTTTGTTTAAGATCGACAAGAACAATTAGATCGTCTAATGGAGAAACTTAACGAACATGATAAAAAGATTGAAGCAGTTAAAAGTCAAGCAAAAGCAGAAGCTCTTTTGGCTGAAGAAACAGTTTAAACCAAAACCAAACTTCCAGATACTTCTTTTTTTTCTGTATAAAATTCGAAATTGTAATTCCTGTGATTTCTATGTCTTCTGATCCAAACCAGTGCTATTTTTCTTATCCTGTCAAAAACATGAACTGTCCTATGTCAGATGAATATATTTTCTATTTTGTGCAATAAAATGATGTTCTTTTCAAATTCTCCTCGTTTACAAGCATAAAAAAGAATGCGAACTAGTCGACCAATGAGAACGATCTTTTCTAGATTCGAATGATATTTTAAAACAAACACACAATTCATGTCAGACTCTATTGGTGATAATCAAAAAGTGTAAGATATTCTCTCATCTGATCTCTTCTTATATTCCACATGTCTCTTATTCCCTTTTCAGTTCATCTCTTTCCAAAGATATCGATTCCTTATTAGACGAATGCGACCCTGCATCATCATCGATTGACGATCTTCTATTCGATATCCCAGCGTTAACAATACTTCCTAGTCTTGAAAGTATTCTTCATGAACATGATCCAACATTAGATAGTATCTCTTTATCATCGTCGACACAAAATCAAACTCTAACACAATATGACGAAAAGCCCGCGCATAATTTACCTCAGATTCTATCTCCTCATCCATCATCCGCATCATTTGATTCTTTACTCGATATTCCTAATCAACCGCTTGATAATTATATTCTTAAAATCCACCAACAGCAGCAAGACGCAGCGAGTACAGATGAATCATTTGTGGAAATACCTAAGCATAACCAAATCAATCATGGTTCTTTACTAAAAGTTATCGAACTACAGACGATATCAAATCAATTAACACTTTGCATAGAACGTACGAATTATGGAAATCCGACGACGATCGATGTGTTCGTAAATCGTTTCGCAGCAATCGGTACCAGTAAAAGTGTTGTTCTTCTTTTCGAACATCAAACTCAAATATTAAAACATTGTTTGAATAGTGATATATCCAATGGTGCTGTTTCCGCATTGAATTTCAATAATGATGCTACGCGTATCTTAGTTGGATATGCACGTGGACGTATTCTAATGTTCGATTGTTCGAATGGAAAACTTCTACGGAATATTAGCAATGATATTCATGCGCCAGACACCGCGATCTTGAACATCAAGTTTACTCACGATCCAACTGCTGCTATATTTAGTGATAGTGGTGGTAGCGTTTATGTCTTACAATTCACTCGGACTTTAAAACGTGGATATCAATCTAAATGCTTGTTTTCGGGTAGCCGTGGAGAAGTATGTACAATTGAACCACTTCTGTTCAATCGACAACAAGAATTATTAACATCAAATACCAACGAGAAAATCGAACAACATCCTTTGAAATCTATGTATTTAGTAGCGTTAGCAACATTCACGAAAGTTTTTCTCTTAGCATTGAAATCGCAGGATAACGTGAAAATTTTACATGTTCAGCGTCTAGTTGGAAGTAACACAACATTACCTATTCTCAAATGGCAATTTATTATTGTGAAAATCAGCGACGAAATCAATTGTGTTAATCCAGTACTGGCAGCTGTTCGCGATAAACATTGCATTTTCTTCCAAGTATACACATTTCTTTTCAACATCTTCAAAAAAAATAAAATGGAAATTTCGTTATCTAGATTCAACATGAACGCGACGATGAGGTACAAATAACGCAATTAAAGCAGATCACTGTCGATTATAGTATCAAATCTTTCTGTTGGCTGAACGCCAGAACTTTCATCTTATTCGACATGTCCGAACGCGCACATGTGATGTAAGACCATGTGCTAGACACCCATCAATAATTTTGATTTTGTATTCTTGTTGACGCTTAGTGATCAACGTTCGGAAGATCAACTAGAATGTTTACCGTTGTCTCACTGTGAATTGATTTACAATACAATATTTTTTAAATCGTTGGCAACTGGTGGAAATGTTTCGACAGCTTTTGCCTTAGCCGGACAAAATGCTTGTTATCAGACGTTAATATCGAATCAAGGTCGAATATTTCTACTTGGAACACATATACTCTACGAGATTCGTTTACGAGATTGGTCAGAACGGCTGGATTACTATGTTGAAAACGGCAAACATCAATACGAACAAGCGCTCGAACTTGCTTACTCGATGTTGGTGGGAAAAGCCAAAGGTTTGACAGGTAAATACTTTGTCTTTATACGAAATTCGAAGATGAGTCTTTTTATGGAAAAACAGGTTTACCTATCGATCCGATCAAACGACGTCAATGCATTTCCGATCGTATGGTTTCACTGCTCCATTCATATTTGAAATATTCGCTGAATTATGAATGTCCACAGTCGGGTAAAATTGAATTACTTAGACAACACTATCGAAATGTTTTACCTCGTTCGATTGATTATTGTTTGCTGATTGATCGATTGGATTTATTATTCGGTCTCATTTATGATCTTTTCTCGAAAGATTCAATCGCACATGGCATCTATTTACAGTGTTTAGAACCGTATATTTTATCCAATCGCTTCGATACAATTTCACCAATTGTGTTGAAAGATTTCATTCAATCCTACGTGGAAAATAATCATTTAAGTCAATTAGAAAACTGCCTAAACCGACTAGATGTTTCATGTCTCGATCTCGATCAAATCATTCAAATAACGCGAAAATACGAACTCTATATGACATTGTTACATATTTACAGTGAAGCATTTAAAGATTTTACAACGATTGTCAAAGAAATTCTCGAGAAATTGGAAGATGATTTTGCTCAAAATCAGGGTAAATTCAACTATCTCATCGAGCAAACTTCATTTTACGATTTAGGTGTAGGTTACAGCTCAAAAATGATTGCTATCGGCAATCAAGCATTAGTTTTTATTCAAACAACCTTAGTTGGTGATATTTATCCATACGGTGGCCGTCTTTCATCTGATTTAGCTAATTTTGGACGTAACCAGATTATTGATTTCCTCTCCTACTTACATCCCCGTCAAACAGGTGGTTTGCTCTACACAAATCTGCGCACATTTCTTCATTTCAATACGCGAGACTTCTTTAACTTGTTAACAATGGCATTTGACAATGAAGACTTCTTACACGATGTCCATACGTCCAAACGACGAGCATTTTGTGATATTTTACTACGTGTGATGGTCGATGATGTTCAATTCTCCTCAAATCAAATTAGTATTTTATTTAACTTTCTCTCGCGACAATTAGCAAAAGCTGGACAACAACATATCTTCGTTCAGGGAATGTTATTCGAACAGGTAAACGTTTAATCTTCGATTAATACATGAGATTTAAGAGTTAGCAGTGATAGTTTGGAAGAAGTTTTGTTAAGAAGTAAATTATCTTCAAAACCTCGACAACGGTTGGGTCCAAAATAGAGAATACATAGTTTTTCTTCCTGATTGAATGGATGAGCAATCGCATTTTTCGCATATGGATAGATTAATGTACTGAAACGATCGAATGAAGACGATGAAGACAAACGATCTTCATCTGGATTGTTGTAGTGCTTTTGGTAGAAGATTTCGTTTGATTTTGAAAGATGGATTTGTTGTGTGGAATCATCCAAAGATTTCTTCTCGTTAAAATATTCGTTCAATCCGAATTTCTCTACAAATAGAACTCGATCGTTGTTAGAAAAGCTCGTCGAAAACTGACTTTTCAGTAGATTCTCAGATGAAGTTATACTGAAAGCAGTTCGGGAGACCATTCGGCCGTGATACTCGGTGATCGATTCCGTTGTTTGACTCTTGTTTTCAACGCTTGGAACTGATTGGTTCCAAGCATACGAACTGTGTTGAGATGATGCGAGAGACTTGATTGAATACGCTAATTGAATGAAAAGAAAATTCGTTTTCACGACAGACCAATTCAATACAAACATCGATCGATTTTTCTGTTTGAATCATTTAATTTTCTTTGCAAAATCTCTTCAAGTTGATCAGGTTCGCTTTCAATTTCCATTGGTTCAGCTGTCTCGATGGTTGATAAGACATTACTTGCTGTTCGTTTCCAGATTGGCATCAGAAGATTCTTTTCTTCAAATGCTAACAATGTCGGGATCGTTCGGACGTGATAATATTCGACTAGGTTTATTGCTTGTTCAACATTTGCTTCGTATAAATAAATTCGATCTTTGTTATCCCGTGCCCATCGACGAAGATCGGGGATGGTTCGTTTTGAGAATGGGCAATATTGACCATGGAAAAGAAGAATCGAAATCGGCTTCGTGTGGCGTTCGAGTGAACTTTTCAGATCATCAAATGTTCTGACAGGAGATATGTTATCAGTGGAAAGAATGTTGTCGTCGGTTGAAGATGATGAGGGAGGTTTCTGCTGGATAGTATTCTCCTTCGTTTGTTCGATAAGCTTCGCTACAATTTCATGCTTTTTATCATCGATGATTGTCTTTTCTTTCTGAAAACGATGAAAAAGAAAGGCATGAGGAAGAATTTCAGGAGTAAATCGCATACATTATTGGTAGTACTTTTCTTTTTCTCAACTTTCGTCGCCTGGATTGTCTTCGTCTTGTCATTTTTCTTTTTCGTTGCTGTTTTCTGCTTATCTTTTCGACAACAACCCATAGAATATCGAGTTAATCATTAAATAAAACGAATCAAATTCACTATTTATTAAAGCGCGTTTACGATTTTCTAGGTTCTTGAATATCTTTGTAAGTCAGTTCACACATCAATCAACGACAATGATGATAGCAAGGACGAGCGTGAACAAGCTTTACTCGACGTCATTCAAGCCGCTGGATTACAAGCATTCGACTTTGAACGTCTGTTGAAACTTGCTCGCCAAGCGCAATTCTGGCGTGTTTGTGAGATAATTTATGCGGAAAAAAATGATTATGATCTTATTCTGGAATGTTATTTGAACGATCGACGAAGAAAGTTGAATCTGTTTCGTTATATAAGAACAATATGGTCAGCATTGAATGAACGCGAACGGGAGAAAGTGCAAAAGAAAATTATGGATCATTTTATGGAAATCATCGAAGCGGATTCATTTAAATCGTTTAAATTATTCTGTATCTTCTTCCAAATGGACTTAGGCAAAGTGCTGAGATTAATTGGAAACAATGAAACAGTGCAATATGAATTTTTAAAAGTGAGACAAATACTTTCGTTTTCTCCAGTTTCTAATCAAACAATTACTTTCAGAGTTGCTTTGCATATTCCGATGATGTCAAATCGTCTTCTCCAATTCACATCGATCCATCACATTATCTGCATTACATTGATTTACTCGCACGCTATGACTCATCTCACTTATTAACATTTCTCAAAAGCAAATCCGAACATTATCGTGAACAAGACGTGCTTGATATAATAGAAAAATATCAATCTTCATCGTTAATTCCAGCGATTGCATATTTACTTGAACGTCTTGGCAAATATACGGAAACGTTCAATCTTCTTTTGAAATCAATGGATTCTTGGCAAACGATCGATCAATTGTATCAAATGGCATTAGATTGTGTTCATTTTTGTCAGCGGACAACCATTAAGCTGAAGAATAAGAAAGAACGAGAAGATCTATGGTTAAAATTCCTTCAAACTATCTTAGAAATCTCCTCGAAATCATTCGATCCCGAACAGGCAGGTGCATTCCGTCGTATCTACGGTGAAATCCTAAATAGTATGATAGGTTATGTTACATTACCATCCATTCTCGAATTGATCATGGGAACTGATGCTGCTGACATTACAAAAGGCGTTCGAAAACGCTCGGACACAAATATTCGCAGTACATTCGAAATCCGCCAATTAATTCAATCAATGTTAGAAAATTGCTCATTCGAATTACGTTTATTAGAAACCGCTCGTCGATTGTTACAACGTGATCTAAATGATGATATCCAACAAATGTGCACAATGATTAATCGAAGTGTACCAGTTCGGTCGAATCAATGCACATATTGTCAAAAGTTTCTCTATCAACTTCAACAAGATTTCGATAAGAGCAAGCCGCCGCAGCAACAGAAGAACAAATTCGTCATATTTGCTTGTCGACATGTGTTTCATTTACGTTGTTTAATCGAAATACAAAATGAGCAATCGAACAATAACTTCTGTCCGCAATGTACAACAAGCCAATCATCATCGCTAACATCGGCAACTACTTCTACAGCAAACGCGCCGACCGTGGTACGACCGGAATTGAGACGATTAACGACAGTTCATACTGACCATCAGGAGAAACAACTTGCATTGAGCAACGTTCAACAGCAAGTAATTGCAGCGATTTTAGAAAGGAAACGATTGAGTATTCATCATCTGAACAGCGATGATGAAGACAACGATGATCACCCGCAATCGAAAATGCATGAAACATCTATTCAGAATGCATTTTCATCTTCGACAGCAGTTTCATTACAATTACCTGATAAATGGCGAGAATATCTCTCATCAAATGAATGATTAGCAGAGATTTCTTAGTCGTGCAATGATTTGTGTGTAAAGCCTTGCATTTCAATATTTGTTCGTTCTTTTCTTATCTTCAAATAATTTAGTCTTTCATTCGGATTTGGTCTGACTATTTCAATTTCACATATTTATTTGATTTGTACATGTTTTTCTGATTGCTTGTTTTCCATCCTTGATTGATTCCAAATATATGTTTTATTCTGTTGCGTGAGTGATTTTCTTTTCTTAGAATTTGTAAAACAAACAAAAGCACACAATATACAACCGAACGAAATTGGAAGACAGACAGAAAAAACGAAATGAAACAACTTTTGTAACACTTTGTTCGCTTTCCTTTTTTCACGACATAGACAACAAAGAAACGTTTATGAAAATAGAGACTATAACTCATATGGAATGTAAACAAGAGAATAGAATACCGTTTAGAGAAGGGAAATGTTCGAATAAATGCACAAGGTCACACTTTGGCAAGTAGCGAAACATGTTGTTTTGTTCTTATTTTACAATCCAAGACGGGCGAAAGCCATTTGTTTTCGAAGTTCAATTATTTTATTATACCGACTTCGAGCTAAAATGATCCACTTAAGATACAATTAGATATGTGCATTATCGATACGTACTATCGCTTTTCACAAGTCCGGATTGCACATGACGGATGAAGGTAAAAAAATCGCATACAGCTGCTATCTATTGGAAATATGAATCCGTGATCATGTGAAGAGAGAGATGTGAAATCTTACTCGATTTCGAGATAAACGCGAGATTGGATACCATTCACCATTTTCACCTAATCGAACGCGGTAATTACATTGACACAGATCACCCGTTAATGAACAGATCCTATCACAAACAAAGCGATATTGAAGGAAAATTACTCGTTTCGGTCAAATCTTACTTCATATTTTCATCAATTGTTCGCATATGACATGTTTCCATGGTCACGTCATTTTGTTCAATAGCTGTGAGAATCCTTGATGATAACTATTCAATTAACAGAAAACAATTGAACTAACGATGATATTCAATATCGGTTTCTTACATCAGAATTGGGAAACGTCAGACAAGGAGAGATATCTTCACTATAAACTCGATGCATAAAAGCGGATAGATCTTGTCCGATCGATGGGTTTTCTTCCCAACGAGCAAATTCTCGTAGCAAAACATTATCAACCTAAAATGAAATATATCAACTGAAGCGATGCATGCTAAACGCAGCTATAGATATATAAATGAGAGTTATTAGTTTGCGCTTAATTAAAGCGTTCTTACCATAGGCCAATCATCCTAGATATGATTATGATTGAATAGATATGATGATGATATGTTTCTACAACGATGTTTTCTCGAGTACTTACGACATTGTTGTCTGTTCGAAGGGAGATATCCATCGACGAGAAGGATTGTTGCAGATCAGATGATGAACGTTTATGAAGTTTCTCTCGAACGATCTGTCGGATGCTTGATTGCGATGCTTGTTGTTGTTCAATTGAAGATAATACAGATGTGGTAGGAATAGGACGTGTGGTAAATGACGACGATGAACGACAGTTATTGATGATTTCTTTCAACTCACTGACTGTCTTTTTCAATTGAGTATTTTCAACAACTAGTGCTTCGATCTACGAACAAGGCGACAATTCATATTTCCTTGCTCGAAAGTTTTTACTGTTTGATTGGCAGTTCTGAGCTTTTGTTCAGTATTGGCTTGAGCATGTTTCGCTTGTTCGACCATCGAATGTGCGGACTAAGAAATTCATTGTGTGCAAACAAGAATTCTATCGGAAATCTCACCTCGAATAACGACGCAGTTAGGTCTTCGATTTCTCGATCAGTATTCTGTCGCATTTCATAGGCCCGTTGAATTTCTTCATCCTTGTTTTTCAGATCTTCCTTCGCTTTCTGCAATTCATTAAGCAATGTCGCAGTCGACGACGAATGTTCGATTGGTTCAGGTGATGTGACACCGCTGTGATCAATACTAAATGCTCTAGAAACATCGTCAGAATCGCTAGATCCTGAAAACAGCAAGAGACAAGAAATACTTACGAATCTACGCTATTCGCATCACTAACATCACTACGGTGATCAATGATTGAATCAATCGCAAGATTAGTGTTTGTATTCGATAGTGTTTGTTCCATCATGATCATCTAGTATGAAAAAAATAACTAGTATAAATATAAACGTTTCTTTTATGCATCAATGAGCATAGTATAGGAAAGAAAAAGAGAAAATGTTGTACCGATGAGATATCAAATACACGAAAAAGGTTTTCTTTTTCATTTCAAATTAAATTAGTCTACTCCATGTCGATACGAACGTGCTATCAATTTCCTATTTGAAAAAAAAACGTACAGTACGCACAGCTCGCGATCGAATTTCTCTCTGGATTCATCTATATCGTGCTAGTGATGAGGATAGAAATACTTTTCTTACTCAACGAAATCTCATCATTAATTTCGGCGTCACTGTCGATAAACATAGTGATTCATTGAATGTCAAAAATGTCTCGTTGTTCTTTTTATTCTCTCATTCACATTAGACGATTAGAGAATGTATATCTTTCAAGGATTATTTCCAATGGAAAAACAAATGATAATGACGTCGAAGAATTTACGCGAGACAAAATAACATTAAAAAAGGAATAGAAAAAAAAACGATGGTAGACAAACATGACAACCTCGCTCATGCACCTACTTACTCGCGCTCGCATTGTATATTCATTCATTTTGTCGAGCGAAAGGAAAGAAATATGAATCACGACTATTCATTCACCATTCACTTTTTGAGAGCATAGATGGGAGTAGTTCATCGTTCGCGTTCTCTCCCTCGACGACTCGTTCCTTTTTCATTATTAATTGGCAAATGATGGTAATTAAACGAACACTCATGCATTGCTAAGCAAGGTCATATCTTTCTCATGAGAAATTGATTCGATATTAGATCGATGCTACATGCATCTTGTTGGGAAAGATCGAATGCGTCTGATCCGACATTGTTTTGATTCGATTGACAAGAGAAAAGACTTGTTTCACATCCTTGAGAAAAAAAACGAATCTGTTTATAAACATAAGAATTCTTTTATGTCGTCAAAATAAATCCGCTGTTTTGGTTGAAATGGAAGTTTGATCTTGAAAGAACTGAAAAGTTCTTTTGTAAACCATTGCACTTTTTTCTCGTTTTAACTGTCTAAGATTCAATCACTGTTTTCACACTTCTCTTCTATGCCAACACATTCTCTTGTTTCTTGAAGAACAACAGAAATAGCAACACAACTAGTTTGCTTTTTAAGTGACGCTTACCACTGGCGTCGTTTTGTAAAGAATTAAAGAAAAAGAGAAAATCTGAACAGAACATCTGAATAGAAAAGTGAAGTCAAGGAAAACGTCTTGTTTGCTTGGTGTTATTACACGTTCAAAAGTAAACATTAACTACCTAGACACTTCTCGATTACTAGTTCAGACATGTGCACGATCTTCAAGCTTTCTTCGTCGAACAGCAATTTTTCGCAGTGTGATTATCACTGAAATGCAAGTACGAAAATGTTTTGTTCGTTGTGCATTATACCTTGAAGCAATCTGCGAAAAATGCGAGATGAAAAAGAAAGAAGAAAGGAACGATTTGTTATTCAAACTCTTTTCTCTTCACTTTTTTTTCTTGTTTCATTTTTAAACGTTTCAAACACTGCCATTTCATGTTTTCGTTTAGACAAATACATACAACAAAAGAATAAACCAACTGTAAATGTATAAATGATGCCATTTTTGTTCTGATAATAAAGAAAAAAAAAGGCAAAATAGTATTCCTGTCATTCTCAATTAATCTCCAATCATACTCTATCATCACGCGTGTATCGATTTGTTTCCTTTTCGCAAATTCGTTCATTTATGTTAAATTAGAAAATGTAAATTGATCATGTCCAAAGAACAATACTCAACAAATTTACCTTACGAAACACGTATGAACACCACCAACGATTTACCTAATAGTGCAGTACTAACTCGTACAGCTCCACCTTACCGTTCTATATCAGCTAAACGACCACGTGATCCATCTCATCGTAAAAGTGTCTCATTTAATGATGTTCCCATTGTTCATGAGGTGCCATCTCATGATGCGATGCGTGGCGCCAACTGTGATCCTTATCGATCATGGCTATACACTGACCCGACATCCCCCATAGCCACGATTCCGTCATTGTATTCAACACAAGCGATTTCGCCATTTAATTCGACTAGTATTACTGCACAAAAATTACATGCAAACCGGTTAAGTAGTGCGCTCTATGCAACATCATCAACGACGATAACGCCAAATCGAATGCCAGATTGGGCTGTTCGAACTAAAATACAGAAGCCGGCGTCAACCACCGAAGAAGCAAATTCTACAAATGAAAATAATCCACCGACGAACACAAGTATTCCTGACTCACAAATAACGTCTGAAGATAAATTGAATAAAGAGCCAGTAATTAAAGATAGCCATCAACCTATTGTTAGTTTTCAATCAGCATCAGTATTATTACCTTCATCGACGACGGTCACTTCCGAGATGAATGAAGACAGAAAGTATGCTTCTCGCCCGACATCACTGATACCTGAAACGGAACATGTTCGTGGTCTTTCATTTATGAACGGTTCACTAACGAATTCGTCAATGACATATGCATCAATTTTGTCTACAAATCTTAGTCAAACAAATAATTCTACAAATGAATCCATGACATATCCTAATTCACGTCTATCACGTATTCGTTCAGCCATAACACCTTCAACAATAGGTCAATCATCAATACGTACCAACGAACCTATATCCATTTCACCGCTTCGTGCGACAGCCGTGGCAGCCACAGCAACAACAACCGTGCCTTTTTCAGTGAATGTTCCAACACCGGCAACAAGGGCAATCTTACGACCATCAACAGTTGCATTTCAGTGCACACCACCGTCAACCCTGGTAACATCCAACACTAATTCAACAAACAATGTATCGGCAGCACCGTCTACAACGGCAACGAATATTATCAATACAACAAATCCTCCGTCGTCGTCGTCGACAACAGCAACACATTTAATGAAACCGCCATCGATAGCACCACGTTTTCATGCATCAGCTGCAACAACAGCAGCCGCTCATTCTCGTTTTGTTCTGCCGCAAAACCGGCCACTGACATCAGCTACCTTATCCGCAGCTGCAATGAAATATACTCTTGCTCATCCGACCATCGAATCATCCTCGACAATGTCGAGAGCACCTCCAACAGCTTATCCTCGATCGCGTTCAGCCAACGTCTTGAGTATGCGACGTACACAAGCATCGTCCATCAATATGGTCGATGGTCAATCGCATGGTAATGCGACAGCGTCTTCATCAACTGATCCAACGAATCATTTGTACGCAACGACAAGACGGAGTCCAAACGTGAGACAAAACTACGGTTCTTATTATATAAATCGTGTTTTATTACCCACAACTACCAATTGAAAATAAAAGAAGATTGTAAATTTGTATTGTTTTCTTTTTCTTCTACTTCTTAAGTAAAGAAAAATAGAGTCTTTCTTTCAATAGTGATAATTGGTTTTTATAGCCTTAAAACCTCAATCAGCCTGATAATACAATCACCTCGCCTATCGATCTATGTGCATATATAATATTCGTATATTTGCACAAGCATCTTCTTCTTTTTTTCTCTCTCTTCGTATTTGATCAGAAGGATATACGAGAGAGTGTGTGTGTGCTATATCCGATGAGACTCTATTACGTGCAATAATCGTCCCGAACTAATTTATTTGGTAAGTCGTCTTTCATCTTGAATGTGAGGGTGAGGCAAGCAGGTGACTCTATTAAGCCTCTTCTTCTCTTCTTTTTCTCTCCTTTATTTGTTGACTGAAGGCTTGCTATGTTGAGGTCGATCTTTGAACAAACATTGTACGAAATGATAGTGGTGAGAAAGAATTTAACAAACGCTAATTTGAGTCTTGATGAAGGTAAAATAGACGAAGAGGGGAGAGAGAGGGGGAGAGAATAAAGTCACAATATATCTGTATATAAAGAAGAAGAAAAAACGAATGACACCATCATTTCAATCCGCAATCAATAGAGTGATAGTGTAAAGTAAGTATTCTATCTTTTCCTTCTTTCTCTCTCTTGCTCTTTCATTTAATTGTGTGAACAACATAATATTTATCATTGTTTGATCGATAAAAAAGATAGCAATAGTGGCGTGGTGTGTTTCCATCTGCCAATGGTTCTCATCGTTCTTATTTCGCTCTCATAACGAACAAATTATTTGTGATTGTTGGCTTAAGATACCAATTTTCTTTTTCGCAATCTCACTCTTAATGTTGGCTTAACGATAGGCAACCGTATGTGTGCATATGTTATTCGTTTTTTTCTCTCTTCTCTTTACTTTTTCGTGAGTATATATAGCAGAGTCGCTTTGCCGCTAACATAACAATCAATATTGAAAATTTTCTTGATGAACTTGCGTTTGATGGTGCGAGTTAGGACGGACAATGACGATAAATGTGGATTTCTTTGTTCGTCTGGCTCGTATTATTGTTGCAAAGTCCAGAACGACGTTCGAATTTATTTATTTATTTTCAGGGCGTGTTGGCAACAGGTAAAGTAACATGTACAGAACAATTTTGTTTGTCATGATTGCATTGCAAGAGAGAGAGAGAATGTGTGTGTGTGCATGTGTGCGTATAAAAATAAAAAATAGACTGAAGTTGTCGATGTTATTGTTACATTTAACGTTTTTTTGCTTTTGAAAGACAAGTAGAAGGATAATCAGAATGAATAATTTTCAAACAGTGAAGAAACCAACCGTTAGCTCGTCATTCTATGATAGTTATACGGAAAAACCGGTGAAATGGTAAGTTAGGAGAATGCTTGTGTTCGAGCTCGTGATATTTACGCAATTTTACAGGTACGAAATCGTCGATGCCTATCGACAATACACAGAGACGTATTTGCCATTGCGTTTAGAAAACTATCCTCGAGAGTTGTGGGAAAATTTCAAGAAATTTTTCAAAGTGCGCGAAACCGATGATATCGACGATGATCCGTATGATGAAATTACTCTCATCAGTGAGATTTCCATCAAAACTATGTCTATTTTAGAGTTAATGAAGTGGAACAAACGCGTGCTGATGGAAATATAATCAAATTAACCGAATATGATTTATCCAACGATAAATACGATCCAAGAATATCCAATGCTGTCCGAACACATACAGAGAAGAACAAAGTTATCGAAAAACCTCCCTCGCGCTCAGTCAAAGCCGAAGCACCAGTTCGACCGCCGCCAGTTCGGTAAATAAACTTGAAAAATCTGATCACTTACTTCCTCTCCGTAGGTCTCCGAGTAGTTCACGTCGTCACGGGCATTCCAACAAAGTCGGACCTGACCATTACGATTGTCCGGAATGTGCTGCTCTAGCTGCGCGAAGCTTTCCAACAATGTGCGATTGCAATGAATGCCGAGCTAAACGTTCCAGCAACCCAACTAGTATTCCCTACTGTGATTGTCGTGTATGTCGAAACACCAAGCGTGTTTGACGTATTTTCTCACTTTTGTTCATACTTATATACATGCATATAATTAATAAATAAACTTAATCAAAGGCTGTCTGCACAGGAAGTCACTTTGTTCAAAATAAGAACTTTAATTAATGAGTCTCGAGCTTTAAAGTGTATATATAAAGGTGAAATGCAATCTATCTACCATGGTACAGATAGCAGAATGCGCTCTTACGGATATTTTTGCAATATAATTAATAGACAAAATATTAGATTTCTATTTCTAACATACAACGTCGAAAAGAGCGTATATACCCTCAAGATGAAGTTTTAGGTAATTGTAGTTTACATAACAATTTGTCGACGAGATAGTTGATGAGGATTCTATATATAGAAATAGTCGGTGTCATACAATTGCTAACAAAATAACTGTTATTTTCGTTTCGGTGAGTAAATATAGAATTCCATTTCTTAGTTCTCATATTATTCTATTTACACCAACAGATCACACAAACAAAAGTATCAAATTTCCCTTACGTTTTTCCAATTGAAAGCATCTTTCTGCGAAAGTGCCTAGCATATGTGTTTTTGATCGAATCTCGTTGATATTCACTGAGTGATAACGGAAGATGCGCGACATGATTTTCTAGAGATGTGTTCGTTCTTGCTCAATACAAGACTACTTTTTGAACTTATGGTAATTCTATTCCTTAGAAAGGTTATAATAAGCATTCGAATCAGATTTCCACCGTTGATAGGATCACGCATCGCGAGGTTTAAGTGGAAAATCATGTGCGTGCCACTTTCCACACACTATTTGTGATCTCTTCGTTTCTTCTCAATCAAGATCAAGCGCAGATAATCAAAACTGCTCCCCCTCCTCTCGTTGACTTTCGATCTCGAATTGAGATAGGCAAGCGGAAAGCGGCTCAGAAGTAATATCGGATATCCACATGCACTTTTCGCTATACGACTTTGTTTTCAAGAATATACGAACTAGTTGCAACCGAGCAGAGATATTGACGTAAAAGAAAACTGTCAATTCGAGGTATTTTTTGGTTTTGGTGTTTTAAATCTCGGATAGAAAACTGTCTGAAACCTGGTTTTTTCTTTTCTTTTCTTTTTTTTTCTAATTTTAGTGAAGATAACAACGATCTAAGAGAACAAAACGAAGGAATTAATGTATTCAGCTTGTCTCTGGATCTTTTGTCAGCAAGCAGATTCTTTTCTTCTGGCGTTAAGATGACATAAATTAATTAACTGAGATGAAAACTAACAGATAAAGTTAGATCGAAGGAAAACTTCCGATTTGTTCTATTGGCTGGTTATTGCCCAACAAAGAAAATAATAACACGAGATCTGGACAGAGTTCAATTTTTTTTTTCTAGCGTATTTGCCATTTGCTCTGTGTTTTCTCATTCTATTCGATAACAGGACCAAATGTGAAGAGAAAATGAGATTACCATTCCTTCTCTTCTTCTTTCTCTTCTTTTTCTTTCATTGAAATTATAATTGCGAGAGATAATGACTTAGGATCAGTGTGCGAGAAAAAAAAATGATCTAAGTAGAACGTCTGTTAACTTTTGTCTACTCAACAACTTCCTGAATTTTATCAAGATGCGTTATTCACTGGATGAGGTAAGTTAGAGCACCTCCCGTAAGATTGTTTCCCAATAAATTATCAAATTGACAAAGTAGCTCGCTGAAATCTGACATAAATACCAAATCGATGCGATGAAAATAGTTTTAGCACATCAACTATAAACAGAATGTTCGCTTCATGCGCGTACCCAAATGACGACTGTATTTTTATTACTTCACACGTTCGTCCGCCTATTGTATTTTTAATAACATACGTGGAGAAAATATAGCTCAAGATCTTTCATTTTCTTCAGGAGATTAGTTCGCAGACGGCTGGAGATCACAAACATGCTGACACGTCTCTCCATTCTCACCTAGAGAAGAAACCAGGCTACTACGATGTTCACAATCTTAATTTCTTTCCCTCGAGCGGCAATTGTGTGTCCATGTATTCATATTTTTACAAAACATGCTTTTGATGCGTTATTTTCATCTCTCACGTACCTTCCGAGATTTCTTAAAGTAAAATTATTTCTGTATCTTTTCTTTTGATAAAAAAGGCAACATCCAAGGATATGGTGTTCTCTTTCACACTTGACTAACGCACAGTTTTTCACTTAGATTGGCTCAGATATATCTATGACAAGTTTTAATTGGACTTATTCATCAGTAGACGAGTCAACATCGTCGATGAATTCCTCAGCACCAGGCCAAGATAGCTGTTACTCACAGCCGCTCATTTTGATCGTCAAAATTCAATCAATATCCTTACTAATCTTTGGTTTTCTTGCAAATTTATGCTCATTTGTTGTCTTGATTCGACCGCGTTTACGCCGTCGGCCAACATTTTCATATTTAGCTTTCCTTAGTCTGTCCAACGCTCTATTATCGTTGATTAATGCGACTTTCAGTATTCTTGGAGTTTATTTTGGTCTGACACTGGAAAATCTGCCATTATTTATCTTCTGTCGATTACTAAGTCGATTTTCTATTGATTTTTTAACACATTTTTCATTTTACACATTAACAGCAGTCGATATCGACCGCATCCGAACAGTGACATCGAAGATAGCAGGTCAACATCGTTACAGTCGGAGTAGTGGTGGAAAGCAACACGGTTGCGCACGAGCGTTCATTCAAGTTTGTTTTGTGGAATTATTTCTTGCAGCAATTCTTTTCGTTATCGATTCTCATTGGCTCATGTTCTATGGGTATGACAGTTATGATCCAAATACATTCGAAACCAAACCAATGTGTACAATTCCATCGTTAAATTTAACAGCAAATCCCACGTTCTATGCTATTGCTTATAATAAATATTTAACGTCAATTTTACCATTAGTCGAAGTCATTCTTTCCACTGTTGTCCCATGTTCAATTAGTGTCATAGCGACATTCATTATCTTGAGACATGTGTCCGTCAAATATACATTGTTAAGTCATATAAATAAACGATTGAAAAAGTCCCGTCGACGAATGGAATTACACTTATCAATACTCCTGATCTCTTTGAATTGCGTGTTCATCTTGTTGACAACACCGCATGCCATCTATACTGTTTATCTTGGACAATTACAAAATCGTTTGAATTCTAAAAACGAAAGCGAAGGCGATGTGTGCACGGTATCTGTTACGCAAAAATGCTTAGATTTGTTACAGCAATGTTACTGTATGTCAACATTTTTCCTTTATATTCTAACAAACAAACGGTTTCGTGAAGAATTTTATGAATTAATCCGACGAAATTTGTTCCTCTCATGTATAGATGAAAAGTCTAATCATTCATCAACACATCTGCCATCACATCATCGACGCCATCATAACCATCATCGTTATCTTCGTCATAATGAGACAGTAGATCCTAAAGCCGATCATCTGATGCCGCCTTCGCATTCCATGCTGCAAATGCGACTTTCGCTTTCGGATTATTTATCACAAGATGAATGTGACGATGATGATGAACGAGCGTCATCATCGAAAGGCTATGATACATCTGTTGTTCGTCTCAGTGTTAATCGGTCATCGCTTTACTAATCGTGAATTTCGACGTAGTTGGTTTGGATGTTGTGATACTTCGTATGATCTTTCGAGCTTTGTAAAATGCTACATTCATTCAATGAAATAGTGAAAGATGTTCTTATCAGAATTTAATATTCACATATGTTGTCGTTTTTATTGTCAATAAAAGCAAAAGAATAAATATCTTTAAAAAGAAAAACGTATTATTTGTTTTCAAGCTCAAAACCTCATGTTGGTTTCTTCAATGATATGTTCGAATCAAACCGTTGTAAACGGTATATAGCTCGATCTAAAGTTGTCCCTGGTGTTCGAACTGAACGCAATGATACACTTCGAACTTGTTCATAATGACGCTGAATTTCTGTGATGAGAGATTTTGCACGTCGTTGATTGACTTTGTCTTTATTATTATTGAGAACTTGACCCAATGGCTGATCAATGATTGTTTGCCGGTCACGGATGATATCTAATAACTTATTAATTTCCTCGACTTTGGGCTTGTTAGGTAACTTTACGGGTGGAAGGGTGCGTTCCTGAAACGGAAAGGCGATCTTAACGTCAAGACAAAATTTCACATTCAAAAAACATCATCGACACTGATGGAAATAAAACAGAGAAAGGTTTAGAATTATACGCACATGTATCGATTTCTGAAGGTGGAACGACGGAGTTTAATTATAGTCTCAAATGAAAAACAGATCATCATATGAGTGGCATCTACGAACTTGACAACATTTCTCAGAGTATAATCTTAGTCGTTCATTTGAAAGAGTTTCTCATTTCATGCCAAAGATATCGATTACTCAGATTAGAAGTTAAATGATAACATCACATAGAATTAAATTCCCCCTTTTGCATTAATTCATGAAAATTTAAACAGTAGCTCAAGTATAACGAGTTGTACTCACCATTCTTTTCGGTACGAACGTTCGTTGGCGTCGATTAACTTGAATGTTATCGTGTCGAACAACTAATGGATTACGCAGCATTTGTTTCAAATCGCGCACACAGTGGATGACATCTGGATGAGTTGGAGAGGAAAAACAATGATGAGAAACAATTGTTTGTACTCGATTTACTTTTTGGAACGGGAATTTCGTTTTCATTGTCAATATCGAAAAAGACTTCAAAGCCTTTGAATTTCTCATTAGGTGTGTCTGATGTTATTTGTGAATGTTCTTTCAATTCGGACTGATTATCCGGCTCGACGGGAGTCGCAGTTGGAAGAAAATCATCATTTTCAAACTAGAATCAAATCGTAGAAAAAGACGAAAATCTCTTCGAGAGAATATACTTCTGTCATAAAGATATTTTCTGTTTGTTGATTCAAACTTTGTTCGTCACCGCGCGGAGTATCATTGACGTATTTATTCTCGTCTAGAAATACGAAACAAATGGTTCATTATTTCCATGTAAAGTGATCAGATCAATAGTACCTTGTAGCGTTGTATCTTCTGTTTTATAACGCTCTTCTTCTGATGAATCATTCTGCTGAGTGTCACTAGTCAATGCTCTATCATCAGTTTGATTATCACTGTCGGTTTTGACATAATCAATGTATTGTTTGACAGCACCGGATATTAATTGATCAATTGGCATCTTGGGGACTTTTGCCACATGAGTTGTGACCTTTGAAATGAATAGTTATGTCTATCGTTAAGAGAGTTTCGGCACGTTTACTTTTCGATGCTTTTTAATCGGTTTTGCAATGAACGGTTTATCCACTTTCAACGATGGATCAACTCTGTATGAAAAGGAAGATAATGAGAACATTGCCATGTCTGAATGTAGACTGCTTACCGATGAATTTTCATTCCAAGTCGATCGATAAGAAAGTTTTCGATTAACGGCGGAAGACCCACGTGGCGGTGGATAAGAGGATTACCTGCCAATACGACTTCTGTCAAACTTGGCCATGACGCTACTGCCATTATGTCATCTTCCTCTTCAATCTTTGAAAAAAAATGCTCATATCGAATTCAAAACTATGTACAACATGATTCTCCATACCAAATTCGAACTTATATCAAGATATTGTAATTCAGGAAAGGCCGGTAATGAGATATCCTCTTCTTCTTCCGGTGCTGAGCTCCCTTTTTGATCGCTGGGTAGATTTTCATCTTCTTCGAATATCGTACTCTTTATCGGGATATCAGCCGTGGAATTTGGAGCTTGAGCTAAAGATGTTTGATGTGAATATGATATCATTTGATAGAAGAAGATATGCGGAGAAAAACGTACTTGGATTTGTCTTCTTCCTTTTCAGTGCTGTTTTGGAATATTCTTGAGCAACTTGCCCACCTCGAAGAACTTTTAGGAATGGAATTGTTCGGATGTGATTGTGCTGCAAATGAAGACGTTTGAGACTAGAAAAGAAACGAGAATCGAAGAAAAAAACAGCGCCTAGCGAATGTTTACTTTTTCAAGGTTGACAAATGAATGAATAGTTCATCTTCGACGAGTTTATTTCGATCAAGATACAATTCTTCAAGCCGAGGAAAACGTTCTTTCACAAATTCTTTTCCATGTCTAAAATAATAGAGAAGATAAGACAAAACAAAACATTCTTTTCAAATCTTCGTTCAATCAATAGAAGACAAGCAAAGAGCATAATTATCGAATAGTCTTCTAGAAATACCTTGAATTTCTTTACAGAAAACGAACTTTACTAAAATATTTTCAACGAAATTCGATCGGACAAGCTTCTTCTCAGTTCTCTTACATGTCTGTGTATATGTATGGTTTTGTTAATCGCCGTGACAATCCAACCAGATCATTTCCTGTTGCTCGAAGTATACGTAACGATGGTAACATGCCCAGCGTTTCAAAATCGTGCATTGTTAGATTATTGAATGAAAGATTCAAGTCCTAAAGGAGAATATCCGACAAAGCGAATATTGATTTAATTGGGAATTTTACTTCGAGCGTTTCATAGTCATTCACGTTCAGTTTGATATTTTTGATTTGATTGAATGATAAATCGAGCTGGAGTAATTGTGGAAATGTTTTAAAACCATCTGAAGTTTCGAAAACATAACAAAAAGGCTTGAAGGAAAGCGTTCACATACGAAAAGGTAATTGATTTTCACTGGCATCAATGTGTAGAACATTGTCGAATAGTAAAAAATCTTCTTCCGAAACCTAGATGTACTCGCAATCAATAGAAAATAGTCATCGAATTATTCGTTTTACTTCTTGCAATTCCAATCCGTTGATACGCAAGCTAACAACATTTGACGGATCTTCAATTGCACAATGATGCATCTAAAATGTTCACTAAGGAAATGAAACCGAAAGAGATCGTTTTAAGAATGAATTACGATGAAAAATCCATCGAGTAGATGTTCAACTGTCTGCTCTTTTCCTGACCATCTTTGTTTCTTCTTGATTTCTGTCTGTGTGACATCGGTTTCGAAAGACGGTGGTGCTGAAAGTGTGGTTAGAATCGCTGCGAAGCGTCGTTGTTCGGTGTCACGCAATGCCACTACCCATTGTTCTACAGAAGCAGAAAACAGCTGAATTCTATATACCGATGAGCAAGGTGTCACTACTAACGGTTTGACGACGAACTCCGTAGAAGGTTTCGCACGGGAAAGCAATTCGAGGGCAAATCTGTTAGATTTTCATTGCCAGATAAAGGTCCATGGTCATATTTAATCCACGGTAATGTCGACATTGTTTGACAAAGGGTCAGGATCTTTGCTAATGAATTTCCTTTTTCAAACCATTTGTACTCGTGTTACTCGAGCAACGATCTCTATCAGGCAAATTCATATGAAGCGGCGCAATTGTCGAGCGACATCTATCCAGATTCTGTTTGATTGATATTCATATTCAATGAACGAAGTACTATATTAGAAGAAAAGAAAACCAATTAGACAAGAGCGTGCGCGTGACAACAGCTGTTGAAATATATTGCAAGCAAAATTATTTGCAATTTCAATGTCGGACGCGAATAGTAAAACAGATTTGAATACAGATAAAAATAATAATCGGTCGAACAAACCCGAGATACAACGATATTCAGTTTCGAAAGGAAAATATTCGTCGAGACTAAATCCCGATAGACCAACATCAGGTAGAACTTTCAAGATGTTTCGTTCATAATGATTGAAGGAGATACTTTTCAATTAGGAAATTCGAAAACTTCGAATACTCATCAAAACAAAAACCAATATTATCGTTACGATTCTAACTATTATGATGATAATCAGTACTATAATCAGTCACGACCACAACGAAGAAATCCTAAAGCCAAAGTTGTCGAATCAGAAGTCAAATCAAACGTAGCATCACCATCTCGAAAACAACAAAGCAACAGCGATATCGAATCGGTTCGAACCTTTATTTTCCTCATATCAAACGTTCCATTTTTTTTGTTAATTCCAATAGGATGTTGAAAAAGGTATTAAAACTATGACATTCGAAAATCAAACTCTATCCAAACCGAAATCACCTGAACCTCCTGCTACTCGCGGCGGTTTAATATTTCTCAATAACACTAACAACAACAACAAAGATACTCATCAAGAAACACCTGAAACCGAGTCTTTACCACGACAGTATTACAGTCAGACACGGAAAAGTCAAGCAAATAAAAAGCCCACTCTTTCCAATCAACCACAACCGATAACACAATCCTCACGTGGTTTAACAAATGTCACTCGAACTTTATACGATCCAAATGCACCAACACCCAAAACTCCACCAGTATCACTCATTCAACCAACAACGACAGTCAAAACAATACCGAATCCTTCCCCACCTCAAGCTCCTCTAACACAAATTCAATCTTCGATCTCATCACCCAATACTCACGCACCAGTACAAGAATTCTATCAAAAGTAAGAACGAAATGCCTCTTTTCACCAAGAAGACACTGCCACATTCGTCTTTCTTAGCTATCAATCGTAAGAATACCGTTGAAATAATCAGATATTTTGCTCTTGCTCTTTTATTATCGTGTCTCTCTCTTATGCTTTATCTAAAAACTTGAAACTAATCTATTAATCAAATCCCCTCTCATAACCTTTCATCAAACATTTCGTTTTTGTTTATTTCTTTCAGGCAATTCTTAAATTCAGAATTGATGAATCAAACGCATGGACAAGCAAATCTACACAAAGATTCAAATTTACAAGCTTCGCACATGAGAAAGCAAGCATTCAACTATTGGTTAACTCAAATACATACTTTAGAAAAGTCCTTATCAATCTACCTGAACAATTCTCCACATATGGAAGCTAATTTTCGACGGATGATGGAAGCCAAGTACGTTTCATCCAGTGCCGTATTTCTCAACTATTTCTCTTTATCAGAACGACACTTCAACAAGCGTACATTCATGCCATGATGATCGACATCGAAATTTCGCTCTCGAAAAACCTCGATGCTCAATTGTGGAAATCTTGTTTTCATAACGTTATCGAACGTTTCAGAGAATATGATAAACAATCGATTGAGAATCATAATGTAAAACAACTTATCGAAACTGTTATCGAAGATGTATGCTTAACATTTATTGACGATAATTTTGTCTTTCGATTCAACTGAATTGTAGGGTGAACAATTTTTTCTTGCATTTGTTCGTCAACTTGAATCGACATTCCATATCGAAGTCAAACTATATTTCGATCCAAATGCGTATCCACCTGAACTGAGTACTATTCTGGCGAAATATGCACTTCTATGTGCTCAGCATTGCTTTCTTAATCTTGGTGATCTCGCTCGGTATGAATATGATTGATTTACAAATTGATCACTCAGTTCTTTCTTCATTTAGATACAAAGAAACTAATCGAAATGGTATCGATTATTCCGAAGCAAGAAAGTAATACTCCGAAGACGTCAGAAAAACCAAATTTGGAAATCCTTACAATTTAGGTATTATCTTCGTGCTCGATTATTATACCCTAAAAATGGAAAATCATGCAAACAGTTAGCTATCTTAGCTGTAATGACTGTAAGAGAGTATTCGAGACATTTGCCAACTGTATTGTTGGATTGTACTTTCATAGCATCGACGACTAGATGCGATTTATTATTATGTTCGAGCACTTGCTACAACAGCGTTGAATGACAGTGTGAAACAAAATCTCATGTCGTTGTTTGAGGAAGCACGACGACGAGTAAGTGACAGGAATTGTTTGTGTCTAGAAGAATTCTTTTGTTTTGTTTAGTTGGAAACATTTGAAAAAGAATTGAAAGAACGTGATAAGAAGAATGAACGGAAAATACGAGCAGGTAACTGATTTTGTTGATATGAAAAATGAAACATGACCATCGAGTGGATTTCGTATGTAGGTAATCAAAAACTTGAGATATGGAAACGAACGGATGGAACAGTTGTCGGGCGAAGTCTCGATGATGGACAATCGACCAACGAATACAATGACTTTGATGGTTCAGTATCGCAACAAGAAGTGAGCAGATGATATATTTAACTCTTTTGATTATTATTTTCATCGATTTTTAGCTTATTCATTGGTTTATACTTAATTACATAACATTACATGGAAAATTATATACAAGAACAGGGTACGATTGACTTTTGATTCATGTGCATCTCTTATTTTGATACAAATATAGCATGGAAACATATACTGAGTTGTGTTCACGAATGCTTCGTCAATTTCAAAATTTACTCCGGCACGATCCATGCGTTTTCGGTAAACAACAACTCGTTCAAATGATGGCTATTAATATGTATCAAATCGAAGTAGCCAAACAAGTGAAAGTCTCAGGTAGATGACTTTTTTTCAAAATCATTTCAGTACGAAACGAATTCCTATTCTACAGTTGATATTGATGTCCGTTCACAATACGAAGAATCTTCTCTTCAGTTAGCATTGGACATGTTTGGTTTATTAACCGAACAGACGGCAATTATGGTTGATCGTCATTTAAAGACTCGCTCAACATCAAGTAGTGCTGATACACCTCCGCCTATCTTCAGTAGTTGGCTACGACATGTCTTTCCATCATTGAAAATCTTTACTGATTGGATGACATGCAATGCGAGTTCATTCATTTCATTGCCTGATCAATTACCAGCTGAATACGGTCCACATCCCGATATTCTAATGTCGCTTGCTAAAGTCGTTAATCGTATTCGAACTATTGATCGAACGTATATTCCACTTGCTTCGAATTTGCCAAGTAACATTCTTGAATGCAACTCCTATGCATCAAATGAATCATTCTTCTTTTCAAAGATTCTGTGCCAGTCATATTGGAAGAAGATGTTGAACTCAGTGGATTCTATCCACTACTCACGCTACCAGCTGATACGTTGCAAACTACAAGTGATGCGCCATTGGTAATTGACCATAATAGATCTGGTTGTATAAGATATGTGATTGTGTAGGATGAAGCGAAAGATTCGAAACGAATTACTCGATTGTGCTTCTTTGCTGACTATTTGTGCGGTCTAACTCAACCAGTATTCATATACAATGTTCAGCAGAAAACGTACCAACCAGCTATCAAATCATCGATTCATTCCGAGCGAAGTAAAAGTCCTCTTCGTGAAAATCATGTAAGTTTGTTATTTTTTTTAATCTTCATCATTTGTAAGAAGATCTTCTCATTCAGAACATGTCACTTGATCGTGAAAATAATCTAACTGAATCTGTCTCTTCATTATCGACGACGAATAGTATTGACCCATCATCCCCCGATTCAATCGTTAATGGCATTGATATGAAAGAACTGAAACGTAAAAAACGACAACTAGAACATCAATTAGCCGAGAAACAAAAGCAAGAACAAGTTGTGAAAGTAAATCAAGAAAAATTCATCGAGTTCAAACCGAAGATTTCCTTTTAGGACATTCTCAATACATCTCGATCGATTGAAATCGAAGTCGTCCCACGTTATGTTGTTCTCGATACAAATTGTTTTGTAAACTATCTTCCAATAATCCATAAACTGATTCGACATGCTCGATTTACTATCATTATTCCTCTAATTGGTAAATGAAATGGTTTTCTTTTCATGAAAAAGTCGTTTTCTGTTCTCAGTCATTTGTGAATTGGATAAATTATCTATCTCGACGATTGTCAACGATGATTCATATGAACACGCAGAGATGGTTCGTCGACAATCGATTCAAGCAGTCAAAATGATTGAAGAATGTTTTGCAAGTAAAGAACGACGTGTGCAAGCCATGACTGGCGAAGGAACAGTATTAGATTCCATTCAGTTTCGAAATGAAGTGAAAAAAAACGTAAAAATTAACTTTGACTTCTTGTAAACAAAAATCAGCAATGTTCTTCTCTTAGGAATCAAATGACGACACAATTTTAGGTTGCTGTTTGAAATATGTATGTATGAATAAGTACAAAACAAGTACACCTATCTAATTTCCCTCTTTGATTTAGTGTCATGATAATCCTCGAGAGTTCTTTCCTCAGAGCAAAGGTACGATCTAATCAGCTCCGACAATGATAATGCATAAATAAATTTCTTTCGTAGACGGCGCTATTCGATTACACCGTGAAGTTGTTCTAATCACTGATGATCGAAATTTACGTTTGAAAGCTCAAGCACGGAATGTACCTGTCAAAGATCTAATGAAGTTTCTGGAACTTGCTCAAGTTGATCTACAGAACTGATTGAGTATCGTTCCAGTCGATCAAGTGTGGCCTCTCAATCGATGACCGGTGTTGAGCGAAGTGAGTCAGATGAAATTTTTTCCTTCTTCATTGTATCTTAAAACAGAAAAGAACGTCATTTTCGTATCGATTATTCTTAATCTGTTTGCTTTTGTATGTTCATATTGAAGAAAAAAATTTTTGTCTCCTTCAGTGTTGTCGTTGTTGACAGTGAAAGTGGATCGGGACTTTTCATTGATCTCCTTCTTTTTCTCTTCTTCTTCTTTTTTTGATAAATATGTATTTGTATTCGATGTAAGTCAAGAAATGTTTATGGACTAATAAATTTTTATAAACAACATCAAATTCATTTACTTTCAACAGATCATTTGTTTCGAACTGGAAGTCAAAGCTTCAAAGAGATGTCCGTGAAATTGTTTTTAACAATCGCAATCAGATATGTCGCACTTATAGCACCTCTTGGTAATAGAAATATGATATTGTTAAAAGTAAATATCTACCTTGGTTGCTACCTATTCGTGTGTTTGATTTACTTTGACTAAATGAAAGATAAAGGTTTCGTCATACGTGCCATCATTCCTCGAAATGGAAAGGAAAGATTCATTTTTATGCCACACTTCTTCGACAGATGTGGAATGAATAATCACCATTGATAACAATGCAAGTTTCATACGAAATTCTACCATCTACAGTTATTGTCTCAACGATTTGCTCTGAATAGTTTGTAATTTCAGATACTTGCATCCATTTGTCATACATTAACACAAAAATATAGATAATAGGGTAAATTTACGACAATGACCCGTTCGAAGAATGAGAACGATATTCCAGAAATATATGTGTTAGGTAAGACGTATCTATCAATAAATGATAGTTTTCATGTACGAAACGATCCTTTTATGTGCATGGCTGCTGGCGATAGACATGCGATTCTAGTTACCGAGAGTGGGTGCGTGTTTGCGTTTGGAGATAATAATTCAGGTAGGGTGTGGGTGAAAATTCATGTTAATTTTGTTTCGTGTCGATTTTTTAGGTCAACTGGGTTTAGGTCACACAGAGAATGTTAAAAAAGTGTCCGAAATAAAATGTTTACGATCTACAGATGAGCAAGTACAACTCGCTGCCTGTGGCCGTGAATCATCTATCGTGGCAACAAGTTCTGGCTCACTATATTCCTTTGGTTCGAATAGTCATGGCCAATTAGGACTTGAATTGAATGAATCGACCGTTATTCATCCATCTCCAGTACGAATCAATTCATTTCGATCGAAAGTCTCGTGGAGACAAATTGCAATGGGTGCTGAACATACATGTGCGTTAACGGACGACGGAACAGTTTACATATGGGGCTCTAATGAAGACGGTCAATGTGGATATGCACTCAAATATGATCAGATAACAAGACCGAAAGAACTCCGTATAGATTACACTGTTGCTACGATGTAAGTTGAGATTGTCTTAGAAAAGAATAGTAAATTATATAGAAAGATTGCTCTCTTTTCTTTCAGATCATGTGGATACTATCACACAGCATTCATTGCTGATGACGGACGATTATTTTTGTTTGGTAATAATCAAGATAGACAACTAGGACATTCTATGAAGGATACATGTAACGATCCTTTAAAAGTCACTCTGCCCGAACCGATTAGGAGTGTCGCTTGCGGAAATCAGCATACTATTCTAATGACACAAAGTGGGCAAATTTATGTTTCTGGTATAATATTTATTTAGTATATTCTATATATGCAAATATAAATATTTCTTCTTGTGAAAATAGGACGAGGTGATCGTGGTCAACTTGGCCTTGGCACTCGTGTACTCAGGACGGAGTGTTTTCGACCTATCGAACGAAAGCTGCCATCAAAAGTAATAGCCATTGCTGCTGGTGAAGGTCATACAGCTATTCTTGGTTCGCAAGGTGATCTCTATCTATTTGGCGATGGAAAACATGGCAAATTGGGCTCTGAAACACAAAGCAACGCATTTAAACCATGCACGATCGATCTTTTTGAAGATTGTCATGTCTTAGATGTTGCTTGTGGTGGTTGTCAAACATTAGTACTTGCTCAACAACGACCATCAATGATCGAAGATGACACTGAAAGTATAGTATCATGAGTTTATTCATGTGAAAGGAACCTAGCCTTTTCTTTCTCTAGATATAAACGGCTCGCACTTAGAGCCTAAAAAAAGTTTCACACGCACAAGATATGGCTCTAAAATATCTACTCAGTCATCCACAAGTCCCAATTCTGAGCTTAATGAATCTGATCATGATTTAGATGAACTGTCTGCGTCAAGGACAAGTGCTTTGATGAATACTACACATGTGGAAGTAGATGGAGTACTGCGGCCAATTGGTTTTAAAAGAATACAAGATTCGACACCGGTGAAAACGGGTGTTCTGAATAATTTAGTGCCACTTAACAGTGACAACCGTGAGTCTTCAGAAGCCTCTCAGTGCCATCCAAAACCAAGACGATCAATGTCAGAAAGTACTTCCGATGATGAACACATGATACCATTGAGTCTTACAACTCCTGTGAAAACATTAACGAATGACGAATCAACTGGGCAGAACCGGCAATTTGACAACGATGAATCTGATTCGTCGACAACGATCAGCCGTAGTTCGTCAGCTTCGTCTGATGAAAACAATGAAAGCATACCCTTAGGCTCTGTCGATGATTTCCATCAAAGTTTTTGTGCGCCTCAAAGATTAAAACCGGATGTCGAAGCATGCAACCCAACAAACGTAACCAAAACTGAGTCTGGATTCTTCTCCAGACTTTTTCGTACTAATAAGTCACAAACGAGACCAATCAACGAAGTGCAGAATTCCAGAACTTGTACTATTCTCTAACGAAATGTTCTCTCTGTCGACTAACAGTATTTCAGAGTCATTCAAGATTCAATTTTGAAGTTTTTATTTCAGAATAAAACTATTTGATGTGTTTTTGAAAATTTCCGAAAAATTCAGCTTATTAATCGATTCTTCCAAATGGTATTGTCGTATTTTGCTCTCTGATGACTTATATAGTCCATGAAAAGAATAATATTGACTATTTAATCATTCAATATGTCACTGAAGAGGAAAACTTCATTTTCATGTTACTGACATTGTAAGAAAAATAATGATTTCATAGTCAATCTTAAGTGATTCGCCACTTCGAATTGTCAATATTTTTAATGTCTATCTCGAACGTTTGCCATTTATTTCTTCTCCATCGGAAACATATCATCGTGCTTCAATTATCTCGCCACCCATTGAGAATGTCAAATCTAATATTCAAATGAGAAAGAAACTAATTCTCTTCATTAGACATGATTATCTGAAAAAGTTCGATGCTCAAAATAACACAAGACATTTGCCCATGTGCATATTCTATTAATCTTAATAGATCGGAATATTTTTGGAAGCACATGGCCTGTCAAAGAAAGCAAAATATCAACGAGAGTACATTTAGTCTGATGATTTCGAAATATTTCCACGAGATGAAAAATGTGTTGGACATGTCTTTGCTTTAATACTTATCTGCATATCAGACGTGAAGAATGGATATATAATCAGCATATATGTTACCATTACTAGGTCGAAGGTGAAGAAAAAGAATAACGAGGCAAAAAAGAGAAAGAAAGAATGAAAGAAAGAAAACGAGAAAAAGAAAAACAAAATAACAGACAGAGGGAAAAAAACAACATCATCGTCGGTGTCGTATTAAGACAAAAAGGAGAGAAGAAAAACGACGATGAGCCATGATCTATTTAATGATGAAGAACATACAGCGAAATATCGTCTGCATCGACCTGGCTATCCCAAGAAATTATATGAAATCATTCTCGATTATTATTTTCGTGGGAAAATAACCAATGAAAGAATTCCACTCGCGCTCGACGTTGGATGTGGCAGTGGGCAAGCAACCGTGGATCTTAGTTTGTAAATATTAGCTTTTTTCAACTTGATCTTGTGCTTTATTTGCCATCTTTTGCGTTTTTCTAGGTTTTGTGAACGTGTTATCGGACTTGATGTTAGTGCTAATCAAATAAGTCGTGCTATGCCAAACGACAATATCGAATACCGTTGTCATACTGCTGAAAATCTTTCATTCCTTCAGTCGAACTCAGTCGATCTAATCACAGCTGCAACGACATTGCACTGGCTTGACATCGAAATTTTCCTCGAAGAAGCGAAACGTGTTTTAAAACCAAACACCGGCGTCTTAGCGGTATGGACTTACGCATTAGGTACCTTAGATAACCCAATCGCTGATGCTATCTATCATGAATTCCATCATGTGCTTTTGTTTCCGTATTGGAACGTCAAACGATGGCTAGCTGATGATTACTATGAATCGCTCGTCCCACTTTTACCGTTTAAATCAACGTTAAGACACGCGACAATTGAACATCGAACAGAAACGACGTTGGGACATTTCCTGGGCTTCATTGAATCATTGTCAGGTTGCCAAACCTATCGAAAACAGAATGGCGAACAAGCGTATGAAGATATGTTAGCAACTTTACGACAGAAATTGATTCAATGCTATGTGAAAACAAAACTCCGGAATAGTACCGATGAAACAACCGACTTCGATTCAATTAAAATGTCTGTTTCGAGTCCAATTCGGTTGTATCTCATGAGAAAAAATCATATGTAAATTTGGTCAATTCTTGTAGAGAAATTCTTCTTCTATCTAATGAGCTTTTTGTACGTAAACATTTTCTTAAGAAATCTTTTAGACGAATACGTGTTTTTTCATTGGAACATCTTCTTCTGTTATAATAAATGATCGTTAATCACAATGGGCGAATCGTCTCTTTGATATCTCGATCAGATGCGCCTCTGTTTCGCTTGGTTTATGATCAAATCTCTATAGAACAGGAGATGAAAGAAATCGTCCTGTATAATAGAAAATCCTTTTTGCGTTGAAGCTAAAAATAAAGCCCTTTCATAGATAGATTTTCCTGTGTCATGCTGATAAATAACTTATAAAAATGCATTTCAAGGAAAAACGAGAATAATTTATGGGCAAAGCGCCTTCTTGATTTAAATAAGGTCTACATAAACAACACCTGTAACACCCTCAGTCGCATTTTAGTCCGCTATAAGTTATCTAACTATCGTCATTAAAACATCTTTTTATTTCTCACCTGCGGACCGTATGAAAAGGAAGTTCATTTCATTTAGCCCCATATTTCGACGCATCTACTTCAGCTCATGTCGATGTAAAAATTTATATGAAAATGTTCTTTTCTAGGGTAAATCCACACCGAAGAGAACGAGATCTGTCTAATATTTTGAAGGCTAAGGATCTATGTCATAGTCAAGATCGCTTCTTCTAATCACAGTAACGAGAAACTCGCTACTTGTTAAATTACTGCTGAAACATTGATCAAAACTGACATGGCTATACATAGAAAAGAGCTTTGAAGTTGACGAAATCCAATTAATTAAATAATGCCGATTATTATCACGAGAAAGTTTGCCTTTTTTCTTCGGGATGTCGCTTTGAGTTTTCATATATAGTTTCTGTCGCATGAAGACGGCTGCAAGTGTGTGCTTTACTAAGTTCAAGAGGTTTTTCTTTTTTTAATTAAATTTGTTAGTCCACAGTTGTTTTAATCAGCGGAGAAAATAGGTATGTCATTTCGCGAATCGGAAAAACAAAGCACAGCCATCTGATCAGAAGAATTCTTGGAAAATAGGACACATATGACATGAGAACATGGTAGATTAATTATAAGTTAGAAACATCTTATATTATTAGTATTAAGTCTGTGTGACACGAGCGTTCTGCGAAGGAAAAATAGCACTTCCGTTTATTTGAATGACAGTATGAAGCCAACGCTTTGCTTTGACGTTTCTAGTGCAAAAACAACTGATATTTGACTTCGGCGGGATGATTAAAAAATCAGCATTGATAAATCTCAATCAATATGTGAGCTATATCAAGATTAACGAGTGTAAATGTTATCGATAGTCAGAAGAAACAGTTCTTTCGAATATGTGTCTCGTTTGCATCTGAATACTTGATAAAATAACACTGTTTGTAACAACAGCTGACGGATCCAGTGGTTTGTTCTTCGCTAGTGTCACAGGAAGATTCTGTGAAAATCCAATTCACATTATTATGCTTGTTTAATTACAATTCTCTATTTGTAGATGAGCTTTACAAGCAACGTCAAGAATCGAACACAATGACAATCCAACTGGTGCTATAAAAAGCGAATTCTTTTTCGAGTGCGAATGAAAGGTATTAATTTAGCAGCCGTGTAGAATTAAAAAAACAGACGAGTCTTTTCTTTTGATATATATATAAGAACTGCCGGTAATTACAGAACACAAAGCTTGTGAATGACTTGGAGTTCATTAGCAATTCTATAGATTGAAATACATTTGTTTTATTCATTAAAATGAAATATTAAAGAAGAATGCATTTGCGAGAAAAAGAAAGAAAAATTGAATTCATAATGTATGAAAGATGATAGTCTTGATTCTCGACCGAGAAAAAAAAGATTTAGTTAATAAACGTCAGTTGTCGTATTCATAAGTGATTCATTGATGATTGTGTTGTTGAATTGTTTGGGAGGAGGAGCTTTCTGAAGAACTGCTTTACATTGTCCATTGACGAGAACTTTGACTTGTACGCCTTGTTTGTTCGTCATTAAGTCAATCATCTTTTTGTACGCAAATTTTTCTGCTTGCTGTCTGGATTTGTGAATACCGTCTGCGAGAATGATTTTCGAATTGAGATAGAGACGATGGAACCACACTGGTTGACTTTTCAATGTTTTTAACTTTTCATCGCTAGTAATAATCAAAGTTTTTGGTAAAGATAACTGAATATGGGCGATGTCATCGGTAGATGAGATCTGTGAATGCATGAGACTATCACGTAGTTGAGATATGACGATAATATCAGCCATTAATGGATGGGAGTCACTTGAAAGAGGAGAAAAGATAAGAGATGAGTGTCGGAATGATGATTTACTTTTCGAAATCACTGGTATCTGAAAGAAGATTTTCCCATTTCGCTTCTTCTTCGTAATCGATGTCATCACCTGATGAAAATCAAAAAAGAACAGCAACATTTCGAACGTGAGAAGATTCGATATTTACCATTAGTAAGTAACTCATATTCTGTGATAAGATTTTTATTTAGTTCTAGACGAGAGTGGCATAGGAACATGAGAGACGTACTTAAAAAGGATGTTTTACCATATGACTGCTCTCTTTCATTTGGTAAATACGAAGGCTTGGATAAGAACGGTTCTGTAGTATTGGATGATTCATTTGGTTTGATTTCTGTCGACGAAAAAACTGAATCAATTGAAAGGGAAGTGATTATTAGGAGTATTTTACTCGAAATAGGTGTCGATAAAGGTGAATGACGACGCCGTGGATATTCATTTCCGCGTGACAGAAAATAATCACTTGGTTTGCCAAACAAAGCTAAAAGAGTAGAGCTTTTCAAAAGCAAATGAAGAAATCTCGATTGAAAGTTTACCTGGCCGTTGAACTCCCGAACTACTTGATGATGAATTTCGTCGGCGACGATGTTGATATCGAGATTGAATATCTGTTTGAGGAACAAGGGCAGCGTTGGGTACACTACCGTAATAGTGATCATGTAATGGTGTTTTGGAATGTTTATTAAACATTTTCAAAGAAGAGCCCTTTTGCGGCGATGGAGATGATTTTATTGAATTTCCAAGTTGTTGTACTCGACCATCCGTTGAAGAAGACGATGTGTCAGATGATAATTCTATTGAAAGAAAGTTCATTCGTGAACTGAAAAGAGCATTGGTGGATATGGAATCTCACGCTGATGGAAGGTGATATCTTCAATATGCATTTGAATAGCTATTTGCGTCATCTGAGCCCATGTTTGAATACGTTTAACAGTAAATGCACGTACAGCTTCATCATAGTGTCTAGCCATAACGAAAACTGAATATATTTGGCGTTTGTTTCTGATTAACTTACGAAATGATCCAGGTGACCTTTTCAAATGGATGTTTTGTTGGATGTATTTGTAAATCGATTATACAGTTGGTGAATTGTCGTAATTCATTTAAACGTTTATCCTGAATTTGACATGAAACTATAGAAATGAAATTTTTTTAAATTCTTACGTGAACACCACAGAATTCTCGACGAATATCGAAATCATCTACATCCAAAGAGATATCCGTTCGGATAATCGTTGTCTTTGAAAAGAAAATCGAAAAACTAAATGAGATCTTCGTCAGAACAACGAATCCTTTACTTCAGTCATTGTATTTGAATATCAGAAAGTATTCGACGATGTGAATATGAAATCTTTCGACGTGTAGTCGTATATAAGGAATAAAACAAAGACATGTATCTTTATTTCATTGCCGTCCGATTTATTTCAACGAAGAGAACGAAAGAAAAATTCTGCTGTGATGAGCTTTCTATGTATCACGCAGATCAACCTTACAACTTTCTAATCTACTAAACAAACGTGAACGATGTATGATTAATTAGAATTTCATGTCCTCTTTTATGCTATTAGTCATCGTGGTGTATTACTTTGTTGATATTGGAAAAAATGCAATATTTGCTTGTTTTATGTTGTATTACTCATATTTATGTGCGTACGTACGTACGTACGGCGGTCTATGTCATGATTTGGAATATGCAATGAAATCAACTATAGGAGACACCCTTACCTATATAAAAACGTACACATGTGTGAGCATGTCATTCGCATCGTTCTTGTGTTTCTGTGCACTTAGCAAAACAGCAATAGTTATTGAAAATGTAAATATTCGGCGAAGTTATTTTGTTCGCATTTTCGGCGTTCCACAATCAAATTGATTTCTTCTATGTAGGTATTCAGGAACATTCGGATATTGGGGATATCAACAACCGAGCTATTATCGCTATGACCAGCGGATGTTGGGCAGACCTCGTCATGCCTACCAACAACCAGCGCTGCCTTACGGATATATGGATATGAGTTATCATCCATATTATCGACACTTGTACCGTATGTTAAACTTTAGAAAAACTTGATTTCTTTATTTTCGATCGTAATCTATCAGGTGACAGGGAAGCATCAGTGCACTCCTCTGTGACTGCTGAGTTATTGCAATTACATAATCAACATCGTGCGCGACATTGTGCGCCGCCATTGACCATTAGTGAACGGCTTAATAAAATTGCGCAGTCATATGCAGAACATTTGGCTAAAACATCAACATTTGAACATAGTGGGAACAAACTCGGTAAAGAGCCATTGGGAGAAAACCTTTATATGCAATGGATATCGCGTGGCAAAGTAAATGCTAGTGCCAAAGCTGCAGATAAAAGTTGGTACGACGAAATAGAAATGCATGATTTTAAACATCCAACATTCTCGAAAGAAACCGGACATTTTACACAATTGGTATGGAAAGATACGAAGAAAATGGGTGTTGGCGTTGCTTTCTCACCTAATGGTCAAGAAGTTTATATTGTTGCAAATTACTATCCAGCGGGAAATATTGTTGGACCAGGATTCTTCGAAAAAAATGTTTTACCAGCCAAATGTTAAACCGCAATTCAGCGCGCTCTACTACAGAAAGGAAGTGACACGCACATCCGTTTTCTTTCTTTGATCTGTTTCGCGTGACTGTTTTCATATTTTTGTTTTCAAACAAACAAATATCATATAATTACCATTGCTACTGATCGATGACATGATAGTATGACGTATATTACTCAAAACTTCATTAAATAGTATGCAAATGATTGATTTTATGACTCAATTAAGAATAGTTCTATTTTTATGCACTTTGACGCATTTTAATTCCTTGACGATAAAATGGAGAGAGTAGCATCATCACATTGTATTAGGCAAATCATTTTTCTTTGAAACTTCAGGACAAAAAAAACCGTACTGAGTGACTTGTTCTATCGATTGTTCGCTGTCCTGCTTTCTATTCTAACCATGCATGTTCTTTATCACGTTTTCTTTTCTTTCATTTTAAGGTGATTTGCTAGTTACAAAACGACGACACAAGATTATATAATCAGTGCGGAGGCAAATAAACTCGATGTTCTGCTTTTAGCGTACTATATAAACCAGAAATGTTTCTCCGATCACTATTCTACAGAAATTTCTTCTTTCCAGTGATATTTATTCACGTTTTTCAAGATGTCATCAGATTCCGATCGTGCCAAAGATCAAGTTTGTTAATGCAATGATTGTTTTTGTGTATCTGATAGAAATTTTCTTTTTCTTATGCGCAGGATCATGTCTTTAAATTAATTAAAGATATTCAATTTGCTATGTTGACAACAACAGATGAAGATGGTAGTCTTCGTGCACGCCCTATGGCATATAAACAAGGTGATAGTGATTCAAAAACTGAACTTTGGTATATTCGATATTTGATAGATTTTCGTGTTGTATTAAGATTGAATTTTTAGGTTTTTCACACGAACAGATTCGTCTAAAGTGCCAGAAATCAAGAAACATTCGCACGTTAATGTGTCATTCAGTAATCCATCTCACCAATCGTACGTCAGTATTAGTGGACGTGCGGAAGTTATCAAAGATAAAGCTAAAGCAAAAGAACTATGGAATCCATATTTAAAAGCTTGGTTAGCTTCACGCCAAACCTTCCCTTCTCTTCATATTAGTGTCTCGTCTTCATTGTAGGTTTCCACAAGAACTCGATGACCCTCATCTAGGTTTACTTAAAGTAACTATTGAAGGAGCTGAATATTGGGACTCAGCATCATCCATCATGGTTCGAGCTGTTGGCTATGTCAAGGCGGCTTTTGGTGATGGATCAACTCTCGAAGGTGAAAACAAGAAAGTGAATTTCCCATAAACTGCAAGATGTTTAATATTACAAGAAAAGAACAAACATTATCCGTTATTATAGATACTAACTAGCTTTACACTATTTTCTCCACGTTTATGTACATGTATTTCGTATACATTAAAATAAACAATTAACCTCATCATATACCTGGACGGATACAGTTTACCATGAAAATCTCACAGGTACATACAAATCGAGACACATCTGACCAGGATTGCCTGTTGGGTTACTCATTTGGTTTCACGAATCAGATAAAGATAGCGAATGATGACTGGAGCTTTCCGCTTTGGTTTACTTTTCAGTTTTTTACTTGTTGTGTCAATACGAAATCCATATTTACGTATGTCAAGTACGGCAAGAAATATGAAAGTGTCTATCAAAAAGACAATTGCTATGTAGCCTAATGATTTCGATGCTGTTTTACGAATACTTAAAATACTGGATGTAGTTTCATAGTAACGAACCAAGTAGTTACTTGTTAAGCAGCTGCACGGAAAAACATTGGCTATTGAACGACAGGCCCTGTTGTTTTCGCACGCTATATTTTCATAATATTTACCTTGCCATTTCATCCCACATAAACATCGGAAAGCGTTCTGAGGCAAAGTTAGACAAGTACCTAAATATGAGTATAAAGACAACGTAAAGTTGTAATGTAAAAAAAGAAATTCAAAATACCGTAGTTTCAACAAGTAGCCGGTCTACACGGTCAAATATCGAATTCACTATTAATTCTATAGAGATCAACTGGACATGTGCATTAATATCCATTGGTAGCAGATATCTGGATTGTATATCATTAGTCGACACTAGATCGGTCCCAGGCGATATGGGGGTTTTACCGTATTAACAAAGATAGAACAGAATCATGATTTTATTTGATGAAGATCAATAATCAAAAGTGTGTCTCTGATCAAAGCACATTGATAGTAGGATAAAAATAGCATCGGTCACACCGAATATAATTTACAAACGTGCATTAAAAGATTCAATTCATATTCATCTTTGGAAACACGGGAAATCCTGCTTCAGATCCGCTTGGAGTGAGGCCATCAAATCTTGTGAATATGCTTGCATACTCTTTCAAATTATTTCCCTTATCACTCTTCTTTGACTTGAAATTAACTAAAAGACATAACTATTCATTTAGAGTTCCGCACTATGTTATCTCTTTCTACAGTGCAATATTTATAACCAGTAAACACAAAGATAGTTTCCTCTCGTTATCACATATCAGTGGATTACAGTAAGTATCATACGAATATCTCAATTCATGCAGGACTTCTCAAAAAGTGATATTTATAGCTCGGTGCTATACCGGATTTCTCAGTATATATTTGATATTATAACGTCATCTATCTAGTGTTGTTATGCACTTGGCGTTTATTGTTTAATCGGTATTGTTTAATCGGTATTGCTTGTAAATGGCTTACCACCTAGTCGATGATCGAAAGCAATTGATTCATTGCTCGATACATTAAATAGTGGTTGGAATTTGCGAATCTACCTCTATCCGTTGACAAAAATTGTCACTCTGCCAACTTTACCAGCTATATATATCTTTTAACTAAAAGCTTCAGTAAACATGTTGTCGTATGTACTCGACATTTTAATTTCTATGTTTAAATTGTTGTTGCGCTTGGGACGCAGGGCGGATTGATCAGATGATTCGGTTTTTGTTTTCTTTATGCTATTAGTATTGTCGTACCAACAGCGTCCAAGCTTCTTGAAGTTGTACGCATTCGTCATATATTTTACTGGATATTGAACATTGTTGCACCTGGTGTAGATGCTCAAACGATTATAACGTTCATTTTGCCGTGAAATGTTCCGGTTTCTAAACACGCTCGAATCATATTCAGTCATCGAATAAATGTAGATTCTGTATCGAACCGAGATGATACGATCACGCGAAATTGGGCGCTTCTTGCTTCTCGCATATCCGTTTTCTTCTTAGTACTGTTTCTGTATGATATTAGTGCACTGAAATTTCCATGTTCCAGTTCTTATAAGTTACATTTTGGCAAAACAACGATCGATGAAGATGTCCTAGCTGAATGTCGATGCATTCTAGCTGTAAATTTAAATAAAAAGTCAGCTAATACTTCCGATGACGATGAAGAACAAGAAACTGACCATTTAGTTGTTCACAACTTAGTTAAACATTTTCCAAAGCGAAGCTAACAATCGTTTTGACAAGTCATTCCACAGATGAATGGTAAACGAGGAGATAAGAAACAGTTGATGAGTCATTGTCAGTTCTGTTTAGTGCACTTGTCTGTAATCGTCTTGGTATCATGTGCTATGGGCAGTTGGTATGCCTGGGCACGATTCAACATTTGAAATCCAAGTTTGGCCATGGGGTTACACACTCGAGATTGAAAAAAATCCCAACACGGATAACGTCCATGATAGAAGAATGAGACGCATTCAATCGATTCTGAGATCTCAATCACAGTTTAATATTGACGTCGAAGAAATCACACAATTCACTGGTATTTTTCAAATCGGAAAGGTGTTCTCGCAGATATATTTGAACTGATCGAAGAAATCAAACATATGCTGAATATTGACACTTATACTATAATGCAAACGACCCTGAAACAAGTATTTTTAGCATTAAAAGACTCATACGTGATCTAAGTCTACCTGACAGCTCTTCTACAAGCTGAAGGACGTTTTTTCGATTAGTTCATCAGGGTAAACTATTCTTACACACATATGAAGATAAACAACGATGAAATAATAAAGATCTAACGAGAAAAATATGCGTGTTGAACACAACGATGACTTTCATTCTAATGATCATCAATCAGTCATTAATCACGGATGAAAATAATGACATTGGTCGTTTTGCATCTGATATGACCCATTAGTTTCATATGTCAACTGGCATTCGTTCATATTATGACATAATAAACAATTGATGAAGTCTTGTTCTCTTCTCTCATTGTATATCTACAGATAAAAGGTCTTTTCTTCTTCGCGAACAAATGTGCATATGTTCAGTTTGGCGATAGGACATCAGAAGAATGACATTTGTTATTTAATATAATTATGTAGTCATTTGTATAATATCGCTATCACATTGATTGTTCAATTGACAAATGTGTCATCGTAATCAGCAGATGACTGCTTTGATATTGAACAAGACCTATTCGGCGTTAGTTTGCATCCTTGAATGAATAGAAAGAATGATAAATGAAATGTAGATTTCTTCATATTTGTAAACGATTCGATTAGTATTAGATGGATAAAGGAAAATGTGGCCTTTTCGTCGTGTTAAGTAACCTCATCATTTAATCACGTATCGGATTATACGAAGATAAAACGTTCGTTTTAACTAAGTCTATTCCCTGTTAGATCGATCGACGAGATTAAAATGAAAAAAGTGTGCGATTGCTTAATGATGAGCTCGATTGGATGAAGAACACATTTACTCCATCAGATGTGTATTTGATTATGTGTATGTTAGTTTTGTTTATAACATATCGATGTCAATAAATGTAATCTTTTATCTTAATGGTTTTTCGATTTGATAAATAAATCACATCACTGTGCTACTGCTGGTCATCAACAGGCAGTTTGAAGAGAACAAGAAGACATTCTATTGATGAATCTCGTTCGTGCACTTTATTGAAGATTTCAAAATGAACATCTGTCTCGTTTCTTGTCGAGCTCACAGTGTGTTGAGCTTCTCTTTTTTTCTCATTGATCGAAGATAAATGTGCATAATAAATGACCTATAACAATGAAATTTACTCCTCTACAATGATATCCTTCTCTGTAGTTAGTTCATTAACGGTCAAAATGATTGTCCGATGCCCTTTAGTCATTTTTAGAAAGTAGAAAGGGGGAAAAGGACCACTCTTTCATGCCGATAGTTCACTTAACTAAACAATTCATATCGATTCAAATGGTAATTCATATCGGCACGAATATCTTCAAGCGATGAACTAAGTTAAAAAGTGACAAATCAAAATAAATATGCACTGAAATGTATATGTAAGCAACGAGAAATGATTTCACTGATGCATTAGATATAATTATTGACAAAAGAATAGAAATGTACATATAATATTCTAGTGAACAATAGGAGAAAGCATCATGCTTCAACAATTGATCAATCAATCAATCATCGGTCGATGATGAGAACGATGACATTGAACGAGTTGCATGGGACGACCCATTAGTTTCATATGCCGACTAGCATTCGTTCATATTATGACATAATGTGTGTAGTTGATCGGGTCTTTTCTTCCTTTTTGCTGTGTATATATGTGTGTGTGTGTGTGTGTGTATACGTATAAGGATAAAATGATTGAGCTGTTTGAGCCATGCATACGTGCGTATAGTTGACACGCCGATGCTCCAAGGTCTGTTTATCACATATGCAATCAGTTCGAGCATGATGATGTGAATAGCAGCAGTCCTATCGAGGTTAGATTAACACATCTAGCTTTTCTCAGGGTCTATACTATCTTGTATAAGACTTGTTTATTTTATCGTACCGGACAATTACTTTTCTCTCTCTCTCCGCCACCCTTTCAGTTCTGATAATAAACTTCTACTAGATTCCTTTTTTCTTCTCTTCCCTCCGCTGTTCTTCGTTACATCACGCCCGTTTGCACTTCTTTTTTTTTGGCTCGGTATCGAGGGCAAACGATTTCGTCTACCAATAACTGAACCATACAACATCACTGTTCACTATATATCGATTACGGATAAAGACGAATACATACAAAAGACGTTTTTCATTGTTGCTGCCTCTGTATATATGTTGATCTTTCGGAACAAATCTTTGACAGGCATCATCATCGCCATTAGATATATATATATATATCCATCGGATTCATACATATGCACCTTATATGCACACAGAGGAAGAGAGAGAGAGACGTAGAAATAGATGAATACGATGTTTCTTTAAACGCTGATAATCCTTGACATTCCATGTGAACAAGCACACGCACACACACGCATACAAACATATGTAAAGCTCACAAATGGGTGTTAAACAATAGATAGTGATCGAAGTCAATTTACACGTCAGTTACTGCACCGCTGTCTGTAGTCGAACCAGCTGCACTTGATTTCAAATTATCATAAGCTTCATCACCAGGAAACGGTGCATGCTTTTGTTGTTGATCTTGGTGATGAGAAAAATATCTTCTCTTATTTAAAATTGTAATATGTTTGTAAAGAAAGAGACCAACAAGCATTAAGATAATAAGAATAAAAGTAAATACTATAAGTATGATGACAGTCCGAAGTATATCACTGAATAATGAACGTTGCTGTTGAATAATAACTGGCTTTTCAAGTTCATTTAACGGCGGTCGTTTACCACTGAGATATTGTTTAAGAAGAAACTCTTTCCATGTGCGTTCATCGTGAGTTAAGTCGTATAATGTTGGTAATGAATCATTGAACGGATCCAGTGGCGAATCAATATCAATTTTTGCCGAAAAGAGAACGATATTTTGATCTACATCTTCTTTGCTTTTGTTATTCATTTTATTCACATCAAATCGATTGGAGGCAATCAATGTTGATTGAGGAGGTTCGTATAAAATACAATCATAATCAATAACTAAATGTTGAGAATAATCGATGTTCTTCGAGATCCGCGAGCATATTGACGAATCCATGCGAATACATTTGATTGATATTGAACATGTTCGATGATTATTACAAGCAAGATAATGTTTATTCAAACGTCGTTGACATGTACTAGGTGCACAACCATTCCCTGTATAAAAGATGACTGTACGCAGTTTAATCACAAAATTTAATGGACATGATAGTAGACGCATGCTAGATGTTGAATTTTCCGTCTTCTCGTCGGAACAGCATGTTTCGAATCTGTATGAAGACGATGGTAAAATCAGAAAAAAGAGAAGAAAAATTCGAGTAATGATCATCTTGTTTGGAAAAAGTATCGTGGAGGAAATACGATTAGCATCTAGAATGAAGAGAACATATCATGTTGTTGTTTTTCGACCTATTTACGGATAAATTCGATGATGAAACAATTGAAAAGAAATTGTGTGAACTCTTTCATATAAGAGTGTTACTTTGTAAATAGAATACGTACGTGCAACTATTGAAATGTATAAGACTTTTTCACTTCCATTCTTTTATTCTTTTTGTATATGAATATATACATATTTATTTGAATTCAGTCGAGTGTTTATCCTCTATAAGTGTTCGCATAACTCTTTTGCGTTTCATCAACTGAACAGTTGATGGGGATCAGCGTTCTCTTCTCTCTTGTCATGAACTGTAGCAAACACAATTGTACTTTCTCTCTTTCTCTCCTTCTCTTTCTCTCTCTCGCTTCTTTTCTGGTACAACATGCATCTAGTAACGGCAACAATACCAGTAGCAGTATGTCCAGAGATTAAATGATCTCTTTTTTCTTTCTCTCTCTCTCGTCTCCCTACTTCTTCCCGTTGTTGTTATGTGAGTTATTGATAGGTATATATATATACAAACTCTATGGATGATGAAGCTTCAGTGTTCGCTCATATGAACAGTACGGTTATGTGTCTGACAAGGCTTTATTCTTATACAATATAAAGCATCTTTCTGATGGACGCTCAAGGTTGAGACCATGAACACGCATTTTGCCTTGCAAAATCATCGATTATACACATCCATGAGTATATATAAAACCGAATGAAAGAAAAAAAAAGAAATTGTTCAATCAACTTCACCGTTGAGAAGAAACGTCAGCGAAATCGGAAAGTAATCACTGGTCGTCTTTATACAACTGTGCATATCGTACCCTCGGGTTGTATCGAATAACAGAGTGACATAGGCAGATGTGTCTCCTAACAAACATCTACCAGTCGTAACAACCGATCATGTCATAGTGATGATTCTCTGTTGTGTTATAAATGAAGGATTGACATCAACTTCTTTTTTCCAATGAGAAGAATATGACGGAGAGGAGAGAAGAAGAAAAAAAAACAATCATCACCAAATGAACAACATTAGAGAAGTACTTCTAACGAGTCGTCTTCAAATGTCTCTTTTGATCGCTTCAGAAGACTAATATAGATAGCCATTGGAGATTGGAGATAATCGCATCATCATGATGAAATTAAATCAGAATCGAGTTGAATTGTACTAGAAACGGAAGTAACTACTTCTTACGTCATTTGAACTTCGAACAAATTCAAATGAAGACTTCCTCGATGTTTATTACGTTGAATAGTATTACATGCTTTCACTGTCGTATTTACCAACAAAAAAAACCCAACAGAATGAGAAGAGTGAAAGCTCCGACAAGCCACGTGTTTGGCTTCGTATTTACTCAAGAATATTGAAAATATATGGTGAAATTACAATAGTGAAGGAGAAAAACAATTGTGCTTTTTTGTCGACAGAGTCATGCCCACAATTCGTCTTAAAGTTCAAATTGAGAATAATAATTCATCGAGAAAATCTTCCTTGACACCATTAAAATTTATCTATGTTCTCGATTTCTCGTTGACTACAACTATTGATGAACTCATCCATTTACTGGAGAATTATATCATTCGACAATTTTCCATGAGAAATCTTCGTCTGGTTCAATTGCTGACTGATGATGGATATCTTTTATCCAATGACCAGATTTGTGCCACTGTACTGAATGATAATGATCGAATTGTTTGTTGTGATATGAGCCGATTCGTACAGGAAAATTATCCGACATTGAATCTCAATGATTTATGGTGTGAAATCATCCAACATGATGCAAGTGATAACCTAGAAAAGAGAATTGAAGTTGGCATCACTAATCTCGAGAAATTATTCATACGCATCTATGGATCTTCGAACGATTACGGACTTTACATATTCAATGTATTTCAATTGATTAAAATTGCCAGTGAAAAAAGTCAGCAGAGTGAGTAGCAAGAATATTTTCTTCTAAAAATGGATCATTTATGCTTGTAGAACAAATGATCGCTCGATTCGATCATTCAGATTGGTTCATTGAAGCAAAATGGGAATATGATACAGTCTCCAATACTGTCTTGCACTTGATATGCAGTATGAAACTTGGGTCGGCTGAGCAGATTTGGTCGAATAAACTGAGTTTGTTACTCGATGAATCACGAATGATTATTGAAAAAGGCGATTTGATTTCTTTGTCAAAACCTGACAATGACAATTTCACTGATGAACAACGCAAGATTCTAAAAGAATTGGCATCGAACATTCCGCCACCACAACGATCAGGTCCTGAAATTGATGTCGATCGAGATCGAAACAAAAGCATTACAAAACATGAATGTCTAGGAGAATCGTCGATTCAAATGGCATACGGTGGTACTAATACAGTAACAACATATCAGGATAGCCGGCTATCTGCGGAGGGAACATTTCGGCAAAATTTCAATATTACTCATATCAATTTCACTCGAAAAGCAAATAGTACATCTTCGGAAAAAGCATTAACGGTAATGAAATTCAATATTTTATATCAAACAAATGATGGATCTTGGTGTGACTGTGAGGATATCGCAATTGCACCGATTGCATTACGAGATGAAGAACCAAAATGGTTAGCTGATTCCAGCATTCAGATCGAGCCAGATAAATTAATGTCCATTGCGATCAAAGGTTCAATACGTGTGAAAGGCAAACCTGGCCAAGACAATTTTCAACGAAAACGTATGCATAGGACTTTACCACAACCATTGAAATTGAAAATAGTTATACAAGATAATTTCAATAAACAATCTTCGTTAATTGTCGAACAATTAAACAAACCAGTGGAATACGATACATCTGAATCATTTATTAAATATAATCAATCGTCTATTTATCAGTTCGTCGCATTCGTTTATGCAGATGATTGTGAATGCGACGAACGAATTTTCATGGGGATCTATATTGATAACGAACATCAACTAGTGATTACATCCGGAAATTCTTATTCAATATCATTAGGTAGGAAAAACATTCGAACAATGGAATATAATGCTAGACAAACAAATACAACTGAAATGTCGTTCGATTCGATTTATCACAAAGATGAAAATGAGGAGAAGAAAGCTATTGCTCTATTCGATCCTAAAACATTTATATTATATGCAATTCGATTGGAAATTACAACAAGAACGTCCAAAACTGAACAAACTAATCTTTTACCATTAGAAGAGATCAACTAAGACATAGCAGACGATTTTTGTGACGTGCGATTGTGAATGTAAGTCTTGCAATTTTGAAATAAACAAAGCAATGAGATTCTATTCATCAAGAAAACAGTTTGACGTAATTTGCAATTTATTGATGTGAAATTTTTCTATCTTGAAGATATCGCTATCTACATTTATTCACCTCCTATCATAAATGAATGAAAAATTGTATACTTTAATCACTGAAAATGATCCGTCCAATGAACTCGATATATATCTGAAATCATTGCCCAATATTAAACAGATCCTTGAGACAGTATACCAAGTGAACAATGAACATATTAGTTTATTAATGTTGGCTGCTTGCCATGGGCACGATGCAGTCGTACAAACAATACTTTCGCACGCAACTGACATGGAAAGAGTAGTGGAACTTTCTGGAAGAGTAAGTAACTCGAACGAAGCTTTGATTTTGTTTGCCACCGCATTATGGTGTGCGTGTGATCGACGTCATTATACCGTAGCTCGTACATTGATTGAAGTAGCAAAAGCAAGAATAGACAATGGTCCTAATGATTCGATATTATTCGACGCTGTGATAGAACAACGTCTGGATACAGTTCAATTCTTGGTGGAAAACGAGTTTATTCACATCGATAGAACGCGACAGACAAATATTCCTTATCACAATAGTCTCACAATATCGGCCACTTTAGGTCGAACAGATATCGTTGCATATCTTGTTGGTAAAGGTGCGAACATCGATTTAATCAATGAGTTCGACCATCAAACAGCTCTGCAGTATGCCGCTTCCTTTGGAAATTTCGATGTGGTAAAGTTATTGTGTACAGCTGGTGCTTCGACAAATGTGAAAAACCGCCAACAAGATACACCGCTACGATTAGCGTACAATAAGACAGATTTCGAAATAGTTGATTATCTGTTTGACTTGACTGATGAAAAACTGACGTTCGAAGAACTTGAATTAATGATATGTTTATATTTTCCACCGATAACACAGTTAATCAGAGACCAAGCTTTGTTTTCGATTTTGGTTCGTCTACTGAAAAGAGTATTGCAGATGAGAAAGGAGAAAAGGTGTTTGAAATCAGCTGGAAAACCGATCATTGCTTACAATTATCAACAAGAATGTCAAACTATCGAAGAATTTGACGAAATTCAACATGATTATGACCGTGTCTATATTGAAGTATTGCTAATACAAGAGCGTATTTTGACACCGATGAGAAAGAGATCTGTATACAGGTCTTTATCTAGTTATGGAAATCATTTGGTAAAACGCGGTGATTTCGAGTTTTGTCTTCACTTATGGGAACATACATTTTACTTATATCAAAGTATGGGTTATGAAACAAGTCTTCCTTGTTTTCTATGGGCCTTTTGTGAAATGATTACACAACGTGTACCTATTCCTTCAGAACTATTTTTAAGAATTTGTCGTCTGACATTAGAACCATCACAGCAAACTAAAAATGATTCATGCGTTAAAAACGCGGTCTACTTTGTTGCACTCGCCAGTCAGGTGAGTATAAATCTATATATATATATATGTATCGCATCTATCTAACAATAGCACTCCTTCTTTGAAGGTTCTTGAACAACCCAATTTAACTAAAATGGAACGCCAGTTGATTATGCAATGGGTCAATAGAATTTGTCGATGCCAACGTACAACAACGCAGGAAGAAACGTTGCTTCATTTGTGTGTCAATAGGCAAACTTATTTCGATATTTCGTACCGACCATATACAATTAGACAGGTTCTCAAGTAAGAGCATAACTTAATAATAAAAGCGTTCATATCTTTGTTTGTTTGTTTGTTTTTTGTTAAGATTCCCAAGTTTGAAAACAGTTCAACTTCTTATCGCCAGTGGCACACAGTACATCGATCTGAATGCGGTTGAAAAAGTTAATGGTAACACAGCTCTTCATATTGTTTCTCAAAGCGATTCAGATGAGACTATACCAATTGCCAAATTTCTGATCGGTGCTGGTGCACATATCGATTGTCTGAACAAACGTAACGAAACACCATTTGATTGTGCTACGACCTTCGAAATGAAATGGTTTCTGCAAAGTCAAGGAGTACCACTTCGACTGAAATGTATTTGTGCACGACATCTTGCAAATAATCAGCAATTGAACTATTTGTTCAGATGGCCTCTGAGAACACCATTAAACACTTTCATCTATTTGCATGGTGGTATAGCCAGAGACACTTAATTTTGATCTTAAGGATGAGCGAGAGTGAAAGTGTCTATTTATATCTTATATTACGATGCGATCAGATTTTGTGTGTGTATGTGTGACCGATACTATCACTCAAATTTTGCTACCGCGGAACGTCTCTATCAACAAGTATTCGCTATGAAGCACTCGAAATGTTACAGATTTCATAGTATTGTTGAAAAACTTCAGTGAACCAGTTACTGACATTATACGACTAAAGACGCGACCACTTTTAGATAAATATTATTTACAAATTCATAATCATGTAAACATAGCGGACATCGTGCGTTAAAACCGCTTGAGTCACAGTTCATCAATCTCTGCCTTCCAAAATACTCAGTACATTCTGCAGTCGGTACATTTTTTTAATCCCTAACGAGTCCAATGCTTCTTTTAATAATATCAATATGATTAGTAGTCTCGAGTAAACGTTCAAGCCCTAGTGCTTTATTTTAATGAAGAGAATATAAATGTTTAATATATAAGAGGCATTTGTCAGATTTATTCAGTATTAAAATGAATGAAAAAGGGTTGTGCAAGTACATGTCAGTCATGAAAGTAAATCCAGGACTCGTATATTACAACCTATTTGAAGGAATATCCAATCGTTATATCAAAGAGAATTCTACTTGAACCAAAAACACGTTACATAAACGATTAATTCTCTCGCAGATCAATGTATCTTTCCCTTCACATGTTAAACTCAATATCAAATTGCACTGATACATTTACATGACAGTACAAGGTTAAGTCTTAAGAATTTAAGATTCTTACAGATTTCAGTGCATAAAATCGACAGCGTCGATGTCGAATTGCGTTTTCACATCTTTGAAACGAGCAAAATTGTAATTGAGGAAGATGAATTTCCGATTGCCAGATAAGTAGATCTACAGTTAAATATCTACGTAGCAGGATTATTTCATTCATTCACGTTTTACACCCTCACCCCTCAAAGAGTTCCCATTGGTTGTCAAATAGACGAATACATGCAGAGATAAACATGCATGTGTGTGTGTGCACTTCATCATCTGTATGAGTGTCTACTATTACAACACTTTGCTCTGCATTACAATACGTTCAAGACTATGTTTTACATTGATATTATTCTAAATTCGTCCGTACTTAAATTTATTCCAATGAATTCTTAATATGATTACTTAATATCATTCGAAGGAAGAAAAGAAAACATTCAATTATGCTTCAACCAACTTCAGATACTCAACTGCCAGAATCTCTTGCTCAGTTAACTGTAAAGATCTGTTCAGTACGTTTACCATCATCAACCAAATTAACAGATATCTATGTGATTATGGAAATCGATAGTAAATACACATATCGAACAGAGATTATACGCAAAAAAGACAAATCAAATACAGCAACATCAACAGCGACAAATCCAATAATAATAATTAATGAATCGTTTGATGCACTTATCTCATTAACCTCGAAAGTGTGCTTTAAAATCCTTGCTCCAACTCGTCTTTTTGGCAACAGTGATATTGGACAAGCGGATTTTAACATTAAAACCATTATCGATAATTACTGTATTTACGAGCAACATAATAACATGAATAATGATAGTCGATCGCCGTCTTTTCGTGTTCAAATGCCATTTCAAACTTCGTCAGCATCTGCATCATCGAATTCTGCCCGATTAAATGATCAGAATTCTTCGACTGGCATCATCGAACTTATCTTCTACGGTTCAATACTTAAACAAAACTCGCAATCGAATAGAACTGCACAAACATCAATTGAAACAGCGAATACCGATCAGTCATCATTACCAGTAGATTCAACTTCAACAAATGACCTCACAACAAATTCAAGGCAGTCTTTGTCACCACCCCAATCGAATGGAGCTACAAGCTTAACAAGACCAACCGATCCTAGGCATTCACTCATAGATGAAAGACGATTGGCTCACTTAAAACAACAAGTTAGTTCGAAAACATGAAATTAGGTCTATTTCTTTTCTGTATATTCTCATTTCAGTTACCTGCTGGTTGGGAACTTCGTCTAGACAGTCAAAATCGTCCGTACTACGTCGATCACAACCGTCGTCGGACAACTTGGTTGCTTGAACAGAGTGTTCTACCACCTGGTTGGGAAGAACGTGTTGATAGTCGAGGACGCGTTTATTACGTTGATCACAATACTCGTACAACAACTTGGACGCCACCAACTGCCCTACATTTAGCTAATGTTGCACAATGGCAAGATCAATATGCACGAAGTCATTCGATGTTTAATCAGTTCGAACATCGATTTTTACCACAGACAGAAAATAGCAATAATCAATCGAGCAACACTAATGAATCGCCTTTACCTGAAGGTAGAGAATTTCGATAAATCATACAGATGGAGAAACTCTTCTCGACTCTATCACATTTCTAGGTTGGCAACGAATGTTTGATAATCAAGGCCGACCATATTATATCAATCATCTATCGAAAACAACACAATGGGAAGACCCAAGACAAATGGAAAATAAACTATTGGATAATTCGTTACCACCTGGATTCGAAATCTGTCATACCAAAGAAGGACAAATGTATTTTCTTGACCATAATACAAAAACAACTACTCTTCAAGATCCTCGGCTTGGATCTTCAACTGTGAGAACGTTCTTTTTCTCCTCCAATCAATTTCATTTACAATCACTTTGTAGAATGCAAGCTCACGAGCCAACCTCAAACATAGTTTACCGTATAAGATCCGGCAATTCCGCTATTTATGTTCAACTAATGCTACGAACGGACAATTGAAGTTAACCATACGTCGACATCGTTTGTTCGATGATTCTCTAAATCATATCATGCATTGTCAATCCAATGAACTTCGTCGTCGATTGTATCTCTCATTTAAAAATGAAGAAGCTCTTGATTATGGAGGTGTTGCCCGCGAATGGTTCTTTCGTCTCTCACATGAAGTACTCAATCCAATGTATTGTTTATTCGAATATGCAAACAAGAAGAACTACTATTTGCAAATAAATCCAGCGTCGTCAATCAATCCTGATCATCTCGTTTATTTTCAGTAAGATATTTTTTTTGTCGCGAGTTCGGAGTATTCAAATAGTTACTTTAGATTTATTGGTCGTTTCGTGGCAATGGCACTTTTTCATGAGAAATTTATCGATAACGGGTTTAGTTTATCGTTTTATAAACGACTGTTGGGTAAAACGTTAACAGTACATGATTTAGAATTATTAGATCCTGAATTTTACAACAGTTTATCGTGGATACGAGAAAATAATCTAGATGAAAATGATGATTTAGAATTATATTTCAATACTTCATTTGAATTACTGGGTAAAATCGAAAATATCGAATTGAAGCCCGGTGGAAATGATATTAAATTAACCGAAGCGAATAAAGCCGAATACTTAGAATTGATCACGAAGTGGCGATTTACACGAGGAGTTGAAGATCAAACAAAAGCATTTCTACACGGCTTTAACGAAGTACTATTTCGATCCGCTCTAAACTCGAAATCATTTCTTCTTGGTATTTAGGTTGTTCCATTGCAGTGGATTCAGATATTTAACGAACGTGAACTAGAATTGCTCCTTTGTGGCATATCGAAAATCGATACTCTCGACTGGGAACGTAACACTATCTATAAGCATTACACCGAAAATGCGAAGCCGATCCAATGGTTCTGGCAATTCGTACGCGAAATTACCGATGAACAACGCGCACGTCTACTTCAATTTGTTACTGGTACATGTCGTGTACCGATTGGTGGTTTTGCTGAATTACTCGGTATGGAGATCGACAAGAATGTTAATCTATCTTATCTGTATTTCTAGGTTCGAATGGTCCACAAAAATTCTGTATAGAGAAATATGGCAAGGATAACATATTACCCCGATCGCATACCTGTTTCAATCGATTGGATTTACCTCCATATAAAAAATATGAGATTTTAAAAGAAAAACTTCTATTTGCTATCGAAGAGTGCGAGGGCTTCGGGCAAGAGTAATCACAATGTCTGCTCGTTGTTTGTTTTCTACTCTTCTGTGTATATTGACAAGTGAATGAGTTCGTTTTCCATTGGTCTTTCTCTGGTTTCTTTCGTGAAACATGTGGTTCCTCTAATTTCTTGACATTCGAACGTTGTTGTTGATCGGTCTGGTTGAAAGCGAACGTTATTTTCGTCGATTTTCGCTCTCAAGTTCATTTGCATTGAAAACAGTACATATTCTTTCCGTTAGAAACAGTTCTTTTTATGCTATTGAAAACAAATTATATAAATAAACATTGAAAATCCAAATAAGAATGATTATTCTTGATATACCGACCAAGAAATGCGATAGATTTTCCCCAAGGCGAAAATCTTCATCATCTCACTGGATGAATAACTCAAAGGTTTGTATTATGCATTTGTTTTTCTTCAAAGTTTGATAAGATATGAATTGAGACGATTACCTCGGGGGTGAGAATACTTCTGGTAGTAAATGAAGTGTACACTTCGACGTTATTATTCATTTGGTTGCGTGAAAGGTGAGTGTGATAGTCTCGTTAGATGTCCCCAGTCGCCATTCTTTTTTCTTCATTTCTCCGTTTGAGTTTTTATTGACAAATTATTTGTAATATTTGAATTAGTTTGATCTCATTTGATATTTTACGGAATTTGTTTTTTTTTGTTTATGTTATTCACAAACGTTTGGTCCGAGAGAAATTCGATTTCACTTGATGTTTTAGTATGAGAATTCAATGTCTTATTCATTGGAAACCTCCCTATCTTTTCTTTCACCTTTATTGAATCAAGTAAGATTGAAATTTTCTTTTTCATTCATTTTAATTCAATTCATTTCTTTTTGCTAAGTTTCAACCGACTACTAATACCGAAAGAAATCAAACAACAAATGTGTTTTTACCACTTTCGCCTCTATTTGATGCAGCTGTCGACGATGACTATCTAGCTGTTCAATCTTTGATAAGCAAAAACTACGATGTCAATACAAAAGTAATCATAATACGATTACGAGAAAACAAAAGTCAAATTATTTAATGACTTGTTCTTTTCCGAATAGGATACTGATGGAATAACTGCGTTACATATATGTGCGTTCTTCAATTGTCTTGCAACATGTGACACATTGTGTGCAAGACAAGCATTTGTGAATGCGAAAGATAATCAATTACTAACTCCTTTGTTTTATGCATGTAAAGCCAATTGTCCGGTAAGAGAAAAACAATCGTTTGAATGACGTTGGAAAAGAAAAGATTTTAGACAATTGTACGAACATTAATTGATCATGGAGCGGATTGTGATGTTCAGAATAAATATTGGCAAACTCCATTGCATGTATCTGCTTTGTCATCGGATGGATCAACAGGGGCTTTTATTATCGATCATGTGACAAACGTTGATACCACTGATGAATTTGGAGCAACTGCATTGCATTATGCTGTGAGTTCTTTGTTGGAAAAAACAAAAATGTTCACTAATTTCATTCATTTTGTTTAGTGTATGTCGGGTAATGTTGAAGTAAGAGAAATTGAAGAGAATTTCAAAAGGTTTCTAATGTGTTTCTTCTGTATAGATGGTGAAAATGTTGATTAAGGCCGGAGCAAATGTGAGTTTATGTGATCGTAAGCAAAACTATCCACTTCACTGGGCCGCATCGGTAGGTTCAATTGAAATTCTCAATATCTTACTCGATGCTCATGCTAATCCCAACTGCACCAATGATCAAGTAAGATATTCTAAAACATGACAATCTTGTCTTCACTTTTGATTCTTCAGGGTTTGACACCTTTACATCTTTGTATTATTGGTAATCATATCGATTGTATTCGAAAATTACTTGAAATAAATGTGAACATCAATTCCAGAACGCATAATGGAAGCTTACCTCTTCATTTCGCTGCTTATCTTGGTAACATGGAAATATTCGATTTACTTTGTAATCAATCGAAACCATCAGATTTAATCGAAACAGATCAATATGGAAATGTATGTCATCTAAACAACACAATTCATCTCGATTCTTTCTTTTTCCTTCTTTTCAAGACTTTACTTCATTTCGCTGCTGCATCGAAAGCAACCGATTCAAACGTCATTCCTCAATTATTAGCGAAATTAAAACTACCGTTAGTGAACACATTGAATTTTAAGCATCAAACTTCACTACACATTGCAATTGCTCATAATAACGAAAATGCTGTTCTTCAGTTACTTGCCGGAAGTAAATTTGAATATCTCATGCTGATGAATGTTAATTCTTCTTGTTCTAGGTGCTGATCCAACATTGGCTGATAGTAATGAAGATAGTCCACTGCATTTATCAACAAAATTAATGGCGAAATCTGACCAATCAAATATACTATTTGCATTAGTTTCCCAACAACCAGATCTTTTGTGTTTGAAAAATAAAAATTCATTGATTCCACTTCATATTGCGCTGAAAAATTTCGATTATCAATCTATTGGTTATCTCATGCCTGAAAAAGATGGACAATTACTTGAGCAAGCCCAACGTTCACTACTAATAGTCGACTCCATTGGCCGTCATTCACTCCACTATGCTGCCAATTCAGGTCTAACAACATTCATCGAAAAGTTCTTCAAATCAATGAGCAAAGACATCATCAATCAACAAGATTCATTTGGTTTAACTCCATTACACTATGCATGGTACGTACTCACGCGTCAGATAAATGCAAAACGTTCTCCGCTTTCTTTCTAGTATTAAATGGCATGGACTTGATGCGATCGATATCCTATTAAAACTGGGTGGCGACGTGAATATGAAATGTCGCACATACAGCGCAATTCCACTACATTATATTCTTGTCTATTGCTATTCATCAGATACGATTGAACAACTAATCAAAGCTGGTAGTGATGTGTCCATAGGTACAAATCATGGCGAAACATGTTTGTCCTATGGAATCATGCAGAATGATACTTATCTACTGAAAATTCTCTTCAATTCCGTTAAAGACCCGACTACATATGACAAATCGAAACTAATCTTCCTCTCGTGTCTTCATGGAAAAGATAATTCGTTGGAATATCTCATGGAAAATCTCTCCGACATCAATTTGAATGAAACAATGAATGATGGAATGACTGCACTTATGTTAGCTTGTTATTACGGACATTGTTCTTGTGTACATTTGCTTTTGCATCGAAAAGTGAATGTGAAACAAGTGAATGAAATCGATGGCAAAACCAGTTTACATTACGCAGCATTAAACGGACAAACCGAATGTATGCTTGCGTTATTGCAAGAATTACAAACAAATCCAGATGATTTAAAAGCAATTATCGATGTAAAAGATAAAACTGGAAAGTAAGTGATCGGAATGATAGAGAATGAAAGAGAAGAAAGCATTGTTTTTTGTTTAGGACTGCTCTGCATTATTGCGTTGAGCATTCCTCTCCAAATTGTATACGTTTATTGGTAAATTTCGGTGGCGCGAATCCAAATATCACTGATTCACTATCCCTTTCGCCATTACACTATTGTGCGATTTATAATGGTGAAGAAAGTTTGCAAGAACTATTAGATGCACATGATCTACAAGTGAACATCGTGGATAAAAACAATCGATTACCATTGCATTATGCAGCTGCAAGTGGAAATGTGACGATTCTATCGACCCTTGCTGATGTAAAGCATTTCTTGAATTTATTTCATGAGCCATCTCTTTTCTCTTTAGTATGATTACGAACAAGTTGCTGATATTGATGGATTCAGTCCTTTACATTACGCTGTTTTGAGAGGTAACGAAAACATCGCGTTTTAATCGACGGTTTCATTTTGACGAAAACGAATATTACTTAGGACATGATACTGCAGTTCGTATTCTACTTGCATCTGATGTTAGTGTTCGATGTTTGAAAACCAGTCGAATCACGCCTGTTCATTTGGCTTGTATGCGCGCTGATGCGATATGCTTACAAGCAATTCTAAGCGCACTACGAACAGATAGTGTTGCAACAATGATTAACCTACCGACCAAAGTCGACCAGTAAGGAAAATATTGAACGAAAAGTGATTGATTGTGTCTGATTCTTTCTAGATATACTCCGTTGCACTTAGCGTCGATGACAAAAAATGGTTCAGAATGTATTCGAATCTTACTTCATTATAATGATGTCAATGTCGATGTAAAAGATCGCTTACAACGAACACCGATCATGTATGCAGTTATGAATGGAATGGATTCACAAACCATAAGTGAGAGCATAGGAGAAGAATTGAAGGTGTTCGATTTTTGTTTGTATTTAGATATGTTTCTTGCGAAATGTAAAAACTTTGACGCTACTGATCATTTGAAAAACAATATTTTACACTATGCTTGTTTATCTGTATGTATTCGTACAAAAGTTTGTTTTCGATATATTTCGATTGATACTTGTAGAAGAATGAACCAGTTGTTGAAACTCTTCTCCGAAAAAATCCATCATCGTCATTCGTCGAAGCGGTTAATCTTGAACATCAAATGTAGGATCATTAAATCTCTGATGAAAAATTTGTATCTTTTCTTTTCTAGACCGTTGGACTTGGCCAGAAAAGCTCAGATGTCACCATCGATAATTGATACATTATTTTCCTTATCTGGTCGTTTATAAAGCATATTTTCAGTACAAACTTTGCTTTTCCTCCTATTCAGCTGTGATATTTATCGAAACGAAATCAAAAAGATACAGACAACTAACTGAACTGTGCGCGCGCGCGTGTGTGTGTGTGTGCGTGTGTGGTTTTGTCAGATGTTCATTCATTGTAGATAATATTCAAGCTTAACATTTCTCTTTTCTGGATGTAAACAAAATGAATACAAAGAAAATGTTTTTAATAAAGACGATGACATTTTCCCATTGTACTTTTAATGAAAATCTTGTCGATATTCTGCCATTTTTTTCTCACTAATCCAACAATGAAATTAACCGACATCGTTGTCGTTGTTAGCAGCTCCTCGATAGTCATATCAACATGTCCGATAGCTACACTGATATTCGGATGTTTTTTTAGTTGTATACGTAAGGTTGATTTGATCTGTCGAACTTTGTCGACTAAGTTGTCGTTATGCGTGAGTAACGTTGGAAATTTACTGACTTTGCTAAGACACGGACCGAACAAACGTGGTATTTGTCGAATGATTGTTTCGGATGCGAGAAAAGCGTGATATTTGTGATCGATTTGGCGGATTTTTTTCCGATTTTTGTTCAAACTTTTTAAATCCTCGACAGACATACAAGCAATTTGATTCAGTCGGGCTTCGTCACAATGCTTTTCATCACCATAAAGACAAATTTTATAACGAGGACGAATCACATGTGGTAAACGAAGCGAACCGCTGAAACGCTTCTCACGTGATGTATTATAATTCTTCAGGACGACTTGTAATTCCACTGTTTCAAGAAAATTTCGCTTGTGGTCATGATGAGAATATGTCAATAACTGATCGAGGCATTTAGTGATTGTTTCCTACGCCAAAAGATCCGACCAGACTGGCAAAATCAAAAATTCTAACTCACTCGAGATATTTTCGATGTCGAACTCATATTTTGTTTGTCCAAAACACAATGAATATTTACTATTTTCTTTCCTCTAAGTAATTGCATGAGTCTGATGAAAGTACACACACACACACATTGAGAATGATGAGTCATTCACGAAAAAGAAATTTTCTCAAACTGATCTTACTTCGAGCATTGAAGAAAGAAATCGCAGAAGGAAATCTGTCTGTTTCGATTACTTTCACCGTTCTTTTCATTATACAACTAATCCCCAATCAACGTCGTACATCGATCATAAAACGAATGTATACACAACTAGATCGGTCTCTTTGTCTCTCTCATCTCTCATTTTGTGAAAGCAGATACTCATACGCACACACACAAACGCCGGTGTCCTGTTCAAATAGAGGCGTTTTCTCTTCTCTTCATCGTGAAATTCGGCGACAGAGATAGAAAGAAAAGCGAAATTAATCGTCGCTTTTCAATTATCACTTCGAATAGATAGTATTTGCACTCGTTGATGATCTACATCTTGGTCAACGCGCACGCCAGTACGTATTTAATAGAAAGGAAAACAATCGGTATGAACATTTCATTCGAAACTCTCCTATTGGTCAATTAAGATGAAAAACACCAATCGTGTTGACATCAAATAATGCAGAGAGAGAGAGAGAGACGAAAAAAAGAAAAAGAGGAAGAGGGAGAAGAGACATGAGTACTTATATTTTCTATGGCACTAGTCGTTTTGCTTTTCGATCGTATTAGAAAAGTACATAATCAAATTGCAAAGGCTTACTCCTTCTTCTCTTCTTTAGAATCATGAATACAAACGAAAAAGTTTCAATGATTAATGATCTTCATCCATCTGATAGCCCATACTCTCATTCATTTGCTTGTTTAAACGATGTCTCATTCGACCAACACAATTACTTTTACAATCAACAGCAAGTACAACAGCCAGACCAATCATATTTTCCTTCATACTCGTATCAAACATCATCAAACATAGATTCGAATTATTACCATCAACAATCGAATCTATTCTATCCACAATATTATTCCCCGGCATCGTCATCACCTTATGTTGAACCATTGAGTATCAATCCAAGTTCGTCTGATTCAAATGAAACCAGAAAGGATGTCGTATCTCCGTCAACATCCGAGTCAGACTCGAAAACGAAAAGTTCCAACGAGAATAACAAACGACCACGACGTTTACGCACACATTTTACATCGAGTCAATTACAACATCTCGAAATGACATTTACATATAATATCTATCCTGATGTCAACTTCCGAGAAGAAATTGCTGCACAAACCGAACTAACTGAAGCAAAAGTCAAAGTTTGGTTTAAAAATCGACGAGCCAAATTCCGAAAGGTAAACGAAATTCTATTCATTCCACTTTGAAATCTTTTCATTTTTGTTTTTGAACAGAAACATAAAGGAAACAACGGATCATCATCTTTACCATTGCCTCTACCGCCACCGCTGCCGACCTCAACACAATCATTACCATCTTCAGCAGGACTCGAATGGAGGGAAGGTCCAACGAGTGATTACTCCACCCCACAGATCAATTATCCACAGTATCATCCATGGTGGACAGGTTAAATGACAATCGAACTGATTCCACGGTCTGTGATAAATCAATAATGAGAAAATCGAAAGAATTCCTTTTGTGTATGTATGTAGTTCATTGTAAACTGGTTGCCTTGGAAATAAACTATTTTTTTTTCTCATCGTTACGTAAAATATATTATGGGATGATCATCTCCGGAAATGATTGACATTCTTAAACAACGCTAAAGCAAAAGCAAATTGTATAAATTGACACAATGGAAGAGCAAATGAATACGAAAACGTGTTAACGGAAATTGCTCGCCGAATATGAGTTTTACACGAAGGAAGAAAAATTGATCATTTGGATATCGTTAGCAAATCTCCTGCTAAGCATTTGTAAATGTTGAATATTTGTCTATGTATACATACCGCAATGACTTACTATTGAATAGAATAGAGAACGCCTCATTCAATCTTGTTCTCTCTCTCTCTTTCGGCTATGTCTATTTGTTTTGATCATAATAATGTCTCGAAGATTGACACTTCGATGTTTAGGATGAAATATTTAAATTTATTTTTATGTTATATAAGATGAAATCGCTCGTACTACGAGGCTTTTACTTATTTCGAATGTAATTTGAGAACTTTCTTGATCTTATCTCTGCACTCACTCATACTTCATACGAAATATTCGAGATGAAAAACGATTGTTTTTTTTATTCGAATTCGATTCTATGTCAGATACAATACGTAATACATGGTTTCCTATCTTTTAACAAATTAAAAACATTAATTATCAAGAAAAATGGCAAAACACCGAATATGATTCCTGTTTGAACAGTAAAACCGAAATAAAACAATCCACTTTCTTTTTTCCAGTACAATTTGATGTTATTTCCACTGGCGATCCGCACATATGCTAAAATAAACGTGGAACTGAACCACGCTAAGACCATTATTACTCCACCATGTGTTGTATCTGCCCAAATTGGACACGGACTTTGACAAGCAATGAAAATAATAAAACCACAGATGAAACAGCCGATGATCGAGCCAGCAGATACCCAAAAAATTGATATCGTTTGACGAAACCAAGCAAGCATAGCTGCTAACGGATAAGCTAATGGATAGAGAATACTGCAATAGTAAAATGCTCGTTGACCGTATGGTAACATTGAATATGTGGTGATTGTTGGTAGACAACCATAAAGAATACCTGAATTGATAACATTAAACCATTGAATGATAACGAATTCTTTTCTTGTCATTGATTTCGGTATTGTTATGGATAGTTTTCTTATTGCTGGAGTATCTTCACCGAATTTTAATAACATTTCGCATGTTTCAATACATTCTTCTTTATTAATTCGTTCTTCTGCCCCTGCCAATCCGACAATCGGCGACGTTCGTAAAATAACGAACGCTACCAACGATATGATAATAATTCCCATAATCAGAAAGAAGAAAACCGATACGCTAAAACGCGGTTCGGAATATACCGGTTCGAAAGGTGACGTAGAATTATATTGTATACACTTCGCTTCGCCGCCAATACCTTGCACTACTGCAAGTAAAGTCGGTATTGTTGCCGTGAAACTTTCACCTAAGAACATGGCGTGTAAGTATTTCACTTTGTAATGTCTCATGTAATCACAAAAAACGAGTGAAGATGTGCAATCGAGTATTCCTAATGCAAATACAGCTGTAATCAATGCATAACTCCGTTGAGCACCAAAGATGTACAATGTTTCTTTCCAAAATAATCCAATCGCCAGACATGCGACAACACCTACGATGATTATTGTGTAAATGTATGGTATTTCGGAAAAACGTTCACGTAATCTCAAACGAATGAGAACAACGATGATTGGAAATATATTAGCGAGGTTGATGATCAACGATAATATGGAAGGTAATGTCCAGCCTTCAGGTGTACTGTTGTATATCAATGGTAATTCGATCCAGACACTGTTCAAATCGATCCAAGTACTCAGATTAAGAATCACGATGAGAGCGTAACAAACATGTTGAGCCCATTTTTGATCTTGACGATTGGGACTAAGAGAGTAGAAATGCGTTTGAAGGATTGGACTTGATTTGATTTGAATCTTCCTTACCTTAGGGAAACCTCAGCATTGCGTTGTTCCATTCCAGTTAGAGAATACAAGTGAATGAAGATCTATTCTTCTCGTTTTATTCGCTATTATCGATTGGCAACAACAAAGCTCGTTTCGAATTTCATCGGTTACATTGATAAACTTATTTACATAGGACAGAAAAAAATCTCGTGTATTCTGTTATACTTAAATCTATTGAAGCCAAGATTCTGACCTTTGACATTAATCTTTTTTGTTATTCTATAGTGGTTTGGTATCTTATCAAAAGTATTCATCGATTAACTGCTTTGCTATAAAATCATGTCTTTCAATCATTGCTAAGCAAGAATCTATTTAGTTTAGTAGATGGTAATTATGTAGTTTTTTTTTCTATGTATCTTCAGATGTATCATATCTAGAGGGTTAGAAGTGCACAAATACAAATGGCTATACAGTTATTAAACAAAATTTCTATTTCTAAGAGCAAGAATGTTTATTCATAAAGATTCTAAAACGATGAAATGATTTATATATTCCACCAATAGATGACAGTTATTGATAAAGCTAACCAACATTGGCTAGTAATCATTGCTGAACCAGAATCAAATGCTTCACCACTATAAAACTTTCGCGCACTTAATCGACAGCGTACATCTGTAATTGCATGTTCACAACCATAAAATCCACCTTGAAAAGACGAAAGAATACCATATGATATAGTTACAACATTTCTTGATTTACCGTGACAATTCAAATTCGCTTGTTTCATGATATATTCCATAAAATTCGATAGTTGTTCAACATCATCACGTACTTCGCTAATTGAACAATTGCTTATGTGTTTACCAGCACATTGAATATAATCTGTAACAGATTTACACCATTGAATTTTCTCTTGAACAGACCAAGTGATGTCGAATTTCAAACGATCTTCCAATATGTCATTGCATTCTTTGCCAGCCTAAGAGTTGATTTTTCATGAACTTATTGCAAAGAAATCAAGTCGTGTTTTTCTATACGAACTTCTTCAACTTCACAGGGTGATATCGTGGAGGAGGTTGAAGTAGTAGTTGTTGTTGTTTTCAATGGTGAAAGTGTCGTTGTTTTACATTTATATTGAATAATTGTTGTGCCTCCAAGACCAGCACAATATCGTCCCAGTCGCCAACCCTAAAATTCGAACAAAAATCCTAAGTTCGTTATAGTTCAAATCGTATTTTTACATTTTGTTGAAGGCCAACATCAAACGCAGCTAGTGCACCTGTATGTTCACTTTTCAAATCACAACATTGAAGTCTTTTATTAACACACTCAGCGTATTTTTTTCCTTGATCACAAAATTGAAAAAGTTGTTCGCGTGTGTACAAATCATATTTGAACTAAAAGAAAACTTGTTCGATATCAACAAACTCAATCTAATGCTCTCTTACAATTTCTTCGTCGTCAGCTGTTGGTGGTTGTGGACATTCCGATGCTTTCCATATATTACAACAATTGGTAAACGAAATCAGGCAAAAGAAAGCAATAACAAATGATATTGATGGATAATGACGTCTAGTGAGAAACATTATTTGAACAATTGACGTGTAAAATGAACTTGTTGTTAGTGATGATTGTCATTTCGACGTTTTCTTCATTGACGTGTTCGTATTAACACACCTACATATGTTTAACAAATGGTAATTTACGTGTTTGTCACACACAAATATTCAATGAATTTAAATCTCGCCCGAGAAGATCACGCACATAGATAACTTTGAAAGAATCAAATCAATTAGAGCATAGTGAAAAAGAATTGTTCAGATTGTAGAAGACACTGTGGTTTAAGACATTTGCTGAGACTAGTTTGGTATACTTACATGCTTTGATCATTGTATTCGAATACGTTTGAAATGAATTCGTAGAGGAGAAGAAGAAGAAGAAGATGATGAATACGTGGGAAGGATGACATAAACATTTGTTTAACAATCGACAAACGTCATTTCGGGTGATGAAGTAAACATTCGGTAAATAGTAGAGGATTGATAGATGAGGCAATTCGTAATAAATTCAATAGTGAAAACTAGTCCGAATGACGAAACGATAGCTGATTCAATAATAAACTTTGTTGATCATTTCAAAAGCACAAATTTATTCAGTGATCATTCATCTTTATTTGTTATCGTATTTCACTTATGTTCGAATTTTTATCTTTGTTCATTTTTAACAGGAGATTCTTTTCTACAACGAGCATTCAGATAGAAAAAGAAAGTGAACTGTGTTACAAAAGAAGAAAAGAATATTTTGGACAACGGGTAATAAACAAAAGAAAACAATCCAGAATAATAGACTTTTTTTTCAGACAGACCTATAAATACAAGCCAAGAAAGATTTTTACACGCTAAAAAATATGAGATTAGATGGGTGAGAAAAGTGATCTACATAGAAATGAGAGAGAAAGGGCGACTAGCAGCACCGATCGAGTGAGTTGTATTTGGTACAAGAAGATTTGATTAGACGTCAGTTGTTTTTGATGAGCCCGCAGCAGGTATAGCTTGCGGATGTGAATGCGATGATGATGTTGAAGAGGATGATGATGAAACACTGAGAGCACTGCATGATGTATCAGTAGATGGATGAAGGCCAAGTCGTTTGAGTAATTCGACAGTTTTTTCGGGCTTTTTCATAATTGGTGGTGGAATCTTTTTTCGATTACTAGGTTCTGGTGATGGTCGAATCTTTTCAATAAAAGTTACAGTCGGTGTTGACGACGAATTTGATCGTGACGTGCGCGCTGATTCACTGATGATAGTTGATTGAACTAATCCATTGTTATTGTTCATCGTATCTGGCGGATAATGAATTGGCGAACTATTCGTTGATGATGATTTTGATGATGGATGCTCATTGATAGTGTTATCGATCGACTTTGAAGCAGGTGGTGTGATGAGACCACTTGAAATAGGCAAATTGAGAACGAGATCGGGTGCATCATTTTCATGTTGTGTTGATAAACGTTCGTCATGATGATTGTTTGTTAGTGATATCGAACGAAAGCATTGAGCATGACATTCTTCGACAGTACGAATACCTGATAGAACTTCACGTAATGCAGTATCGATATCAATGATTTGCTGTTCGTTTGTGGATGTCAAACGTGATGAGGACGATGTCGATGATCTCGATTGAGGTTGTTCGGCTGTAGTTTGAGGAACAGGTGGACTCGGTGGTAAGACATCGTATATGGAGCGCTGGACTGCTTGGGAATTATTGGTATGATTTGTATTTTCATAGGTATTTTCTTGTGAGCCATCGGAATCGTCATCGACATCATTATCAACTTCATCATCGATATCAGAATCAACTTCAACGATTTCCGTTTCTTTCGCGGTTTCAAGACGTCGTTCATCGACAAGTGACAAATCCGATGGTGGTCGATAGACAACAGGTGCGTCGAGTTGATCTGATGAGGAGGTTGCTGTTAAATTTATCGAATTCAATGACGATGATGGATCAGGAGTAATACTCAATGCGGGATGATTTCGGCTTGGAGTCGAATCGCGATGTCTACAAAAGAGAATACATGATTTCCACGAAAATTTCCACTTTTTGTGTTACATACCTTGGTTTCAGTTTGATATACCCATCAGGAACATAGCCCAACTCGTTTCCACCGGCTAGATAACCTTGCCACCATTCATGGTTCATTTTCTTGATAATATAGATCGTTTGACCTTTCTTGAATGATAATTCTTTATCAATTCTACCATTATAATCAAACAATGCAAGTGCTTCAATCATTTCCGCTTCTAAAAAAAAACAAAAATCAACAGATGACTACTGTTCAATAAAAATTTCCATTGATCGCAAATACATAAACACAAATATAGAAATGAATAGCTTTTTAGAAAGAAATGCGGAAGCCATGCTAAACATGCTCGCGTTGATGAACGCTTGTCTTGCATGAAAGCAAATAATCCTCTCAAGTTCAGGGTTCTTTTTTCTCGCCCTTTACCAAACAGCAGTCTCATTCATTAGATTCAAATCTTCGGTACAATAATCGGAATCTTGCGATGCTAGAATGATTTCAAAGAGAAATGAAATATTCGTCCGTAATGCGGTTTTCTTCTCAGAATCGTCTTCATTTCTTACCATCGTCGCTCGGCGTTCGTCTTAACGATCGTTCGCTGATTCCTTCATCATCTTCATCTTCTTCGCCATCACTAAAATTTATCTCATGGAAATTCGTTTTTTCTTCGTCAAGTTTTATCTTACATTGGAACCATAATGGCAAATTTCTCATAGACAGGTCCGTCGCCGTCTGATGGAAAGATTTCTTCGTAATGTATAATGATGATTCGAATCAATTCAATTGTATGTGTTAAATATTGCACTTGATCTTTATCTTCAGGGATGGGCATTAACGTAGGTGCTAAACAACTAGCTAGATTGGACGCATCCATCATATTTTCATCGGAATATTCGGCCAGACTAGAAATGAATACTTAGAATTGTGTTCGATACATCGAAATAACTGATTTACTGATTGAGAAAAGCAAAAAAGTAACGCATGACAATGAAGATTGGACGAGGAAGTAATTTCACAACTTGACATACATTATCCACACATTTCTCTTCAGATTCGACATCAACTAAAATAGATCATCCTTGTTTTAGTCTCATCAGGAAAAAAACTCATAGAAATTCTTACCAATACATCCAATAAATGAATCGAACATATCTCGAGAGAACAGAGGTTCTTTCAATTCTCGAAAATACAATTTCAATACGCCAGCAACAGAATTCATATCACGACCTGTAATATTCACTAATGGATCTTCACCCTTTTCAAAGGCTTCTTTAAATTGATTAATATCAACTTGTGCACCAGGCACTCGAAAGATGCCCTAGCAAACAAAACCATTCGTATAAATCGGTTACCGACTAAATTGTCTAATCTGATCGATTATCAAACATACCTGATTATGCAAACCAAGTCGATTGATTGCACTAACACATGATGAAATAATCAGTGGTACGTGCTGTTGAGTAACTTGAATATAGTCTAATAATTTCCCACCAAATAGACGTGGCCGACCGATAATGGGCGCTCGACCAATTTGTTTCGGTTTTATCGGTCGACGTATTAAACTACACAAATGTCCGTTCATCATTTCAATCATTTCTCGAAAATGAACCTACTTTTTATCTTCAACACCGCTGGTCCCTGGCGCCGTTCCCAACGCTTTCTGCATAATGTCATGACGAGCTTGTAAACGTGAAATTAGATTACTGCTTAATGTATATTGCTTAAATTTCTATCAAATGAATACAAATGAAACTTGTGCGTGAGATTATGTCTCGACAAACCTCGACGTAATAATCTTCGATTTCTTTTCGTGTGTCTTTTGAAGTATTCTGTGGTAAATTAAGGTCTTTGAATAAATCGGATACATCCGAGTTTTTCGTGTTGATATGTTCCATTAGTGATTGCTCAGTTGCTTCGATTGTTTTGAATATCTAATAAACAAGAGAAAAACACACACAATCGAATCAAAGGCCTAGTAATTCATCGAGTCCTTGTCATTTCTTGCCTGAAGCAATATCTTTAATCTTTGATATTTTTATTCTGACTCTCTTAGTTTGTTGAGTGATTCCGCATGCGTATTTAATCATTTTATAGTTTTAAGCATCTCTCTCAAGACGATAAAGAAGAAAACCAACCTCGTCATTTTCTGTTTTTAATCCTGCCAGTCGATTTTGCATTTGAAGAAAACGAGATTGCATCTCATCACGAATTAATACTTGAGCATTGACAGCTGTAACTTCATCACCTTTGTGTGGTTCAAATTTAATCTTCTTCAGAATTGTGAATACTGATGCATTCGCTTCTAAGTACTTTTGTTTATCAGTAACTGTATCTAAATCACCAATCGCTCGATTCAATGTTTCAATCGTCCTAAAGAAAATCGTTTCATTGCTGAAGATTTCGAATAGATGACATACGCTTGTCGGCCACGTTTGATATTTTCTTGTGCAGATAAATACATTTGGATAGTCTTCGCCACTGATGTGTGAAAACCGAAATTTATACAATCAATCAGATCTGGTACATCATCCAAACAATATTTCTGCAGTGCGGCATTCACCGATTCAATTGTCATCAGATAATCATTGCGCGCTTTGAATGCTTTCACTTTGGTCTCAGTATATTTCAGCTGTCTCTATAATATGAAGATTATTTTTTTAAAATTTCATTTATATTTGGCGAAGTTCTACTTTTTCAACTCGGTTCTCCATGCCTTTTTGTTTTTTGATATTTTTGATTTTAGCCATCTGCTGTTGAATATTTCGTAGTTTTTGTTCGGCTTGTTTACTCTCACTCTGATACTGATGATAGGTTTTCATTGTCTAAATAAACACGCACATATGTAATCAACATGTTTGACAGATAAAACATTCGGCAATCTCCTACTTACACTCTGTAATTCATTAAGTACTTTGTAGATGTCTTCATGACTAGCTAAACCGACGGATTTGCACTGGAAAACAAAGATAAAGAGAGAAAACAACAAATATTCTGGAATACTTTTGTAAACATTCGTCGAGTGTCATCGGCAATTTCATTGAATTTATCGTACATGTACTTTCCACACACATCAGACATAATTGTATGGTATTTCACATGAGTGCGAGTGTCTTGAACGATGGTATCCCATAGTTTGTACACGGATTGAAGTATCCAGGTTTCGCGCCTGTATAATCGAAGAAATTCATCGTTTGTTCTTGAACGAATGCATTTGTCTTACCTGGCTTTTTGTGCACGATGTTTTTGACCGATTTGCTTATGTAAATTATCGAGATTCTTAGCATAGTCAAGTTCGACGTCAGCACGACGTTTGAAATATTCTTGAATTTCAGCGAGGATTATCAATTGCGTTTCAGTACGTTGTTCCAAACATTTTAATTGTTCATTAAGTTGAAACCGAATATCTATTTAACAAAAAATCAAAACAATACGAAATATATCTCGATTTTCACAATGAGTTTACAAAGTCTATATCGTTCAGTTTGTTTACGTAAGAGCGTCAACTGCGAATTTGACGAACGTCGGATATTATTTTTGGTTGATGCGACGCCGCATGTATAGTTCACCATTGTAGCATAGACAACTCTATTCTAATTGTTCACTCGTGAGTCTGCATGATGACTGAATGAACGAGTGAGTAGAGGACCTTTTCTCTTCTTTTTCTTCTGTTCAACGACGACGACGATGTCGTGGCCTAGTGTATCACTTTATGTATATGTCTGCCCTGCATCAGAGTAATGGCAAACATTTGTTCATATAGATATGAACGATGAAAGAGGAACAATGCTGTATTCCAATGAGGCAAGCACATTTAACATCAACACGCACGAACCGGTCATCGGCCTTATTCACATTTTTTATTCTTCTTTCTCTATGTACTTCTTCTTCTTTTCTTTCGTTCTGTCTTTTTTATTACTCGACATCTCCTATTCATTAGATATACACGATACCTTTCTACTTATGATTCTTTGACTTTTTCGTATTTTGTTTGGTTCAATCAAACTATTCTTGACCATTGTAGGTCGGTACTGTTTTTTCTTTCTATTAATAAATTAGATACACTATGAACAATCAGTCTCTTGATAAGATCACGAACGGTACTTTTGCGTGATTAAGCAAACTCATAATCGAATCATTTGCTAATGGCTTCAGGCATGCTCTTGTCTACTTAATATCTTAACTCTTTCTGTCAGCATTTACCATACGACGACCCATTCGAACTTCTACTTATTTCCTTTCTCTTCTATTTTGTTTTAATCTCAGCTTGTTGACTTCAATTCATCATCATCGTCATCAACTTCGATGTCAAGTGAGAATAACAACAAGGTTTCGTATCTCATTCATGATTGTTGATATACAACACTCTGTATAAATATAGATACGTATGTATATAATGGGAGAAGGACATATGTGTATTTTGCCCTTTCGAACTTGATATCTTTCTGCTCACACTCATTGATTATAGTAAATGATGATGGCAAGAGGAGGAAATGATCGATACCTTTAACGATTTGATCGAATTCGAATAGAATTTGTTTGCCTTTCTTTTGAAATCGTTCACCATGTTTATCTTCGTTGAACTGTGCTGGCGATGGAGGCACTGATGCATGATATGTGATTGCTAATGGCGGAGGCGATGGTGTCTGTGGTTGAGAATTTAACGGATGTATGGATGATGAAGTGGAATTGATTAGATTCGACTGCATCTTACCATTGGTTGCAGTGTGATTGTTTGATTCACTTGTCGACATTACATCTGAAACAACAATAACTACAATGATAAAAGAAACGGAAATGTTCGACAATAATCTCAATATCGAGCTCAACCTTCCTCTCTTTTTTTTATGTTGTTTGATTATCGAGGAAAAGAAAATAGACACGATAGTACTAGTAGATAAGCAAAAGATAGACGCAAAGAAAAGAAGATACCCTGTGGAAATCTGCATAAGAAACAAGAAAGGTGATAATGACTTTTCTTCTTCTTCTTTGTCTTCTCCAGGATTCTTACTCTTAGCATTAACGACTAGTCAGTAGTGAAGATATAACACGGAAGATCTGCAGAAGAAAATAAGAGAATGAAAATAGCTCGTACGAATAAGAGAGAGAGAGGGAACGAATAGAAAAATTCTTGGCGATATCTTTATTTGCGCGTACATCGTTTTAACGGCATATTTTCGGACAAGCAAGCAATATAACCGGATGGTATTGAATAAACAACAATAGCAGCTAACGACGAGTTAAAATAAATCTTTCTGCTACTCGTATTTCTATCTTTTATGCAATTGCCATCTCGCGTTAAATTGTGCCTTGTCTCTCTGCACTTACGTCTGAATGCGCCGATGATAAATACTAACATCAAGGGCAAACAATTGTCGTGATGAAGTCAAAGCATCATAAGCATGATATATAACCTCTTTGTTGTCTTTCATCATTAGAAAAGCTCGAAATGATAATAATAAGGATGCTGTTGATAAGTAAGATGCGCAGAGAAAGGGTTTAATGGTATCTTAATGTGGAAGGGGAAAGAACTCTTTCAATGAGAGTTGCTTCGAAAAAATAGTTCGCCGAGAGTAGGAAAACATTCGTAACATTTTCACGGGCGACTAAAAACAATTAATGGAAGATAAGAAACATAACATTGATATAGCAGGAAAACAGAGCACGATCAGCAACTATTGATCATTCTATAACCTACTTTCCTGCAGATTACCGCTTTATTTTCTTTAATCGACACGTACATGGTCGTTTTATTTTGCTGCTCGTTTATTAAATATACATATGTATGTAATTAATATTTTGTACTGAATAGAGAGAAATGCGTAGGACATATGATAAATATCTATTGAAATATAAAAGAAATCGATCAAGAGGGAAATGAATCTACTCTCTTCGGACAGGAAACGTCTTTTATTCTTCTTTTTTTAACAATAGAACACAGTACTGTCTTACGATTTCTTTTCGTCGATGATAAGTTTGCAGTTAAATAATCGGAAATTGAGATGAATTGCTTGTTAATAGATAAACAAAAGAAAAGAAAAAAGTCAATAGGAAGAATAATGAACGAAAAATTTGTTGACTTATTGTTTGATGAACTGGACAATGAGTTCATGTTGATTCGTCGAAACGTACAGCTAAGACAAACGATCAACTGCTTATTCAAACTGACATCTATCGACTCATTTTGATTAAAATATGAAATACACTTCTGAAAATGATATCAAATGAGAAGGAAAACAGCGAACATCATATCACGTTCGATGCCAATGTCAGCACGTACAGATATTTCGTGTTTAAACTTATCTTTCACTTTTTTTCGCATAAAACTGCTAAGCAATGATTAACATAAGAAGCAATTCGTTGGCAATGATATGAAAAATTGTTATTCTGCTTCTGACCTGCAAATATACATGTAATAGTACATCAGTAGGGTGTATTTTACTACATAACACTGCTAGTACCGACTTTTTGTTCCTAGACGGTGAAAAGTTCAACAAAATCACGCATTGGCCGTATCGCGATAGACAAAGGATCGGTCTGTTGTATATCTACATAGATATCCAGGGTATTTGAAGAAAAAATTCGTTTGGGTGTAGTTCATCATCTATGTGTCTCTTGTTCTCTTTCTTCTCCTAGTCGTTTGCCTATAAATTCTTCGAAACAACGAGAACAACCGTCTCAATATACAAACATGCCAAATGAAAATCTAGAGCATACAGATACGATCAATGTATTCAAGATTTCACGTGAAGATTTAGAGCATTTGATGCAGACATATCATCATGATGGTTTAAGAGAACTTAATAGTGAAGCTTTCGGCGGATTAACTGGTTTAGAGGAAAAACTACAAACCAATTTTATATCAGGTTTATCAGGTAACCCAATAGATTTATCTCATCGACAGAAGCTATTCGGGTGGAATGAAATACCTCAAAAATCCTCGAAAAGTTTTTTTCGTTTAATGTTTGAAGCGCTTCAAGATGTTACACTGATTATTCTTATGATTTGCTCGTTAATATCATTTGGTCTTGCATTTTATCGCCCTGACCATCAATCGTTTGAATTTCAATTGAAAACACATAGTAAATTCTTTGTGAATCTTTCTCGTGTAAACCTTTCGATTGTTATTTTAGAAGAAACAAATGTCGAATGGATAGAAGGTGCGGCTATTATTTTTGCTGTGATTGTTGTTATAGTTGTTACTGCTTTTAATGATTGGAGTAAAGAAAGACAATTTCGTGGTTTACAAAAGCGTATCGAACAAGATCAAACATTCAACTTGATTCGAAATAATCAATTAGAACAAGTCAATTTGAAAGATATCGTTGTTGGTGATGTTTGTCATATAAAATATGGAGATTTATTACCAGCGGATGGTCTAGTTATACAATCAAATGATTTAAAAGTCGATGAGTCTTCTCTGACAGGAGAATCTGATCTCATATCGAAAAATCTCCATAAAAATCCATTTCTTCTCTCTGGTGAGTTCCATCAAGACTATAAATTGTTTCTTAGAGCATCATTTTATCTTAGGTACACATGTAATGGAAGGTAGCGGTAAAATGCTGGTTATAGCAGTGGGCGAACATAGTCAGACGGGTGCTATCAGTAGTTTACTGCGTTCGCCAGCTGAAATAAGTTTGTTCAATTGTCTTCTATAATTTTGCTGTGAATCAACTGGATTCTTTTTGCAGAAAATGAACTCACAAAAACACAAATGTCAGATGACAATCATGTGAACCGAAGGAAACATAAGGAACGATCCATTTTACAAACAAAATTAACCAAACTAGCCATTCAGATCGGTTACGTTGGTATGTGCAATAACATCTTCATCTTTCTACGAATTCTAATCAAATATTTAGGAATGATTGTGGCTTCGTTAACCGTTCTCGTTCTTATCGTGCGCTTTTCATGGGAAGAATTTATTGTAAAACGTCAACCATGGCAAAGCAAATATTGGAATCGTTTCATACGACATCTCATCACTGGTATCACCGTTCTTGTTGTTGCCGTTCCTGAAGGTTTACCATTAGCCGTGACGATTTCCCTTGCCTATGCTGTCAAAGTATGTACAACATAATCGTCTGTGTATCTGATGATTTTCGTTCAGAAAATGATGTATGACAATAATCTCGTTCGCCATTTGGATGCGTGTGAAACGATGGGAAATGCGACGACAATATGTTCAGATAAGACCGGAACGTTAACGACCAATCGTATGACAGTCGTCGAAGCTTATCTCGCCGATAAACATTGGAAAAATGTTCACAATCCAGCTCAAATCAAAGAAATGGTTTTACCAGAAAAGATCAAAGAAATACTTTTCGAAGGAATATCTGTTAATAGTAGTTATACGTCAAAATTAGTAGTAAGATGATTAAATAGGATCTTGATTTCTTGTTACTCATGTTCTTAAAGGCACCATCAGAGAAAGAACTGTTACCGAAACAAGTGGGAAACAAAACTGAGTGTGGTTTATTGAATTTTATTCTTGATCTGAATGGAAATTATGAAGACATTCGAAAAATGCATCCGGAAGAAGATTTTCTTCATGTATATACATTCAATTCCATTCGGAAATTAATGTCTACAGTTATTCAACGAACAGATACAATACGTTTACATATGAAAGGTGCATCGGAGATCGTTTTGCAGAAGTGTACAACTATTTTAGATCAACACGGAAATCTTATTCCGTTAGTAAAAGATGATCATCATCATCTTTTACATAATGTTATCGAACCGATGGCTTCGGATGGTTTACGAACAATATGCATTGCATATAAGGATTTTACTCATCCACCAGACGATTGGAATGATGAAACAACCGTGTTTGAAGGGTTAACATGTGTGTGTATTTGTGGAATCGAAGATCCTGTTCGACCGGAAGTAAACATTTCGTTTTGAATCGATCGTATCATTTCTTCCTTTTCATACAGGTTCGGCAAGCAATTGAGCAATGTAAAAATGCTGGGATTACCGTTCGAATGATTACAGGTGATAACGTAAATACAGCACGGTCCATTGCATTGAAATGTGGTATTATAACACCTACGGACCCGTTTCTTGTTCTCGATGGAAAAGAATTCAATCGTCGTATACGTCCGAATCGCTTCGAAAATGTTGATCAAGATCTCTTTGATAAAGTAGGTCCACATTTACGTGTATTAGCACGATCGTCACCTCAAGACAAATATCTTCTCGTTAAACATCTCGTTGAATCGAAGCATTCGTTCACACGCGAAATTGTCGCGGTAACAGGTGATGGAACGAACGATGGTCCGGCTTTGAAAAAAGCAGATATTGGATTCTCAATGGGTATTCAAGGTACAGACGTCGCAAAAGAAGCATCAGATATAAGTAAGAAGAATTTCATCGAAATCGTTGGGAAAATGTCTTTTTCAAGTTTTAATCGACGATAATTTTACTTCGATTGTTAAAGCAATCATGTGGGGAAGAAATGTAACGGATTCGATTTCGAAATTTCTTCAATTTCAACTAACAGTCAATATCGTTGCGTTAGTCTGTGCATTTGTTGGTTCATGTATTGTTAAAGAAAGTCCACTACGTGCTGTACAAATGCTTTGGGTGAATTTGATTATGGATACATTAGCTTCGTTAGCACTTGCAACCGATCGACCAACGGAAGATTTGTTGAAACGAAAACCAACTGGTCGAAACTATTCGTTGATAAATCATCAAATCGCAAAAAATATTATTTTACAAGCGATTTATCAATTGACAATCATTCTGTTTCTTTTATTTGCTGGTAAGGATCGTTGACTCAATTGAAAAAGATGACAAGATAAGTTTCTAGGTCCTCGTGCATTCGATATTCAAAATGGTCAACCAGGTCCGGGTGGTTATGTTCCGTCTGAACATTTTACAATGATCTTCAATGCGTTTGTCTTGATGACATTATTCAACGAAATCAACTGTCGACGAATTCACGGAGAAATCAACGTCTTTCGTCATGTGTTTTCCAATAAAATCTTTTGTAGCATATGGTTGACGACATTCATTTTACAAATTCTTCTTATTCAATATGGTTCATTAGTGTTCTCATGTGTTCAACTGTCGATTGATCAATGGATGTGGTGTTTTCTATTTGGCATAGGCACTTTATTATGGAATCAGGTTAGATTAGAATTAATCCTTGAATTGATGGCATATTAATACTAATCTCCTATTTTTCTGAGATAGTTTTGGTGCCCTCAGGGGAAAGAAATAAGAAAGATTTTTTTACATACGCCATCAATGTTATTTAACCATGGAATCATTTTGACTGGCATGTCTTTCTTCTTTTTCTTTTATGATCATCCAGGTTATCAATCTTTTACCGTCTCCGACATGTTCATGCTTTCCTCAATGGAACAAACAATCGACCGGCAATCAGTTCGGCGGTATGGTCAACAACGCTTATGAACATTGTCATGAACAACATCTTATTCGATCATCTATCTCTTGCGATTTAAATAGCAGCGATCATGACGACATCAAGAATTTCCGTGTTCTATGGTTAAGAAATATCACACGAATTCAAATACAGGTAAAGTAAAAAATAACAAATTTCTAGCTGATCGCATTATCGGAAATAGAAAATCCTGGACGCATTAAAGCGGATACGACTGAAAGTAATATTTCCTCGATAAAAATTTCCTTTTCTATTCGTAATGATACCTGAGGATAGATTGGCACCGAACTGTCAGATGAGATATTTTTAACCTTTTAAATAATGTTTTATGTAGATTATGAAATGATTTGCTTGTTTGCTTTTAGCTTCGTGTAATTCGCGCTTTTCGGAAGCATCTACTTATTGGAATGAAACACAATGCTAATCGACATGAAAATCCAATTAATTTTTCAATCATTTAACTAAATTTTGTTTGTTTTTATCTGTTTGTTTTTTATTTTTATTATAAACAAGAGAAAGAAGCTAACGGATTTCTATCGAAATACTTTGTTGTTGAAAGTTATGATGAATTGTTTTGTAATGGGTAAGCATCTTCGACTAGAAATCGGACGAGAAAAAAATATATATAAGAAGAACACACATACGTTTAAGTATTACTTGTCGTCAACTGATAGAGCTAATTTATCGAAGTATACTTGACAAGTTAGATGTCGTCGCGAATCTTTTCCTTGTTTTCGTGTTATCCAATCATTTCGTGAAGATTCGAATGAAAGACTGAATCGTGAAAAGTGAATGAGAGAACTAATAATCAACGCGAGTGAGGTACAATTGGTACAGCTGTTCGAAGATGTAATTGGTAATATGATGATATGAAGCGTGTGATGATAACGATATTCTTTCTCTATTTTTCTTTTTGTCGGTAATTACTTAAGCTAGTGGACGAGCAAAAATTAGCATGGGGGAAAGCCGAAGGAGAAGAAAAGCTTAGGATGAAAAAGAAGAAGAAGAGAAGAAGGGAAAAATTCATTTGCATTTTCTTTTTTACTTTGGCAATTCTTTACTCGTTATTGCTCGTCGACTGACTTACTAACGAATAGCAAATTATAAAGCCGAAAGTCCTCTTTATTAAAAATATGAGCTTTAAACCTTCTCTTTCCTTTCCTTTTCTTTCTCCTTTTTTCCTCAATAATTACGTCATTTGTTTTCACTGATGTCTGAACACACGGTTAATACTTGAATTTACTTGTTTTCTTTTTCGATATATCTTAACAATGAATGTTAACAATCACAACAAGCACAGCGGGTGGATGTTACTATTCTGAGAGCTCTCTTTTTTTTCTTGTATTTCTAAACGTGCGCGCGAAAAAAAAACAACAAGAAAGAAAATCTCCATAAATGCTGCTGTTTTGAATCTATTCCATTCAGCACACCAGTTTGGATGTGTGTGCAACGGTTTGTGCAAGCATCTTTTACTTGTATGCACGCATCTATACAAGAGAGAAAACGGCAGCATCGACGACACGACACGATATTATAGAAAAAAAACGCGAGAGAAGAAAAAGAAAGCGTAGAAGAAAGAGAAGCGAAGAAGAAGAAGAAAAAGAAGAAGAATCAAAGCAGTAGTAGTGTCATAACGATCATCATCATTACTATCACTTCAGTAATTGAATATGAACAAATCGAACCATATCGATTTGTCATCACCGAATACTTCGAAACCTGAGAGTTCCCCTATGACAACTGTAAATATTCTTAGTCGACTCCGAACTGCTACTGAAGAAGTACGGAAAGTTCAATCCAATCTAGATAAAGATGGTAAGTGATCGGTGCTTCTTTTCTAAACTCGATCCTTCAACGTTTTGAATTTCCTTCGTCCTGGAAAATTTTTCGTAAAGATTTCTCCAGAGAAAAACTGTTGTTCTTCTTTAATTTTGCGCTCAGTTCTTTTTTAAGGTTCATCCGATCAAGTGGAAATCTTGGATAAAGTTGGCAAAGAACTTGATGGTATGTCAATAATAGGGTTTTTTTTCCGTTTTCCTAATACTCAAATTACAATTGAATGAAAAGAGATTCTCATCTGACACTCACGAATGAATGGTTTCAAATATTTCCTTCTATTTTTCTTCTCTAATCGGGAATATAAATTATCAATCAACAGTTTCATCCTCTTCTCTTCTTACGCATAAAATACCATTCGATCTTTGTCTTTATTGTTTATTTAATCATTGAAAAGATCCTTTCTTTGCTCAGGCATTCTTTATAATCTCGTGGAAATCCTTTCCGATGATACACGACAAAGCGAGATCAATATTACCTCCAATGATGGACAGATCAGCAAATGGCTAGAGCAAACATTTTCGTCCAAACAAACACGATCCACGACAGCTGCCGGCCGATTCGAATCGATTAAAGCTATTATACAAGCTTCATCATTTGTTAATGCTTTGCAACGGCAAATGCGGCAGAATGCTAAAGAGCGTCTTTCTACAATGCTCGATCTACCTGTCGACATCCAAAAATTGAATCTGTGGTCGTTCAATATGATGGAATACGAAGAACCATTAAATTTCTCCATTCTGTTAATATTCGATGCACATGATCTGATCACGCGATTTCATATTGATATTGAAACGCTGAAAAGTTTTAATCGAGCACTAGCCGACGGCTATCAGAGTGAGTGTCAATGGATCGAGATGATGAAGAAGAGAAGAAATCGAAGACGTGCCTTTTCTTTTCAAATATAGAATTTCGTGCGCCGTATCATAATGATTTTCATGGTGCCGATGTTCTTCAAACAACACATTGCCTATTAATAAAAAGTAATTTAATGAGTGTTTTTACACAACTTGAAATTGCTGCATTAGTAAGATAAACAAAATCATTTATTCATAGGCTGTTTTTCTTTTCTTACCGATAGTTATTTGCCGCGGCGATACACGATTATGAACATCCTGGTTTAAACAACGTCTATCTCGTGAAAACGAAAAATGACCTAGCTTTAACATATAATGATTTCAGTGTTTTAGGTAAGATTTGATCGATCGACAACACAATCATATGAATACATAAATCTCGATTTGTTTTGAAGCATAAGAAATGAGATGAGAAAATCAATAAGAAGCTCGAAACCTTTGAAATGTTTCGAGATTGATCGATAATCAAGATATGCATTAACGTTTGCCTTTTCATTAGAAAATCATCATGCAAGTTCAGTCTTCAAATTATTACGTGATAAACGTTACAATATCTGGTCACATATGAATACTAATGAATACCGGAGTTTTCGCTCATTAGTAATCTCGCTTGTACTCGCGACTGATATGGCTAATCATGCGTCATTAGTGGAACGTACGTCCACGTATTTCTTCTTCAAAGAAACCAATTCATCAACATCGTCGACGGACTCGAAAACTCTTCTTCAGACGTTATTACACGCAGCTGATATTTCGAATGCTGCGAAACCATGGCCAGTTTATATTCATTCTGCGGAGAAAATCATGGAAGAGTTTTTTATTCAAGGCGATTTAGAAAAACTCAATTATCAAGATGATAAACCGACATTCGACCGAGAAACAACCGATATTGTACAGTTACAAATCGGTTTTATCTCACATATTGTTCATCCGACTGTAAGATGAAACTTTCAATTGATTCTTTTCAATAATGAATGTCATTTTAGTTCGATGTTCTATCGAAAGTTCTTCAAATTGATTCTCTGGACGAGAATCAAAAGGAACAAACGAAAATCATCACGACTCCACGTTCGCAATACACGATTCCATGGCAATACGATTTACAATTGAATTTAGAAACGTGGAAACAAGTCTCGAAGTCAGCTGATATGCAGCAACTCGTTCTCAATCGCAAACCATTGCAATTGAACCTTGAATATCTACAAGAATACGTTGAAATCGCTAAAACTTGCCTAAGAAAACGTTCACAACATGATCAGTTATTGAATCATACGCCTTCCTCATAGCTGCCACGGTTACTTATAGAATCCTCCTTCGTTTTCTTTTTTCTAGTCATACATCTTCTATTATTTTTTTCTTTCGTGTTTTATTCTTGTAATATTTGTTTTTTGCTAATAAACTAAAAAGAAATATTTAGTTGAATTCAAACTAAAAACCTAAGAATGCATAAGCAAATTACTCTGAACAATAGTCAAAGTAAAAACTAGGTATTCAGTACGGAAAAAGTGCATTCATTTCATGAAAACTTCACTTTTTGTAATTAAAGTCTATTCAAGAGAAAATAGCCAAGCATAAAACTAGCATAACATTTTCCAGAACAGTCAAAGTTTTTCTTCGTCATTTTAAAAAATTCTTCAAGCTGATAAACAACTCATTTGTTCACTTGATAACAATGTCGGCAACCAAATTCAGTAGTTATTCTTGCTGCACAGCTACTGTATTTCTCATTGTCATCATCGGTTTTATTAATCAGGCTCAATACGTAAATATCCATTTCTATAAATATACATTCCATTCTGTTCAACTGTTTTCAGGCAAATGCCTATGCTTATTGCCAATATTACAAACCGAATGATCCATGGGCTTATATAAAACCGTAATAAGTCGCTTGTTTCTCTTGCTTTCTCTCATCTAACTATCCTATTCTTAGATGTCCGAGTGTTTGTTGTCCGTTGACAATGGATACACGCGTGAACACCACATGTTGCGAGCCCGTGAGCTTTTACACAAATGTTACAACAACCTATACGGTCTTTGGCTATAGTTGGTGGATAATGTAAATAATTGCATGCACTTTCCCCTCTCGAAAAAACGATATTTCATACTTTATTTTTAGTCTCGTCTGCGTCATCTGTTCGATTGCAGCACTTTGCATATTATGTCAATCTTACCAACGATTTTGCGGCACTAAACATGGAAAACGTTTTAGTATGTTAATAATCAACTCTTTTTTCGATGGTTTTCCATTGTCTTTCATTTAGATACAGCTGTTGACCCTGAAGCAGCATTTACAATTTCAAAAGCAGTCGAAGCTGCTAATCCTATTGGTAGCTATACTGTTGCTAATGATACGATCACTTTAGATCGACCCCCAAGTTATTCAAATCAGCCTTCAACTCCCACGCCAACATCTCCACCGCCTTACATTACACTCGGTACCGGCATGCCCAAAGTTTCGGAATAAATATTTTTTCCATATATTATATGTGCACAAAAAAAACAAGCATTCAAAGACAGACAGAACTAGAAGAAGATTATTGCAATGCGACAAAGAAAAAGAAAAACGAGAGCAAGAGAGAGAGAGAGACAGAAAGAGGTGTGTGTGTGTGTGTATAGAATATGATGAAATGCAATAATAAACAAAAAATTGACAAAAAAAAACGGCTTTTCTTTTTTTTTTCTTTTGAAATCTTATCAGTTCATTGAGATTCGACTATGTGACTGTATTGAAATCGATTATTTAAGAATGAATTGGCGATGTAATATCTTCATCTTCGTCGGATTGAATCGATGGTGAACAACTATCGGGATGTTCTTCATGTGGAATCGTATCATCTTCATCACCATTGGTTTGTTGCAATGAAGAATTTGTTGTCGAGGTCGTATGTGTCGATGAAATCGATGATGATCGACGTTGGTTTATCATTGAAGTCGCTGTTTGACAATTATTCGTGTTTGCTGGTAGCAAACGTTGAAATAGATCCATGGTATGTTGTTGATGAAATGCAGCAGCAACAGCTGCAGCCGTGGCGGCGGCATTACTCATCAGTTGCGTGGGGTTAGTTGACGTTGCCGATTGAATTGGATAATCATTTAATGATGTATCATCATCACCAGATAAATCTTCGAGAGGCAAGCCTCGTTCATGTTTCGTCAAATGCCGTTCAAGATTTGTCTGTTGAGCAAATCGTCGATCACATAAATGGCATGGAAATTTCTTTTCTCGGTTATGAATATTTCGAATATGACGTTGAAGATTAGATGAAATCGAAAATGATCGTTCGCAATATTTGCAACGATAAGGCTAAAAAGTCGAATAAAAATATATTTCAGACTTCGTTTTCGAAAAGAAAAACTTACTTGTTCGCCTGTATGTGTTCGCAAATGTCGAGTTAAATTCGCTGACCGTGGAAAAACTTTACCACAATAGGAACACGTGTATTTATCTTTATTGTTCATTCGAGTATTCAAATATTGCAATTTATTGGTTCCTTGATGATGTGGCCAATTTTCATAGGGACTATTGTTATTTGAATTCGGATTGTTATTGGCTGCCGCTGATGATGTTGATGATGATGATGCTGGTGGATAGGAGAGGCTTGCTGATTGTTGTTGGTAGAAATTGTTTAAATGCTTGATCATATCAAATTTTAAGTTGGATTTTGGATTCTTAACGTGGTTTAATAGCGAATCAACATTGTATTTGGATGATGAGGGTAGTTTCTGTTGTTGATTGATTGAAGGAGATTTACTCTCGCGTTCCGGTGAAGAGGACTTCGATGTGACTGGCGAATGATCGAAGCGAGATTTTTTTATACTTAAATCCAGAGGAATATCTTCATTGTTTGAACGTTTGCTTGATTGTTCTTGTTTTGGACTACTCGATTTCGGATTTGAAGACGTCGCTTTCTCTTCAATAGAATTAGCGGGAGATAGATCTGTTGAATTAGGTGTTGATGAAGAGAATGTTTGAGAGAAAAAAGGGGATAATGCTCCATTGAGGAATGGATTTAAACGTGGTAAATAAGGAAGAAGTGAATAGGGAAAATTAGAATTCCATAACCAATTATTCATTTGTTCTTTATTCAGAGACATTGTTGGAAGAGGTGGTGCGGGAGGCGGTGCTGCTGAAGTTGGAATTGATAGAGGAGATTTTGAAGAAGGATGATTAAATGAGGTTATGTCACCACAGAAACGTCTAAATGACGAGAAACTTCAGTAACTCGAATTTTCCTGCGAACATCCTTACCGGTGTTTGTTGAGTGCAGCACTGTTCGAAAATGTTTGTCCACAAAATCTACATTTAACTTGTGTGCGGCAATCAGCATGCATTCGTTTATGTCGACAAAGATTAGAAAATTGTGTATAAGATTTGAAACAAACTTCACATTGAAAGGGTTTGATTGATGAATGTATATGCATATGTTGTTTCAGTCCACTGGTCGTTGCAAAAGATTTTCCACATTCTCGGCAAGGATGATGATGATTGGCGTTGGAGCTATTGTTTTGACTGGAGTTGTCTAATTCAGAGTCGGAATTGGAATATTGTATACTAGGTGTGTTATCGTCGTATGTTGGTGAAACCTAAAACGAAGAAAATGACCATGTAGTGATATGATAATTATGGTTCATCAAAAATTTGAAAGAGGATAAAACGAGACGACGGCGAAGACGAATGAAATTGAATGCTCAATATTGATTTGTGTCCGATCTTCTTTTTCTATATATCGCCGGTGCTACTTGTCAAATTCAATCATCGAAGGTAGAGCGGATGTGATAAAGACGATGCCGATGCCGATAGTCAACAATCAGCTCAGCTCAACTCACTCATTCAATAAGAACAACATGAAAAGAATCTGAAATTAACTGAACAATCGCATTCTCTCTCTCNTTCTCGCTCATCTACCTTCATATCATTTCTATGTTGACATAACGTCCGTTAGATACATCACTTCTTTTTGATAGAGTACCATCTGTTCACGATGTTTTACATTCTGCTCTCATTCCATCAATGCATCCAATCTATCATGTCACATCTTCAATATATATATATATATATAAATATTTGAAAAGCACGTTTTTTTTTTTTCATTTTCAAGATGATGAGTGGAAATAGTCGAGAAGAAAATGTTCAAATCGAATTAGAATCACGCGATAAACAGGAAACATTCAATCTGGCAAGCAAAACGAATGATAATGAATTGTTCAGATAGTTTTCTTCGACATAAATACGAACAACAAGTATCGATGATCGCTAGAGACAATATCTTGTATGTTTTGGTTTAGCTTTAACTTCGAAAATTAATCGAAACATGCAAAGTTGATGCATCAGGGAAATCGTACCGATCTAAGTTAACAACTTTTTCTTTTTCCATGCCGCACCAGCTACCCTAATGAGCGTTTATACTTAAACTAATATTGAATGTTAGAGAAAAGAATTGCAGTAGTCGTCACCGTCTGTGTAAATTTGTTCATTTTCACAGTCAACTCGATGGTGACACCTGAAAGTTTGCTTGATGATGTTTGTCTCGAAAACGATAGATATCATGTTTTTTTTCTTCTTTCTCCTTCTTCGCAAAAAAAGACATTTGGTCGCAATTAGTTGAGAACGATTGTATGTTTGCTTCAATGCGCTTTCTCATCTTTTTGTTCTGCTTCTTGACTTTCCTGTTTTCACCTGCCCGTCTTTTCTTTCTTTCTTTCTTTTCTTTATCGGTGGATAATAATGATGCACACACACACATACACAGGAAAACTCTTCTTTTTTCGCCGGCATTAAAGTGTCATTGATTGTTCATCATCAATGTGCATGTGTGTTTACTACTCAGGCAGTAACTGTGAATTATTTAGTATATGTCCATATAGTAAGCGCGAGCGCGCACGTCTATACTTCTTTGCAGTCAATTGAGTGTTCACGTTTGAAGATGGTCGTGTGTGTGTGAGAGAGGAAACGATTAAAGACAATTGACGAATCAACGTTGTATTGATGCTTATCGCTCGTTCGTCGACATTCTTCTAGTCTCAAATCATGTCTACTTCGTTGATCATATCTCAAATCAAACGAAACTTTAACATCTACATATATAATAATCGTTTGTTGTTTCTAATTTCAAATGTCTTCGTCTGCGAGTGCGCCGTTCTGTCTAACACATCGAGAAATGACGCAATTGATTCGTCGATTGCCGCCATCAGTGATTATCACTGATACTAAATAGGTTCTTATATTCAGTCATTCTTTTTTTGTTTGAAGTCATCATGATACCGAGTCGGTTGAATAAGAAGAGAAGAAAAAGAAGGCGTGAATCTATCAAACAAGTTGACACCTAATTAGTTGACAAAAAAAGAGAGCAAATCTCCGTAAGAAGCAGATTGTTCACACACAAACGAATTTGATGATTGATAGCAACGAAAAAAGTGAAGAGTTCATCATGAAGTAATTTGATTTTCCTTTGATGGATTTATCGAAGTGTTAAGGAGAATCGAAATCAGCATCATATTTCTAGACACTTCACGTGATTGTTTTACAAACTTTCCTTCTTATTTAAATCAATTGAAATAGTTTCTTTTTCAAGTGTGTTGAAATATGTTCGACGAGAGAGAGAGAAAACAAATAGATATTTATCTACGACATATTTCCTATTGTGATAATAATAGAGCATCAGCATTGAATGGGTCAAGTGTGATCTGGATAGACGGTGTATGAGAAAATGAGGAATTCGATGATGCCAATGAGAACACCGTGAGAAAGATCAGAGGATGGATTAGAACGCTCAAAGAAAAAGAAAATCACGTCTAAACTTGCTGATTACCGATTAGGACGATGAATCAACTTGTTTCTAACGCAAAATTTGAAAATTAATTGAAAAGAAAAGTTTTACCGTTTCACATGAGAATATAATAGATCATTGACTGTTTGCCTACTAAGCGGAAATAAGTGAGAGCAGAATGTAAAACATCGTGAACAGATGGTACTCTATCAAAAAGAAGTGATGTATCTAACGGACGTTATGTCAACATAGAAATGATATGAAGGTAGATCAGCGAGAAATATCATAACTCGTAAATTGTCGTAATTTCATTTGTCAAGGAGTGCAACAACAGTATTTATTAATATAAAAAAATACATACGACGTTATCAAACAAGAAAAAACGAAAACTATACATAAAAAGTAAAACGATTTAATCTGTATTGAGAATCAAAGCAACACCTTGTAGAACCCATTTGCTAATGTGTTCGTGTGTCGATAAATCAGCTTCAAAAACAAGACCAACGCCCATGGCATTTCGTCGGTCACTTGTGACATATACTGGACATCGGAATGTATTCTAAATAGTCAAAGTAAAACACATTTTTTCTCTATGGATAGTCCTTACTTGTAGTTTAAGTTTATGCGATTCAATTGGAATAACTTTCATAACTGGTAATGGTTGAATGAGTACTTTCGGTTTCTGTCGTGTCAAACAACGTTTTTCAACATCCCACGATGCACCTTCAAGATAAAGACCAGTGACAAAGCAACCTTGATGTGCACGTTCATTGACATCTTCTGGCGTTTCCCATTCGGTGACTTGAGTGTATAATGTTGATTTGTCTAATGGCCAACCATTCTTTCGGCATGTTGCTTGTACAAGTGCAGTTAAATAAGATTCAGGAATTGAAAAGCCAGATAACCAGACGACATTGGGTTCGCCATCATTGATCTAAACGACGAATGAAAATCTTTCGAAAAGACAACGAAAATCTTGATTTAGTTACCCATCCACTATAGAGTTGATTTCGACGAAGAAAATGATCCATCCAATTTGCAAGATTTTTCTTTGTTGCTGGTGCTAGACGTCTCCACATTGGTGGTAATTGACCATTGTAAAGTGCTCGAGAGAGATCGTCCAATTCATTGGACATACCAACTTCACCTTTCAATGCTCGCCGTAACGTTGCTAACGATTTCGACATCGTCAGCGTCAAGCGATTGAAGCGATCGAGTTCTTGTAAGAGTACGACGGATGTTGGTGAGATGGCTTCACCGCCGAACTTCTTCCAGACTTTGTCAACATCGTACTGTTGTGGAATACGTTTTATGATATCGGCTGCTGTATTATCAATGTATTCATCACGACTCATACCACCACTGGCTTCGGCTAAAACGAGACGAGAAAGTAATGTTGATGCGATTGAGAAAGAGAAAAAAAACCGACCTGATTGAGGCTGTAATTCGATTAATTGTTCCCACATATCTCTGGCAGATTTTGTGTAATATCCAATTTCAGCATTGGGATTTAAACCGAACACTTCCGGAGTATTCGTCAGTGGCAACGATTCAATGTATTCTGTAGAAAAGCAAAGACGTTAAGACATGTCAAACGGAATGAAAAAGAATATTTAAAGTTTGGAATGCTAAACGATAGGTGTTTGACAATAAATAAAGATAAAATATGGGAATACAACAAAAGACTTTTACTTCTTGATATTCTACGTAATTTTCCTGTTTAATAAAAGCAAAGTGTTCAAGTCAATGAATAAGATATGAACATATTCCTGCAAAGAAGACAACCTTTGTCTATACATTAAACAGATTCGATCATCATTAGCGGAACTGTTGTCAAAAGAGAAGAGAAGAAAAGCATCAGCTTTTACTTTACCTAATGCGGCATCTTTCACTGGTAGTCCAACAGCTGCTGGATGTTCTTCATTTGCTGATGGAATATAATAAGCCACATCTTCTGTATGATGGAAATAGAACGGTTGAAACGTATCGAATATGAAATCTCCCATGTATTCATTCATATATGTTCGCAAAACACGACGATCGAACTCGTCAATAGCACGACCACCGTACATAACCTTTCGAATGAGGACAAAGATAGAAAAAGAGCTAAAACGAAATGACTAGACTCACTTCACCAATAAGATATTTCAATGAACCCCAAGGAATTTTCGGATCATTATTGGCAATTGATTTCTTCAGATACGTGTCGAGAATTGTCATACAGACACGAAAATCTGATTCATTGAAATCATAAGAAACGTTCCATCCAATTTTATCGTATTTTCGACGTTCTTGTACGACAGCATGAAAGAATGCCAAAACAAATACCAACGACGGAAATGCTTCGTGTGGACAATCATGGAATGCTTGTCCGGATATTTTGAAATACGTGTTACGTAGATTAAGTTTTAAACCGTTCGGTGGTTCAGTAACGACTTTCAATGAACGTTGCAAAATACCGATCGGAAACAATGGTGTTGGTTCAGTTGTTAACCATAAACGAAAATCAGGATGTGGTTTCGACATTTTATCTAAATGTTTTTCAAGTTCAATAAGCCATTTTACTAATAAATGACAATTTTGTAACATTAACCAATGGCCACGACTGATCGCTTGTTCCATTAGACTAATAGCAATCTAGATTTCGAAGAGAAAATACGAATTGACTGATTCTAAGGATCATTTTACCTTTTCTTGTCCTTGACCCATAGCTAACAATTTGACTTTGGCTACACCGAATTCGGTGCGTTCAGCTAATTTCAATAGATCCGTTGTTGGATCGCTACCAGGACTTAGAATGAAGATAATCGGCGAGACTGGTGTACTTTGTTCCCAAATCGCTTCGAAATGAATGACTGGTGGTGTGACAAATTGATCGCCCATCACTTTCGTTACGTATTGTGTTACGGCTAAATAGATTCGATCAACTCGAAAACATCTCAACAGCATTAAATTTTGAAAAGAAGTTAAACGTTCGCTGTAATTCATCGGAAAATGTTCCTCTTGTTCCGGTGTATCACTATCGTACCACTAGAGAGAAAGCAAAAGAAGATTTTCGTTTGGTCAATGAAAGAGAACGGTACGAACTTTTTTCCAGGCATGTTCATGGTTTTCAATGTCATCAAGTAAAGTTGTAAATTGAGAATAGTCTCGTGCTAGACGCACACAATCTTCCCAGGTTTGATCTTGTATCCACGTGAATGGTTTCTTCCGTTTCGATTTTTCCAATGATAGATTTCCTTTGATGAAGAAGTCCAATTCGTCTTGCGCGACATTTCCTCGATCTTGTTCGAGTTTAATTGTAATATTGAACGAAAATAGTAGTTTATGTTTTTCGAATATACCCGTACAACCATAATTGTAAACATTCAGTGTCAATGTACCCATGATGTTATTCAATCGCCGTTCGAGATTCGAATCGGGAATGGATTTTCGCAGAGAGAATTCGAATACTTCGAGATAACCCGTTAATGAATATTGGTACATTGTATTGATCAATGACATTTCCGAAAGAACAAAGAAGAGAATGGCACCACGTTTGGCAGCTGGACGATAACCATCACGAAGTCGTTCAATATCTTTGGATGTTTTCAAAGCCAGACGAAGTCTATGAAATCAAATCACTGACCTATTTGATACTTTCAAGAAAGTGACATACTTCTCGTTGACTTCATCAGCTTTCGATTTTGTTTCGTCTAACGTTGAAATCAGTTCAGTGTTATCTAACATGTTACCAGTTGAGTTTGCTAATTCACGTAGAAGTGCATCTTCGAGATCCTTCAATAGTTTCTTATTAACCGACATTTCTTGTATAAGACGTTCTCGTTGTTCTTCTAATTCTCGTCGTTCATTTTTCACAATAACAGCTAATAACTGATCTTCGAGACCTTTCAATGTGACTGTATAGTTGATAACCATCGATTTACCGAAATGTGCAGGTGTTAAACGTGGATTTGGTAATTTTGATGTTAAGTAAAGACGAAATGATGGATCATAGTCCACTTCTTTATCGCCTAGGACGACGAATTGTCGTCCTTCGGTACCTCGAATGTTCTTTTCGAGAACATTGTCAATAACTGGATCGATATATTCGTCGCAATCTTGAAATAAGATTGGAAAGCCGTATTTAATAGACATTTCCAAATGCTTTAAGAAGTCACTGTCATGAAAAGTTAAGATTTTCAAGTTATTTTTCTCTTCACGTTTTTTAATCCATTTCAAAGCTTGTTGTTGAGGATCAATACAGTACGGAAAACGACTCGATTGAGTTGTTAAGATACCATTCTGAACGGATAATTCATCAGGTGGTAAACCTTCGCTTGACCATTTCGAGATTTCGACATCACTTGTTAACAACTCATCTAAACGTAATGGCTGAGAAAGAGGCACTTCTTTCTCTAGGAGATCCTTTTCCCATAGTTCGCAGATTAGTTCTTTACGGAATTCGAATGTGAATGCACCGACATAAGCAAGAAACGAAGCGCATATTAGTGTGTCACCAAGTAGCCGACGTAGTTTACGTTTTAATTCCTCTAGATCATTGTTCCAACTAAAGAGAAAGAAGTTAGTTACGAGAAATTCTCGGATTCGGAAGGTTTTACCGTTGTTTCTCAGATGACAGACCCGAAATAAGTTTATCCGCAGCTATAAAAGAAATACGAAAAGATAGTCTGAGGAAGATGAACGAAAGCAATTGATCATACCGATCTTTCGTCGTTCCATAATCGCTGTTTCTTCTTCAATAACTCGTTTCTTTTCCATAGCTTCTTCATACGTTTTATTTAGATCTGACAATGTTTTCTGTAAATCACTAATTTGATTTTGCGTGGCTGTCAGTTCATCCGTTGCACGTTTAGCTTCGGCTTGTAATCGCTATAAATAAACAGAACGATAAGAATGTACAAACAGATCAAATGGTTGACCTACCATGACCAAATCTTGTTTAGGTTTGACAACACGATACACTCGAACGCAATTCAAGACGTTCTGAGAGTATTTGTACATGCCGGCACCAGCGAGAGATTTCTTACCCATCAATTGAATTAAGTATTCGTTTTTCTTTGCTGGATCTGGTACGACATTGTTGACATCTTTCAACAGGCTTTCTTCTAAGATTTCTAGGATAGTACGTAGTTTTCGTTCAGTTGATTGCGATAATTTTTCAATAGGAACTTCCATTAATGTTTTGAGAAAACCAACATCTTGGAAAGAGAAGAGAAAATTAGAAGAAACATTTGTTTTGTCGTAAGATTCTTACCAGCCATCATGGCCTGACATTCTGCCCAGGTATCAGCAGCTGATGGACGTAAGATTGCAAGTACTGAACGACAAACCGTAGCAACAGCAACAGCAGGTTGTTTAAAACCTCTGAAAAGATGAACAAATTCAAAGATAAAGAATCATCGTTGATCTTACCGAATTTCAGCTACTTGATTGTTTGTAATTTCTCGAACTGCTTTTCTTGCTTCTTCCAAAGCTGGTAAAGCTGCAGCTAACTCAACATCAGCTTCACCCTATCAAAACAAGATATTCGTTGACGTTCAACATAAAGAAAAGCTTCCAAACCTTTTTCACAGCGATTTCTGCCTGTTTGACATCCAATGATTTCTTCTTTTCAATTGCTTCACCTTCCATTTCACGAGCTGATGCGGTCTTCTCCGCGATTTCTGAAAGTAATTTCTGACATTCTTCCGAACGTTTCAACACTTCTTTTCGTTGCACTTGTAAACGAGCATCAAGTTCTTTTAATTCAATTTGAGCTTCATCAATCTTCTCCAAACCACCAGCGAGACGTTGTTGCTAAAACATATCAAACAAATTCGTTCGAGCAACATCCATTGCGAATGATCTGTTCACAAACCTGTGCTAGATTCTCTTTATTCTTTCGCTCTAGTAATCTGAGATACGTTGAAATGAAATCCAAATAGTTCTTTGGCGTGGTGAAATTATGTCGACGAAGTTTTTTTGCAAACTGTTCACTATAATGTTCAACGGATTGATGAACCATAACCATATGCGTAACAATAGCCTGACGGAATTCTTTCGGAATAAATTCGTTCTAGTAGAAGAAAGAAAAACAAAATTAATCATGCGAACATTTGATGGAGATTTTCCCAAGGAGAATCATAAAAGGTATAATTTGATAGAGCGATATGTAGACATAAATTGATCAGCTAGTTTACTTACAAAAGCTTTCCGTACAGACGGAAGTATAAACTACATGTATATATATTAAAATGTGAAATAGGTTGGAAAAGAAAAAGACCATCTCTGATCGATTCCTCGTGAGAGAAATGACTTACATCTTCTGAAATAAGTGTTGTTGATACGGCGTACAAAGCCTGTTCAGGCCAAGGTAAGAACCAATCGATAATTGCGTTGTTAATCAAACCTGCGATACAGATCATGAAGACTGTTGATTAAGATCGGCTTTACAAAGTTTTTACCTGGAAAGTTTCGACAGCGTGTTCGTAAAGTATCACCTGTGGGTGACATGCAAAGAACCACATGTAAATTAACCGAGCATTTGGTGACAAAATATTGCCAAATGCTTTCTTTTGCTGGACTGGCACCGTTTTTCATAGCTTCGTCTCGAATCTGAAATGAGATGATTACCTGTTGTTGGAAGAAAAGCGTCTTCTCTTACATTCGAAATGATTCCTTCACGTTCTTCGTCAGCATAGAGGGCAGGTACCATACCGGTTGTTAACATATTATTGATTAATTCGAGAAAGCCTATGCGACAAAAGGAAATAAATGTGAAGAAAGATTTCCTAGGTAGAACTTTACCTTCTTCTGCAACATGTTGATCACCAAACATGAAAACTACTTTCTTATTTTCCGTGCCGAGTTTATTGTAGAGAACTTTCAAATCTTCACGGAAATGTGATTCACTATAACCACGACTAAGTTTGATTTCGAAGACTTCACAATGCGCTGCATATGCTGCCAGACGTGTCACTATTCGCAAATGAAGAAAAACGAGACGATTTTAAAGAAATGCTCCATGAATTGAAATCTTACAGGAAGCTTTTCCGCTACCACCAACACCGACTAACAATGCATTGCCTTTGTCCATACGAATGACACGATAGATGCGAGTTAAATGTTCAAGAGCATCTTCGAACAAAACTAGATTCATTCGAGTGAATTGTTCGTTATATTCTGCTAGGATCTAGATAGATTAACACGAGTAGCAAGTAACTTCAAATATGTGTTGTTCAATTGTCATACTTCTTCAAATATTGCTTTAGCTGCTTCGTAATCAACGATGTCTTCGTAGATTTGTGCTTCACCAATATCGAGTGCGGTTCGATAGTCACCAAATAGAGATGGTTGACGAAAGATAACTTCACTATGCGGTTTCAGTAATGACTGATCGTCGACGAGACTTTGTAGTTTATCCTAAAGAAAGTGAAACTATAAATATTTTTTTCTCGAATGTATTTATTTCTGTAATATACGTCGATAAATTTTCGATCTTGGACATCAATTAAACGATCGTAGAGTACACGTAAGCATTCATTGCGCCAAACACGTGCCAGGAGAGCAGCTGTTGGAAATCGATCAGGTGTTGTAAGTACTAAACCATTGAATATTCGACTTAAATCTCGAAGATTGAATATGTAATGAAATTTCGATGGAGTCGGTGGAAGTGCATCCAAAATGGCACTTTAAAATCAAACAGTGAAAGTAGACGTTGACTTTTCGTAAAGAGAATAACTTACTGATAAAGTTCCATGGTCATTCGAGTCAATATTGGAGCTATATCTTGTACCTCCTTGTTGAACGGTTGTAAATGTCCTTCGAGAATCGAGTTATAGATTGAAAATAATGATTCTTCAGATGGAAATGTGATGTTGTATACATTGAACAGTGAAATAAATCGTGGATCAACATCATTTCTTCCACCACCAGGCTATATCGCACACGACAATATATGTATGAAAAGAGAAATAACCTGACAATCTGACTCACTTTGCCCATAGCAGCAATAAAGATCATATCTTGATACTTTTTCCAGTTCAGATCCTTTCCTCGATCGTACATACCACCTTTTTCAAGTAATAGTTTCAGCAAAGCGATCGGCTGTTGTGTACCATATGTATCGACTTTCGGCATGTTGAGATCATCAATAAAGACGACTAGTTTCTTTCCAGGTGGCGGTCCAAAAGTATCCTTTGTACGTTTTTCAACATTTGATTCGAAATTTCTTTGAACATCCATCGACGATGTTCGCGATGAGAAGTTGATGTTCAACAACAGCTAAAAGAAAAGAATTTCCTGATGAAATTACAAGAAGATCGATTGCTTTCAACATTACATTCAAATCTGCATTCAATTTTCGTAAGAATGATGTGATAGTTGCAGTTTTGGAAGTACCCGATTCACCGACGAATAGAACTGGTCGTTTGATACGATAACATAGTTGCAGTAGCCAATCACTTCGACATGTATCGATAGTTGGAACTAAAATCTCATAGAATTTTTTCTCGGGATTATGTTGATACTTCGGTACGAGCCGTTTCCATGATATCCAATATCCTTTTGTCGCATCAAAGAAATATTCAAACAATGTTTGTTCCTGTGATGGCAATTCATCTAAAATATTTCAAATAATCAACAAATCTCTCATAGAATACGCCTTACCCATCTTAGCAGTGCCGTTCGGACCTTCATCAACGATATTGATTGACGCGAGATATTTAACTTGAGTATCGAAAATGACACGTGCTTGTTCGGTTAGACCAGCACCTAATGACCAATACAGTGCTTGAAGAAAGAAGCATGTGTACATATTAGCATCAAGTGCTTCGCTGGTATTTTCATAAGGTTGAAGAAGACTGTCAAGCATGTAACATAATTGACTTGTCTATACAAAAAGAAAAAAAATGTATTCTCGGAGAAAAAAGTTCATCTAATCAATATACCATATTGAGATTTGTTAATGGAATAATTTGTTTGAGTTTTTCTCCTTGTTTACCATCGATAAGACCTTCTAAGATTAATGTAATCAACGGTGGAACGAATTTATCAAATAGTTCATTGAGTAGTTTTTGTTCTTCCTTTTTCTCACGTAGGCTGCACCAACGTGTCCAGAATGGTCGATATTTCAAATCTTTTGGATCGACGAAAACCTATTTTCAAATTGCAAAACTAACAAACAACAAAAGTCAGTTTACAATCTACTAACCATGCCACAACGTGAAACTGTGGCCGGACTTGCGTATTGTAGATCGCCAACTTCGAACATCATCGCACAATGTGGTTGTAAACGGATACGTTCGCCATTAGCTAATGTCAATAGTTTGTTATCATCCATGACTGAGTTCTAAAAACAAATACACGATCAATGAATGTACATTTGATTCTTTTCGAACAAACCATGTTTTCAATCCAAAGGGCATCGACATCACCATCGTATAAAATATATCGACGTTCTTTCTTATCGGTTGCTTTATTTATTTCACGGAAAATATTCGATAGTAAACCGTCAGTCCAATCTCGAGATGCCAAATCCAGAAATCCATACAATTCAATAACCGAACATGCTTTTGGATTCAATGTGTATACTTTCGTCGGTAAACCCATTCTAGAACACACAAATTTTATTTCCATCACTCAACAAAACTTCTTCCTCTTCTACTACCTTGTCTGTGCTTGAACTAGAGTGTTGATAACCGTACTTTTTCCACCACCTGTCGGTCCGACAACCATAGTCGAATGACGTGTCATCATTGTTTCGTATAACTGTACAACTTTATCAACTTGTACTTCATCGACAACGTTGTGCATATGAGCAATTGATTCTCGTACGGCTTTGTCGAATGATGGATAAGTGACACGATCGCATTTCAAGCCAGGGAATAGATCGGTGATTAAACCTTGAAATAGTGGTACGTCTTCGTAGACAAACTTCGGCATGTTCATATCACGTAAGGCACGCATTAAGACAATGTCCTATGATTGTGTGAAAACGAAAAAAATTAATAAGATCAATTCCGTAAGAGATCAACGGTTTACTTCTGGTAACTCGGCTGAATTTCGTTTCAATTCACCGGCCATGACCAAAACTGATTTCAAGGCACGAAGACCAAAATCATAATGGTATTGTTTCGATAATTGTTCACGAGATAGTTTATATAGGACGACCATTTTCTTTGCCAACATCTACATAGAAGAATGTTTAAACTTTACCAAATCTTTTCGTCATCAACAAACTTTGGCTAATGAAAATCCTTCGGAGAAAAGCATAATTTCACAGATTTGCTGTAGATCTGGTACGATGACGACGACTGGTCGAAACAGAGCTTTGATAGATTCAGGTAATTCTGTTCGGCCAGCATAGCCAGGATTCATTGTAATGAATGCTCCAACACGTGAGTCAAGATCAATTTCAACTCCTTCAAAAACAAAACGTTTTGCTTTGGTAATTAAACCTTGTTGGATGGTTTTCAATTGCGATGAAATGACTGATAAGACTGATGCATCAATTCGATTGAATTCATCAAAACAACCCCAAGCACCACTTTGACATAGACCATTCAAGTTTTTACCAATAGCCTTTGAATAAAACAGATTATTTTCACTTTCCTGAACGATTTGTATACTTACCAAACTGTCCATACCTTCACCACAATTCGTTACCACGCAGAGAATACCAAGTGCTTTAGCTAAATCCTTTACGGATTCAGTTTTACCCGTACCTACAAGTCAAATTCGAATAAAGATACAAAACCTTTCCCCAATAAAACAGAGTCATACCGGCAGGACCAGCTAAAATAAACAAAAAAACAAATAGTTAAATCTTATCTGTTATTAATAGTTTAACAATGAACTACTAACCTGGTGCACATCCAAGGTACATTGACAGAGCCTATTAAAATAAAAAAATGAATCGATCTGAAAGAAAATCCGAATTATCATCTTACTTGTGTAATTGTCAAATAAATTCGATCAGTAAGTGGTGTAATGACTAGACGACCATTTAAACCCATATATTCATAACCATAACCAAATTCTCCGGTACATTGTCGAATCATTAGTTCATCAGGTTCATTAACCCAATAAAATCTCAACTGACTTTCCCATTCGAATTCACGTGCATCCAAAATACTAAACACAACATCTTCTTTCTTTTCTGAACGTTGATTTTCCTTACCTGTCTCGAACGAAAGCATCGATAATATCTTTCGCGTGAACATCGATAATGAGGACAGTGTTAAATTTCTTCCGATCATTACTAGCTAAAGGATTTCGAATCTAAATTGAAAACAATTATTGAGTGACATTGAATATGACAAAAAAACACGCGTCTTTCGTACTTCAGCAACGACTTCCTCAATCTGTGCGTTCAATTGTTTAGCATAGTTCTTCATTGCCATCTTTTGTCCTTTGGCAACTAAGTGCATTCAATAAAATATGAGACCAATCAATATAAATCAACTAAACTGAACCTACCTTTGTTGAATGTGTCTTCAACTTCCCAACTCCACCTAATAAGAATGAAAAAAAAACGTCTATAACTTTAAATTGATTTCAGTTTTTTTTAACAAACCAGATTTGATTAGCAGCGAGCACGACCATTCCTTGGTAGTTATACATCCAGCTTGTTCGTGTTTTTCGAAAACGATAATAATAGACGGCTTCTTTCGTAATCAATCGATTTGTTCGTCTCATTTCTTCTAAAACTTTCGTCATCCAATCTTCGACTCGTCCTTCGGTGACAACGTTCTGTTTAAACTGCATCTCTTCTTTCTCTGCGGAGATCATCGCTTGAGCTTGAGTGAGTGTGTCACTGACTTTAATCAGCCGGAGACTGGCGATGTTGTCGAACATTTTAATCATATGTTCTTGAATAGCTGATGGTTCAGCTGAACCCAAAATGGAGAGAAGTTCGTCGTCGGAAATGAAGAAAAATCGTGGAAAAGCATTTCGTTTCGAATCGAGATAATCGTTTAAGCTCTTTTGACAACGTTCAAGACCGACAAAGATTGATTCTAGATCAGGTAAACGACTGGGCACATGGCATTGTTTTTTAATTAACGGATCGCGATATGTGTCAGCCATGATTGATTTGAATAGTTTATTTTTTTCATCAAACTTCTTCGCTTCCTCAGGCAATTGCGAACGAATATCTCCACTAACGAATATACCTAAAACAACGAAGTTTCTACAAGGAAAACTCATCTTATGTTCGAAATTACCTTCGAGATATGTCCATTTACGCTGTACGTTGATCCATAATTCGATAACCTAGAAACAAACGTGAACAATTCATTCAAACTCACATTTATCTTACTTCAGCAATATGTGATAAACTCTTCTCCCATTCTTGTACAGTTTTTAAGAATGGTCCGATGTATCTTGAGCCAGCCATACCTTGCAAAGCCATAGTATGATCATCTAATTGTTGAAGAACTTCGTCACAAGCTCCCAATACATAACCACGATCTTGGTTGCCTTTCACATACTTAACAACGTTGAATTTCACTTTCTCCCATGCATCGACAACTTCCCGTACACCCTAGATATAAATATAAGTATGCTATTATCGTTCTTATCGAAAATCTTTGCTTTTTCTACCTTCTCAATTTGAAGTTCTTTCGTAGCAGACGTGACGATATTCTGAATGACATCGTTGAAACGTTGTAAGTTCATTTGGAAGAGATTTTCTAATGTAAACGATTCTGGGTTCATATCGAATTCGATACTTGTTTCTTTCATCAGTGTGCGCCAATGACGTTCACGTAGAGCTTCATTTTTCAAGTCTAACATCAATGGTAATGATTCGCGGAATTCTTTCATTCCGGTTTCGATTAGTTTCGCTAATGGCATGCCTTTCACTTCACGTGGCATTTTCTTCAGTTCTTTGATGAAATTTTCAATTCCGTCTACCAGTAATTGCACGTCCAAATCACGCCATAATGTTTCCGACCATACTTGTCGAGCTTTGATTTGTGATTCGTACAATTGATAGAGTTTTTCTAAGTTTTTCATTTCTTTTTGAACAACATACAATTCCGGATAGGATGAAATCGGTAAATTGAAGAGTTTCTCAGCATTGGTTAATTCTTGTTTTTCGGCTTCGATCTTCGTTAGTTCATCACGATAGATTTTCATTAATTTTAAACCTTGTGATAACTCATCGGCAGTTTTAATTGAACCAGGACCAAACTTAGCGAATTTTTCTGCAAAAGCGATGATTGATTTGCGTAGACGATCAAGTTGAATAAGAGTAATTTCGGTGAAACGACTTTTCACACGTTTGAGATTAACATCACGATGTTTCGAATTGAGAAAGATTTCATCCCATCGACGTTTCAGCGACTGAAGAATCGCTCTTTCTTCGTCCGTGACCTTCAAACATAAGTATTAAAATCGAACAGAAAATCATTCGTCTCATTTACTTTGTAATGATAAGATTCAAGTAAATTATATTTGTCTTTTACATTATTGGCTTTTGCTTCGATCAAATCGGATTGACTTTGGATTTCTGCAATAGTTCGCAAGACGAACTTCAAATCTTCTAACGTATCTGTCGATAATTTGAGATTCTTTTCGTATTCCTATGAAAGAAAATAAAACATCATAGAAACGCTTGAGAATGAATATTTCGAGCGAATCTTACATCAAGTTTATCACGCAGTTCAAATAATCTCGCTCGAGCTTCATCAGCAAGAAACCGATTAAACATATTGATCGTCTCTCGCGCATGAGTAGTTAAATCATTTAAGAACGAATGCAAATTCAATTGCATGAAATCGAAATCTTTCAAACGGTTCATTGCTGTCAACTAAAACAGATGAACAATTTCCAAATCTTCGTACTGATAAACAATAGGAAACCCACTTCATCCAGATTCTTTTGATATTTTGTTACTTCTTCGTCAAATGCACCTAACGATGGATGTTTTGCAAAGAATTTCTCGACAGCCGCCAACTAGAACAGCGAAACGTGTACTGAATAACTTCCAACTCAAATTCAATGTTTACTTTATCTGATCGCCATAGATGTTTGAAATCACGAAATTTTAATAGAAATTTCTTCATGTTAGCAATGGTATTTTGTACAACGTTTTGTGCTGATGCGGCAATTTCGTGTATATCAGGAATGAATTTAACATCATCATAGAATGTATAGATATGTTCAGCTTCCTGAGTTGATGATGATGATGCTGTCGTTGCTGAATGTTTTGGATTCGTCGGGATAATCGCTGACGAAGTCTCGAAATCGTTTCCTCCTTGTCCACCTGCTGTCGTCATAGCACTTTGTGATTTGTCGTATTTGATAGGTGTGACCTCGACACATGATCCATCCTTCCATCGATAGAAATAACTGGTACTATAAATAGAGAAAGATCAAAAACAACAGTAGAGCTTTTTGTTTTAATGTTAGCTTAAAAATCCTCGAAATAACAATAGCAAATGTTAATATCTCTGATGGAAAGCTGAATTAGGAATGCATGATTTTTCTGTACACTAGAAATCTTATCAGACTAAAACAATATATCAACGACGAAAACTTTTCACCAAAAACAATCGCGCATGAAGAAGAGAAAAACAAAGTTATTTCGATGTTAATTCTTTCGCACAAACAGTTTCATGAGCAACAGCGTCGCGCATTTGCAATGCTCTCTGACGTAAACTAGTCAAATGTTGTTGTTGATTATCGATCAGGTGGATTAATTGTTTGGTATATTTTTCTCGATCGTAGTTCATATGTGTCGAAGAATCGAAGACAGTTTGATGGCCAGCGAGTAATTGTGGTAATTCATCGAGAAATCCATGATGCGATTCTAATGTTAAGTCTTCTAGTTCGTGCGAGCGAGCTATGGCTTGTTCGAATTTATGTCTCGATTGATTTGTTTTGGATAGTTGCGATCTACTCGAATAATTCAGTTGAGGTTTCGATATGGTTGTACGCGATGGCGGAATCACTTGTGTGCTTGATTCGTTCAACAGTTCATCATCATCGTAATAGTCATCTTCATCCGGTGACGGAGAATCATCATGTAGAACTGGATTGGATTTTTGATGAAGTTCGATCCCACGTTGTTTCAATTCGTCAACGTTCAATTCTTTGACACGATCAGCATACCGCAATGTATTTAACGTATGGTCAACATCGCTACTGCCAGGAGAGATCATGGCAATCATACAGATCTTACATTTCTCACCAATAAATGAATCACGAAGAACTTTAGTGAGAGTTGAACCACGGAATGGAATATGTTCAGCGTTACGACCTAGCGCGCGTATACATTCTTTTAATGTTAACAGCGATTTATTGATTTGCGCACCTTCCATCAGTGTTGTTTTATCATTGGTTTGCGTATCTCGGCCACGTTCGCTGCCAGCTAGATCGATTAACGAAATTTTGCTGTATTCTTTGTTGGTACTTTGTTTTTTTAAGATGATTTGAAAAACAGCATGCGAACGAGATGAATGTTCATTGGCTGACGTTGTACCAGATGTTCGTACACTCATTCCACGACGTATCAACGACATTACGTCAGTAACACTTTCCACTCGTTCTTCTTTTTTGCCCACGACTTGAACTAAATTCTTGTGATCTTCTAGTACACGTAAGCGTTTCTTCTCATTAAATAAATCGAAGACTTTAGTACAATAAATTTCAAAAAATGTACAATAAATATCGAATTGATCTCGATTTTGAGACTTATGCAGCTGACGAAAGATATCATTGGCTGTGAGCGCATAGATTCCTTTGGAAAAGTCTATATCGCGTTGACTTAAATCACCACCCATAGTATATGTTTTACCTGAAAGATAAACAAACAGTTCAATCTTCAATGACTGATTTGTTTCACAAACTTCGACCTACCAGATCCCGTCTGTCCGTACGCGAACACTAATGGATTACATCCTTGAAATAATGAACGTACCAACGGTTGCGCCGTGAAATAATAAACAAGTTCATTAGTACACGATTCATTCATGGCATAATCAAAACGAAATGTATTGTTATCGATGTATTTGGTTAAATCAAGTTTCACTTTTGGTAAATGTACAACAACATGATCTTTATTTGGAACTGTTAACACATCAATGTCTTTTTTGTTTAATTCCTTTTTTGTGATTGGCCTTTTCCGCACACAAACGGTAATTCTTAGATCTTTCTGTTGGTCATTCAGTGTCAGGTGTTTCATACCGAGCTGCTGCCGATATTCGTTGATCATCGCTTGAAACTCCCATGCTGGAATTGTATGGTCGACTTCGGATAGTCTCTGTCGACGTACTTCTTGCTTCGCTCGGCGTTGTTCACGATTTGCAGCGATACGTTCGATTTCTTTGACAACTTTTGATCTATTCGGATCAACAACAGCATTCTGTTGCCTTTGTGGTGATTGGTCATTCATATTTGAGCTTTTGTCCAGTCGAGACTGTCGCGGTAGTTTTTCAGAATCTCGTTTCGTATGACGATTTGATTGTGCAGGATTATTTTCAGTGGAGTGGTAATCATTATGGTCAGTATCGAGATTTCGACTGATAGCACCAGTACGTGAAGGCGAATGTGCGATTGATTGAAAGAGATTGGGATTAAGTTTCACAATGGCATCCAGGTCGACTTCTTTGCCTTTACCTTCATTCTTTTCTTGCCATTCGACAGTTATCGTTCGTATCGAATGATTTACCTTGGTTATGACAGCTTGATGTATACGTCCATTGGATCGTTGAATGTCAACGACTTGACCAGAATGAAGACATGAAAGATATTGTTGCGAATTGAGACTCATTTGTTTCGTAATAGAAAAGCGAAATTCATTCGACGTAAATGAAAATTAATCGATGTTTTTTGTCATGGACGAACGAGAGAAGAAAAGTTTTTTATTTTTCTTCACTATGACTTCAAAACTTTACCATTCTTCTCGATTCTTATAGCTCCTTCTGCTCTTAATCGATGTCGTTAAAATGCGAACGCAACGAAGCAACAAACTCACATATAGATGTGATGAAAGCGTTTGTTCATATTTTTCTAAGAGGAGGCGTTGCTTAGAGATTTTGTGTAACGTCAAAAACAAGTCGACAAAGAAACGACAAAGAGAAAGAAAGAACAGACGAGAATAATTATAAGTAGTAGTAGTAGAAGAAGAAGAAGAACAAGTAGAAGGAATAGAGAGAAATAAAATAAAATAAACAACATCAATCGATGTATGTCTGTTGAAGTGTAGTGTATAATATGCTTTCAAATCTGATTATTCACTAGACGTGTTTCCTCACTCATGATGAAATAAACTTTCGACTTACACATCAACACAATCGCGCATTGTCTGCCGAAACAATTTGATGATCTCATTTTGATTTGGTTGCATAGCTACAGTTGGTACAACAAGTAAAGCGTCAACTTGGAACAAAGGTTTCGTTCCGTGTTCCAAAGTTTCACGTAACGTTTTCAGATTCTCAGTGACGAGCTAATGAAGAGAAAACATGCGTTAATGAGAGACCTTTTTCTGACAAAAGAAAACAATCATTTACTTGAGTTAATGCGGCAAGTATTTGTCTTTCCCAATAGGCATAATAAGCAACCATTTTTGGTGATTGAGATGTGTTCGTATTGAATACGAGTCCTTCGACTTTTGTAATTAATGGGCCAATCAGTTTGTACTTTTTCTGTAATTCAAGTGCATCCCGTCGGCGATGAAATTCGACGAATTCGAAATATTCCTAATTTTTTTTTCAAAAGAAAATTTCGTTTCAATGTCGAACAGATTCGACTTACTCGACACTGGATCAGTGAACCATCGGGATTGAGTGGAGGCTCTCGGAAAAGATTGCAATGACGAATTTCATCGAGAAAAATTTGAACGTCTTGAGCGTTCTTCTTCACTTGATTGATTGTTGAGTCGAGTTTTGAGATCATCTTTGAATAACGAGAATTCGGATGTGTTTCTTTGGATCAAATCACTTACCTCGGATGTTACAGTGATGAATTTTTCGTGATTAGTCGATGTCCATGGTAATCGTTGAGTTCCTGTTTGCATATTTCGTTTCAATAATCGTAGATGATCTTCGAGGAGCGATTGTTCATGTGGTTCGAGTGAGTCGATGACACGATTATAATGTTTAAGAACGATTTTCAATTGAGTTGAAATTTGTTTTAATCGCTCTTCCTATGAATAGAATCGATTTCGATTGACATTTTGTTAGAATATTTCAGGTCGTGATGACCGAGACTCGTTTTCAAGGAAAAAACTTAACTATCATAATGGATTTCCGAAGAAAAACATCAATTATGTCTAGAGAGAATGCTCTGCGGAAGCTGGGGGTATTCTACAGGTCGAAAAAAGCCAAGAATAATTCTTTTTGTTTGCACTTACGTTCAACGCCAAATGTCGGATAGTTTCTGGTAAAACATAATCAAATTGTTCTAAGTATCTTGCTTCTGTTGTCATTTCATTCAATTGTGGATCGTAATCGATTATGTATCGAGGTGTATATGGATTTTGATCTGAGAAAATGCTCGATATGATAACAAATCAATTTTGTTTTGTTGTAAGATGAACATACTTTCTGCAAGTGGCAGTTCTTTGAGAATATTCCGTTTTTGTAATGTTGGAAGAATCTGTTCGGTGCGTGCTCTCCATTCAGTGAACTTTGCATCTTCAAATGCTTTCATTTCTTTTGCTACTCGAAGATAATAACTTTTTATCTATAATTTATCGAAAACAATTCAATTGATCTGATAGGAAACGCTTATTTTTTTTTGGTATTTACTTGTTTGCCAAATTCTGTTTGCATTAACGTTTCTTTCGTATGTAAACGTAACATTGTGTGTTTGATACGTCGAAATAATGACCGACTCCACGCAATAGCACCAGAATACGGAGGTTGATTTTTATTCATTGGAGGGTTATTTTTATTATGTTGGAAGATATTATTGATCTCTGTGATCTACATTGCAAGAAGAGATGTTTAGGAAGAATTCATTTTAGAATTGAATTTTTACTTCATTATCGTATTGTCGGAGAATATCGTTGAAACGTTTGTTCATTTCGTCTTGCATTGTTAATCGAGTATTGTTTTTCTCGAATTTCAGCAACATCTCGAAAGCGCTTTCTGCCGAGCTGAAAAGAGCGAAAGATAGATGAGAATGAGTCATGTAGATGAAAGTACCGGAGGTTTTTGAATGAATCGGAGGTGAAAGCTTTGGTTTGTTCATCGATTTCTTCGATCTGTTGAGCGTAGTTGGCATGAACCATTTTCCATTTTTCGAGATCTTCGATGCGAAATGGATCGCAGGGAGCCTTGAAAAGAAATAAAATTATTTCTAGAGAAAAATCCTGTACGACGAGTTGAATGCGTTACATGTTCGATCAATTCCAAGACTTTATGTACACGATCGAGAATTTCATTGATTTTCTGTGGTTTTCCTGTGACAGATTTTAATTCTGGTGTAAAGATGTTATAAAATTCTTCGAGTTCTTTGGCAATAGCAATAAAATCATTGCAGATATGTGACATATGATCAGTCGCTTTGAACAATCGTTTATGATCGAATTCCCATCGAGAATCACGTCCCGACTGTTCAATTTCGGCTCGGACATCTGAATAACACTACAAACGAAACCAATGATTTGTTTTCAAACGAATTCATTCCAAGAAATTCCTTACTTGTTTCCATTGATCCAGCATTTCTTTTGCTTCTTTGCATTTCTCGATAATCTCGCTTGGTTGATAGCTAAATTCAAACATCGCGAAATTATCTACAAATCTTTCGGATATTTCTACCTGAACAATGTTCGAACATTGATTGAACGTGCCACACGTTCACATAACTGATGGGCGATACGTTCCATCAACGGTATCATTCGTTCATCGCGATTATAATGTCGCGAGATTATCCAAACCATACGTAAGGCACTCATCATTTTCGGTATAGTTTCAGTAACAACACGAAACGTGGCACCGTGAGTAACATTTTTGAAATGACGTTCAAGTGTCGAAAGAAATCTATGAAATCAAACAAGTTCCATTGAATTCAAATCGAAATGAAAACATTCGTACTTGACGTTGTCTTTAGCTTCAAAATAGTATTTGGCTAAATCGGTACGAGTATCACGAAATGATGAAGGCGCAGCGTTTTCTGCTGTATCAAGTTTTTCTAACACTTTTTCTACATGTTCTTGTTTAGTTTGTTCGTATAAACTACTGAGAGAAATGTTCCGCTCACGCCACCAATCGATTTCACCGAGTGGACCAGGCGTTTGTGGTGTCTAAACATGGAACAGAAATGTTTAACCTCATTTTCATCGGATGTTTTTACTTACTTTCTTCAGTTCACGTTCAAGTGCTTCACGAATTTCACCATTCCATTTATATACAAGATTTTCGGCTTGTTCAACCATATCTTTATTTGATTTGACGATTTTATTAGTATCGAAGTGTGGCGGAAGTTCGAGACGTACTTCGCCTTTAACGAAATATTTATACTTATTCCTTGGAAAACTTATCTTGAGAATTTACCTTCAAGTTGACGAAGTGTTAAGCCGATTTGATTGAGAAACTTTTGTAATTGTATTAGAAATTCATCACGTAATATTGTTCGCGCTTCCAGTTCACGTTTACGTCGCTAAATGACAAACAATAGAGAACATGTTCAGTAAGAACGCTCGTTTAACAAACCTGTTCAGCTCGCATCTGTTTTTCATGTTCTTCCGTTTGTTTTTCCGCCGATGGTTTACTTTTCTGTTGTGGCTCTTGTTCATCCACAGGTTCTTCCTCATCGACCGGTTCTGGTTCTTCACTTTGATACGTTAGAATTGGATTGTAAACCTAGAAAACGTAACCGCAAGCATGATTATTCACAGCCGAACAGAATCTTATGTCTAACACTCCTTATTCACCAAAATGTCTACCTCTACTGCAGTAACTCGAGCCATACGTGTGCTAGTACTTACTTTATTCAGTATATTAGCCAGTAAATAGAGTGTATGTCCATTGAGTAGACCATAATCAAGATATTTAACCATAATTTTATCAGCATCTTCGGTTGACGATGGTGCAGGAATTGTTCCTGGTGTGGTGCGTAGGAAATAGATGCAACTCTTTTGACTTAAATTCGATGGGTAACTATCGCGGCATAGATAAAGTATCGTTCGAAGGTATTTGACAAGTTCATTTCGCTAGAAAGAAGCAGTATAAACGTGAATGTTTTTACATGCATTGAACAGCAAAGAGATCTAATGGACTTACGTATCGTTTTGGTTTTGGTGGCAGTTCATCCATGTTTTCACCTTCGCCATTGGTTCCATCCCCTGTTTGGTCAACTTTTTCTGTTGTGCCATTTTGTCCTGCTGGATGATTTGATGAAGCATCATTTTGTTGATCATCTGTGCCATTATTCATACCAGCTTCGGCATTTGGATCAAAATCTGGATTGAGTGCTAACTGTTCTTCAATCCATTCTTCTTCAGCTAGAAAATAGAGCATAGAAGTGTTTTAATTGATACTCGGACAATTTGTTCGATCTTTACTTATTTCGACTTGTTCTTCGCGCAGTTCTTCGAAAACTTCTTTGTGAAAAATCAAAGCATTTTCGTCATCGACATTGGATTTTGCTTCATTAAGAAATTTTGCGATTAGTAGTTCGTTACCACCATCATCACCTTCCAGGAAATCTTCAAAAGATGGATCGCCCTTATCGATATCCAATATTGTGTAAATCGCATCTTTCAACCAACGAAAACGTAAATCGTCCATTGGCTTTGTTTCGAGAAAAAAACTTTTAATGAATATACAATAAAATAAACAGAAACTCAATGTTTTAAGTGCGAATTCGCCATTAATATACGACGTTTCTACGTAACAGACGCTCTAATGGAATTTGTCGCTAGTAGTCATTTTTTTATCGATATATACACACCGTAAATTCACGTTTCTGATTTTTATATATGAGAAGAACATGGATTCGTATTGAACATTACGAAATTCTTCCTCAATGACACTGATTGCGATGATAATCGCTTGACAACTTTCCGTACTTCTTCTCGCAACAAAAAACTTTTGAAATCGATCGATTGAAACATTCACATTCAAAATCTTTGAAGAATTCCGCTTTCGGCTGGCCAACAACATAAATCATTCGAAAATTTCTTCAAGAATCATATAGAACAATCTGTTAGAATACTAGAGCATTTAATAGTCTCTTTACAACAGATTTGAGAAATAATAAAAGTTTATTGTTCTCATAAATGAAAAGAAAACTAGATGATCTCTCTGAGATGCTGTCATAAACATGAGAAAACCGTTGCTAAGTATTGACTTGTGCATTGTTATAAATAGTCCGTACTCGTTCGTATTTGTATCTTCATTTTCTATCGTAAAATGTGGTACTCATCGCTAATCGTTTTCAGTTTACTGATCCTAGCAATCGTCTATCATGCAAACGGTCTTCAGTGTTACAAGTGTAGTTGTACCGCTGCTTCCAATGGAACAGGGTGTCAAAATGACGATGATTTACAATGCGTAGTAGAATATGTGGAGAACAATTACTGTATAATCAATCGAACTTCATCACATAATATTACATTCGGTCATAGAACCGATGCTGACTTGGTGTTTTTGGAAAATCTGCACTATTTAAGAGCAAAAGAACAAATTAGTTACGTAGAGAGCAGTTCTACTTGGCAAGCGCCTGTTGTCATTGAATTTACGTACGGTTGTGATTGGAGTCTCTGCAATTCACCACGAATACTCGGTTATCTTCCTAAGGGATTAACCTTTTCAGTAGATTCCAATGTTTTAACTGCAACATTGATCCCTGCAGCCAATGAATCGTTGACAAATTGTTTGAATTGTACGAGATGTGTGAATTCAACAGGAGCAGTCGCTTGTGCAACACCAACGTGTAGCGGTACGTGTTTCATTGACGATCTTTTAGATAATCCAACAGTCAATAATGCGTCATGTCTGTTCGCGTTCCAAAGTGTCTGTCTACCTGAAAAACGTACTGTAGCTGTTGAAATAACAGGAACGTATTATATCGATAACGATGATTTTCAATTGACTGAAATCGATATGTGGTGCCGAAGCACGGATTGTAACGATCCAACTCATATTCAAACTATTCAAAAGGAAGTAACTTATTTAACACAATTTAACGACCAAATCTATTTTCGTCCAGGGACAACAACCGCCAAACCAACTGATGGTCTACGTGCTTGTTATAAATGTCATTGTGAACACGAAATTGGTAATGATACATGCAAAGTTTTGGAATGTACGATTGAATATAAAAATAATAGTTATTGTGAAATAGTACGCGATTTCAAAAGTTCTGAAGGAATGGAGCTTATTATGCTTGGTCATGTTGATCGGGCTTATGTGCCATATAAACATTTCATTCACGCTGAAGAAGAACAGATACTGTATACGAATTTAACATGGCATCCACCTTCAATTAAACTGATCAGTTATATTTGTGATTGGGACTTATGTAACGATGGTCGACTTGTCGAAAAACTGATGACAAGCTTTCGATTTGATGCCGAACCATCGGAAATTGCTGCATATCTACAGAGCTCGGAAACACTCACGAGTTGTATGCAATGCGAAGTATGCACTAACTCAACTTTAGATTCCTATATGTGTCCAAATAGTACATGTTCATCAACTGGACGTTGTCTTATCGTTCAATACATTGATCATACTGATTATCAAAACTGTGAATATGCATTCTATGGTGAATGTGAAAATTTCGCCACGGAATCAAGTATAATCATAACGGCTACTTACAACATCGATGATGACATTTTAAATTTCGAAGAAGTCGATGTTTATTGTTCAAAGAATGGTTGCAACCGACCTGAAACAGTTTACAGCTTAATAGAACTCATCGATGAAAATATTCAACTTGATTCGCTATTCTTTTTTCGACCAGTTTCGAACACAACAACACCACCGATTATCACTGAACCAACACCAAGTATAACTACGACTCGCACAACAACAACTTCAACGATGAGTACAACAAGCACGCCCTCATCTGTCCCTACAATGACTATGTCGAGTTTTATGATCATGTGTGCTTTTGTATTATGTTTTTTTAGCGATTAGAAACGATTTTATCCGATTAAATAAAACATTCATGAGAAATAATATCTTAAATCTATTACAAATGATGCCTTTCCGAGAGAAAGACATTAGTCGGTAGTGTACGGATCGAAAAATCTTCTTTTGCACAGCGTTACAAGATATAAAATCATAAAATGAATGTGGATACGATCGTCAAGACATCACTATTGATTGAAGATAAAATCTCACGATGAGATATTCTTAACCAAAACAAAATCTTCGAGTCTAGTAGCGTAGAATGTCTTTCTAATCAATTTATCTAACAAAAATCCAATTACGAGCAAATTTCGAGAAAACAACATCAGAATTTAATGTTAATCAATCCTGCATATAGTTTTCATTATGAATATCGTTTGCCATCTATTGACAATAATTACTAAACAACGCTATGTTAATTTTTCTCGCTGAAATCAAACACGATTCTTCTCATTTTGGAAAATGATGAAGTATGTACTTGGTTTTCTTATCAAATAGTTATGTCTGGTCGGAAACGAAGAAGAATCTCATTGGGAAATCGATATTGACTAGATCATTTCTTTTCCAAATCAAAATTCGTGGTTTATTAGCTAACAACGGATGCATATATGAATAATAGATGACATGTTTAATGATTATGAATACTTCTCGACATGTTCTTCTCATTCTTTCACTCTGTTCGCTTTTTTGCGTATTCTAAGCATTGAATTCTAATGTAAAATATTCTTTTTCTTATTGATTAATCCAAACAAGTCCTTTTTTCCTTTTCAAAACATAGATGGATATGTAACATTAACATATTAGATATTAGAATGTCGTTTTCCATTAGATTCCTTGGAGAATTGATTTGTATTAGTGACTAGGACGTAAGAAACCAAACTAATCTTTATTATTAGAAAAAACGTCATTCCTAGGTCGATTCTCGAGTGAATCGATCAGTATACAGATGTGTTTAATTGAATCAATCTATAGATAGAGAGAAGAAAGCGGAACGGTTGTTCGACTTTCATTAGTTAGCAGTGAACAAATTGAATTTCTGACATCTCTTTACTATTCTGCATCCGAAATGCCGCTCATTTATTCTCGATTCTTCTTCTTCTCTCTAACTGGTTCCTTCTTCAACGTTGGATTTGTTTGTTTGATTGAATTTGTGATTGAGATTTCTTTAACAGTCATTACATCAACGACATACATTTGTTTATTCCCACCCAATGCGCTAAAGAAACAACGAACAAAGAACATTCCGATTAATTTAGTTTTTCTCTTTGGGTCACGAATCCAGTTCACAAGTGTACCGAAAGAAAAACTTTTCTTTGATTCATCAGAGAATTTTCCTCTCTCACCACTCGGATGCTCGTACTCAATAATAATGAGAAAAAAATGACGATAAATATCGGCAATGGCTGAGTGTACACATAGACAAAGAAGTAAACTATTGTTATCTTCACCATTTTTACACGTCAACAGAAACTAAAATTCATTATTCAATGTATTAGTTTATGACACACACGAATGGTGCATGTCTAAAACACGTAACGAATGAGCATGACGAAGAGGGAATACACAATAGTAATATATAAGAAGAAAAAAGAAGCAGAGAGAGAGAGAGAGAGAGAATCAAATCAATGATGTGGATTTGCATTCTTCTCGCACTAATAGTTCAACTCATTGCTTATCATTGAACGAAGCAAGAGAAAAAAAATGATGAAGAATAGTATTATCGACTCTAGATTTCTTTTTTCTTTTTCCTTTACTGAATAATTGAACGCATGCACATGCGCTTATTTCTCGAGCGACGTCAGAGTAATAGTCATCGTAGGTTTGTATTGCATACAAGTGAAATTAGACTAGAGAAGAAGAGAAACAGCAGGGAACGAGAGACGTGGGAGATAGAACGAGGGCTCTTGCATATATATATATATTTTTCTCTCTCTTCATCTATATATGTAGATCCAGAAGCCCACAAGAAAGAGAAAAGAATGTTTGGAATGATGAGTAATTACTATTGATCGTTTGTCGATATATATAACAATGGGTTGTACAAGTTCACATCAAACCGAATCAACGAAAGGCGTGACAGGTTTACCACCTGCAACGATTGCTGATGATGGCCATCAGCTAATTACTGATCATTTTCGGAAATGGTTAAAAACAAATCGACCACAAGCAGATGAATATGTTTTAAATGATGTTTTGTCGACGGCACAACCATCGAATGAGGCTGAAGATTATAAGACAATTGTTAGCAAAGCACTTGATCTCCTCGCCGACCGGCATGACATTAAATCAACAAATAAATTAGGTAAACTTGTACAAAAAGAAATTACGTTAGCATCGCCGAAGAAAGTTGCTCATACAATAACCGTTCTAAAACAAACCGCAGATAAACTTCGTAGTGGAAGTATTCAATTAGAGACTGATCAACAATTGACTACGAATGAAGTAAGAGAAAAGAAAAGGATGTTTATTTTTCTCCAGCCGAGTAATTGAATAATATTTTATTTAGCTGACAAATGGTGCGACAACGTCAGAAAATAAAAGCCTCCAAGTGTCATCAGGTGAACCAGGCATCGCTCTGAAAGAAGCGTTAGAGAAAGCACGTGTCCTTTTCTACAAGGTAAAAGTTAAGCGGAAAGAAATTAATTGATCTGATGATCCATTTTTCGTACTTTAAATAGGGTAAACAAGCTGCTATCTTTGCTAATCCACATGGTGGTTATGATGTTCGAATTTTGGATGAAAATGATGAGACAGTCAATCATGATGGTAATCTTCTTCGTTCAATTATTGTTACCGAAGTCAAACTGCGCCCAAAGACGACGGCAACGACAACAACAACTAATTCAACTTTATTCTCATCAGCAACAAGCCCACCGCCGTCAAAATTACTTGACGAAAATGAAATTACTGATGATTTTCGTCGTTCGATCGATGCTGCTCTCAAAGGACTTGAAGCGGTTTATCAAGCCCCACCTACAACATTAACAACTATATCTGAACATGTGCAAGAAGTACAAGTGGAGAAACCTATTCAAAAAACATCTCCACCAACACCATTAATCCTTCAATATGGCGTTACAAATGCTCCTTTACCCAAGTCACTCTCTAAAGAACAAACAGCTCTACCAACAGAACAACCAGCACCATCAGCACCTATTGATCACACATTTCACCTCGCTGAAATTATTCGTCAAATGGCTGAACAACAAAAACTCGTTGCTGAACAGTTATCATCTGATGAGAAAGAAGTTGACGTAAGTGAAAATGACATCCAACCAAAACTTGTCGAAGCTGTTGATGAAGTAAATGAATTAATGATGGATGTAGTCGAAGTAACAACTTGTAGTGAAATCGGAAATCCAATGCCGCCGTTAGAACACGCAACTGAAGAAGTCGTTGCTCCTAGTGACGTACCCGAAGAAGAAATAGAAGGTCCTATCGAACGAATGGTTAAAGAAATCAAAGCACACGGAGAGAAATTTGAATCCAAAGAAAGTTTATCGACTATAACGACTTCAACTAAACAGCTATCGTCATATTCGCTTGGTTTAACATCACCCCTATCTAATGATTCAATTGCAACATCATCTCCTCCTTCAGCTCCTTCTCATCATCATAAAGTTAAATTACGCAGCGAAAATCGTCCGAAATCGTTCATTTCTACTGATGAACCTGTTAGTAAGGATCGATATGATTTCATCAAACAAATGTCACTAGATGAATTAGCACATTTAACTCAAACAGGTCTCTCAAATCCAAATTTAACAACATCTGTTACAAAACTTGGCATATCGACATCATCAGGCAAAATTGAGGAAGAAGGTCAACCGCCTGTCGTCACTTCTGATGCACCAGAGAAAATACCTGCGTCGATCAGTCAAATTATCGAAGAACATCGCACAATTCTCGATGAATCAGTTGGCGCTGTGTCACCGCCAGCAACTGTCGTAACTCCAGTTGAAACTCAAACAAAAGTCAAATCGCCAAGTCATAACGTGACATACACAGAAATTATCCATTCAGAATCGCGAGATGGCGAACAATCACGTCGTTTCGTAACGGAATCCTACGATGAGCATCCATCGAATGATGATGAACAAACAACAACGTTGAAAGTTATAACCAAATCTGAATTCTCCAATCATCCAACATCGGGTGAGAAAATCATGGAGCAAAGTGTTCAAGTTATAACCGTTAAAGTTCGAAATGAAACGATTAAAACTACTATTCAACAAGCATCTGTTCCGACAGTAGTAGCAGCATCGACTGATAACGAGACAACNGAATCCTACGATGAGCATCCATCGAATGATGATGAACAAACAACAACGTTGAAAGTTATAACCAAATCTGAATTCTCCAATCATCCAACATCGGGTGAGAAAATCATGGAGCAAAGTGTTCAAGTTATAACCGTTAAAGTTCGAAATGAAACGATTAAAACTACTATTCAACAAGCATCTGTTCCGACAGTAGTAGCAGCATCGACTGATAACGAGACAACAACGTATGAACGACGACCGGTTAGTGAACTTGTCAAAAATTTTGAAGTAGTCACGGGTAGTAATGGTACTAATACATGACCTTCTTTCTCATAGTTTTTCTTTCTTCAAACATTCGTTTTCTTTTGCTTTTTGTTTGTGTGTTCATGTCTTGTGCAAACCCTTCTAGATAAAAATTATCTTGAATTAACATTTAAACAGTGCAAACATTCGTTGTTTTCTTTTTTCTAATATTATCTATTGATTTTGTCTGTGAGCTTCTGTCTATGTCTATCATGGCTTGTTTCTTCTCCTTCTCCTCTTTAGATATTGCTGACTTGTGGACGTAGGTCAATAGAAATAGAAATCAAATAAGAAGAAGAAGAAGAAAAAGAAAGATAGATGAACATTTTCAATAAACTCGAGCTGCGTTGAGAGATTGAGTGAAAACTACGGCGAATGTGCTGAGAGCAACTTCATCAATCATTTAATCAACACATCTTGCATCGATTTGTTCAATCATATTGCATGACGGCGATTACAAACAGAATATCATTGTGATAGATATCAGACTATTGATCAAACATACACAATGTCAATTGTATTTATTTCATATAAATCATTTCTAGAAGATTACTCTTTCGTTATTCAACATCAGCAAGTCAATCCTAACGCGTACTTTTTGTAATGGATTGAAAGAATCGGGTGCTACGAAAAAACTTGATATGATCATTGGAATTGTTTTGGATAGTGCGATCATTTGTGGGTGAAAACAAATCATTGCTACCACTATCATTCGAGGAAGAATTGACTTGTCGTGCTGAATGACGCATGCTTGCATAGAATTTGCGTGCTGTTTCGCAATTACGTTCTTGCTTTGTTTCCGAAGTTTTCTCACTCGAGGGTGTCTACAAAGACAACATAAACACTCATCATCGGCTAATCAAATTATCTTTTATCTACTTTCATCTGTTCAGATTCATCAGGAATTGTGAACACATCATGCACATCATCATCGTCTTCATCGACAGTGCTTGGTCGAATCGATGCTTCTCTGTCGAAGCTATTCATTTGCATATTACGAACCAATGCATACAATTTCGGCGAGAGATTCGGCACGGGATTATAAGCAGGTGCCCAATTATATGGGCTAGCTAATGATAATTCTTTCGATCTTTTCTTCGCTTGATTTTCTAGACGAAATGTATTGATAACAGTTACAATTGTATTCGGGTACTCACCAAGATCATAATCAGTTCCACAGAAGAATATTTTGCATGAACGCATTATCTGTGAACCACATTTTCTTCGTATAAAACATAAGATACTGAGAATAGTGATCACAGCGAATAGAAGTAAGATACCTAACCAAAATGGATGAAGATATTCCTCATTTTTATCTTCATATATATTTGAGGTATTCATCGAGTTGTCAGAGAAGTAAAAACGTATTATCGATGAAGAAAACGTTTCATGAGCAAGATTACTCAAAAGATGTATGATGCTACTCAACTAGAGTTTTTCTTTTTCTTCTACTTCTCTTTTTCTTCGATTCACACTAGATTGAGTAAAGCACTAGGTAAGATTTCGAGACTCACGTTCTGGTCTCGATGCATTCATCATTATACAGATGAGTTACTATCTTAGGAACTGGGATTCTACATGTTTGCCTTACAGCGATTCGTAAGTAGCAGATTAAACAATACTAGTATTGCATGTATACAAAGTTTCCCATCGATAATGGGTATACATTGATTTCACTGCATACATCACCACCCCAACGTTACACAATCAAACTTGTATCTCGTTGTACAACTATTTCGATATTCTAAACGTAGGCAGCTTACTTCATCGAGATGCGTATCATTATTCCAAGTATATACACGTCAGATATGTCTAAGCACGCGAGACTTTCAACACTCTTAAGAGTCGACTTTGAGGAAATGCGCATGTCATTTCCTTTCGTTATATAATACAGGTACTCGTTGAACATTTAGCTGAAATTATTTCTTACCACTCTATTTTCTAAATTGATCAAAATCTACTCATTGAATTGCAGCTATTCGAAATGAATTTCAATAAACACTCTTCGCGTAGTTCTGGATTTTTATTACATATGTTGTTTTGTCGAGAATGTTAAAAAGAAAAACCGAATAAAAATGCTCGTGAGAAACGAAAAGAAGAAGAAGAAACGAAAAGTGCGAATATGAATAAGGAACACTAACTTGTATAAAAAAAAAGAATTCGAAACAACAACAGCATATCAAGAGAGAGAGAGAGAGCGAGGTGATGAACACACACATAGAGAAAAAGAACATATCTTGAGAATTATCCTCGAGGAAAGAGATTTTAGATAGGCACACACGAAAGGGACTGTTCAAACATCTATAGATACAGAAAAAGTTTATATTCGCTAGGCGATTAATGAAAGAAAGTGTCTTGTATGTTATTCTCATGAGATACAGACAAATACTTTTTGTTTTTGTTTGTCGTTATTGCAAAAAAGAATTGAAATATATGCAGATATTTTCTAAAGATATTGTCAAAGTCATATAAATACGAAGAAAAGTATAAATTCTCTCGAAAAGAAATGTTAAAAACAAAGTTTTATGTCTATGTGCAAAGAAATAAAACGAAAGAAAGAATAATTAATATTGTTCAGAATTGCTCGAGATTATCGTTTGCCTAAAAACGGATACATTGATTCTTTTACTGATCCGTAGATTGACTACCACCACGAATCGTTGGAATTGGTGTCGAAGCATTATTCGTCGATGGATTCACTCCAGCACGGATTGGTTTTACTGAAACGAAACAGAAGTTTAGCTTTCTATAGGAAGATAATGAGATGTGATTTACCGATTTGAGCAGCATTGGTACGACGAGCAAGGTTACGTTGTCGGACAGCTTCTTTAATGCGATCAACTTCGCACTGGTAGCGTTTTCGATCTTTCATTGCGCTTTCTTTTGCTTCTTTTAATGCTTGTTCAAGTGATTTAACGCGATCCATTGTTGCTTTAAGACGCTTTTCTAATTTTGGTAATTCACATCGAAGGTCAGCATTTTCACGCACAAGCTATGACATGGATGAGAAGATTAGAAGATCGTCGAGGTTTTAGGATTACCTGTTTATGAACTTTAGTCAGTTGATCGAGATTGTTCTCCAAAAATGAGATCTTTTGTTTTTGAGCAGCACTACCGCCTGAATCATCCTCTTCTGCTTCCGGTTGTTTTTGAGACTTTCATAGAAGAGAAATAAATGAAGATTGTCAAATGTGGGAAGAGACATCAAACCTTTCTCAGACGTGCTTGTAAATCTTGGACGAACAGTTTGCGTAGATTATGTAATGTTTGTAATTCCTTGGCAACTGTTTCTTCGAGACCTTTCAAATCCTGTTTGGCTTGTTCACGACGTTCTTGTTGTAAACTAAAATGCAAATAGACAAATTCTATCTTTCGGCAAACTTCATTTCTTATTTACGTCATTTCTTGTAATCGACTGGACTTATCTGTTTCTTCTTTTTTCAATTTCTCATGATCATTCGATAATTTATCATAAGCTAATTCTAATTTTTGTAAAGAACTAAACAAACAAGGAATTCAGAATATAGACAAGGTCAAACATTCGATTTACTCTTTTAAAGTCTCCATCTGGGTTTCTTTTGTACGAATTTCATCGCGTAAACTTGTCAATTGCTTTTGATGTTGTTCACTGATCTGTTCCATTTGTTGACTTAGCTCCTTTTGAACATCGGATGTTGAACCAGCAACACTACCTGTACATACGATTGATGCCAACGTGTGATATTTGTGTGTAGAAAACATGATTCTTACCTTGAGCGCGAAGTTTGACTAGTTCCTCATTGAGTGAATCTTGTGTTTGTTCTAAAGTACGTTTCTTCTCTTCTAACTCTTTGATTGATTCTAGCATCGAGCGCATTTTCGCTTCGTGTTGTTGGATTAATAATCGTGCTTCGTCTAGTTCTTTATCTTTCAATTCAATACCTTTCTGATGATCAACTTTTTCGACTTCAAGTTCGCTCAAACGCTACAACAAACAAATGTTCAATTCATTTACAACAAGTAACAACATACTCCTGTGATGCTTCGTGATTCCGTTTTTAATTTGCTCATGTATAGACGTGCTAAAGTAAATTCCTCTTCTGCTTGGTCAAGATTTTCAATCGTTGGTTTCTGAAAATCCACAATTGTCAAGTTCATTCATATTTGAGAAAAACAACTATACCTTTTGTTCATTCATTTGTCCGCCCATAATACCGCCGATGTCACCCACATCCCGTAACAGTACTAAAATCATATCCAGAAATCGTTTACGTTGAGTTTGCGATGCTTCCCGAAGACTTTCCAGTTCTTCTCGAATACCATTCAACGAAGCCTATTTTATACGACAGAAAATTCCTTTCTCAGAATAAAAAAGAAGCAAATCTGAACGAACCAATTTCGCGTCGAGTTCTTGAACTAATGTTTCATTTTCTTTACTTTTCGTTTCAACTTCTTGTGTTTTCTGATCGTAATTAACAGCCAGTTCCTCGAGAGCTTGTAAAACTTCTTTAACTTCTTCTTTAGCTGATTCACTTTCTTGTTGAAGACGATTTAGTTCTGCTTGAAGATTTTCATTGTCTTTACGAGCCTGACTAAAGATTTCATCTTGATCAGTTGTTTGAGATTTCAATCGCTCGATCGTTTGTGCTAAATTATTGATTTCATCATCCTTGACAAAAGAAAATATATGAACCGACTGTAATTTGACACTTATCAAGTATTCTTACTTTTTCATCTAATTGTTGATAGAGTGCACTGCGTTCTTTTTCCCATTCATCGGCATTGATGGATGCGCGTAGATCAGGACCACCTAATAGATTGGTCACAGCCAGTGCATTCGTAGTAGATGTTGGACTAAGAGCTGTTGAGGCGACAGTCGAAAGTGACATTGTTGATTGAGTGATCGAAAGTGTTTCGTCAGTTTCATTGAGATTAATTTGTTCGTCTTTATTCACAGTTTCACCTGAAGGGAAGAAAGAAAAAATTCTTGTAGATATGTTATTTTTTGGGAAATTATCAAATGATTCACCTTGTCGCCATCGTTCCAGCTCCATTTCTGCTCGACTGAGTTGACCTTTTAATCTTGCAACCTTCTCTCGTTCTTTCTCCCATCGACGTTTCCATTCTTCAGCAGTTAATTCTTCATTAACCGTAACTGAATTCTTAATACACTTGGCTCTGAATAAGAAAAAGGAAATACTCAGAATGAATCTACCTCAAAATCAACTCATCAAACCTTTTGCCAAATTCAAGTGTTGATTTCGTTTCAGATTCATTGAAACTAGCCGGTGAACAACAGATGATTATAGTTGTACGAGCATTACCACCTAAAGATTCTTGTAAAATACGCGTTAATTTTGAATCGCGATATGGTACATGAGATTTCTAAAAAGAGAATGGCGAAGTTGAAGAAAACAACAAATGAACTTTTCAGTACATACAGTTCCATCAGCTAACGCTGAAATGACATTTCCGAGTGCCGATAAAGATTTGTTAATATTTTTAGCTTCATCAAGAACTTGACCTTCGGCCCCGGTTTTCGAAACTTTTTCACTTCCCGCTAAATCAACTAGGTAAAGTTTTCCAGTTAATTTCTTTTCATTTTCCACATTTTCTTGCTTAACATGAATAAGAAAAACAGAATGTGAACGAGAACTATGTTCATTCATATTCGTGACAGCAATGTGTCGATTGTTTTTTCCTTCTTCCATGATCTCGAAAACTTCATCAGGTGACGAAACAAACCGTTCAGTTACTCCCTAAAACAGAGTTGTTCTCAGTCAATAAATCAACAAATCTCGACTTGAACATACTTTGACATACGGCACGCGGTTTTTATCTTCATGCACAGCTAGATTAGTTTTGGATACATCAAGTAAATCACGAATTTTATCAAGGTATATTTCAAAATAAGAAACTTTGATTTGAAATTGAAGGTTCGCATCTAATGTATATATATGATTGAATATATCTTGAACAATTCGAGGAATTATGCCCTGCTGACCATCACTACCCATCACACCCTGAAAAAAAAACCAATCAGCATTAGAATAAAAAAAAAGAAAGACCATTTCAATGTGGTTTACCTCCATTGTATGTGTCTTTCCACTGGATGTCTGACCGTAAGCGAATATCGTTCCGTTATAACCGCTAAGCACATCTTTGACTATCTCTTTTGCGGCTTCATTATAAACTTTTTCTTGGGTAGCATCAGGGCGAAAAACTTTATCGAATATATAAACTTTTCCCTAGAAAGATTTCATTGAATCGATGATAAGAAAGATTCAAACGTGATAACATACACTTATGAGAACAGTTTCATCTTGATCTGCGGGAAATTTGACGACGCTTTTACTTCCAGCACGTTCTTCCGATTCGTTTAATGGACGAAAACGAGCAACAACTCGTATGTTACATTCATCAGCTGCCATTAAACGTCTTGAGTTTGATAGATCTTGAAGAAGTAAGCGTCAATTCTCTAAGTAGCAAAGAAAACAAACGGAACAAATAATTCTTGTAAGAACGAGTGACTCAAAAAGAAAATGGAACAATTATCGTCATCAGGAGGACAGAAACAGTCAGTCTATATATGTATGCAATATGTATGTGTTAACTACTATGAAGTTTTTTTTTCTTTCTTTTTCACTCAATGACTCATCCAATCAGCCATCGTGAAAGTACAATAGCTGTTTCTTTGAGGTGGTTTGTTTGCTTCCAGATGAAACCTTATATACATGAACTTACGACATCTATCCGATGCAGTTTATAAGCTTTGTATAGTCAAATATTCTACTCAAATGAGAGGTTTGGAATATTTTCGACTAAGAAGATTTTGTTCGATGTTTATTGGTTCGATATATCGGTGGATACGCGAGAAACTATCGAGTAGATGTGTAATGCGATATATGTTTTGAGATAATGAATCAACTAGTGGTAGAAAGAAATAGGGGAAAGAAAAAATAAATCTGCATCCATAGAAATCGGATCGAGTATATACATATTTGTTAATCAACAAGTCTAATATTGACTTTGAGACAACATCATTCAAACCATATTCATTTGTTTTCGTATTTCAATTAGATAAAACATTTATTATCCATTTTTTTACAACCAGAAAAAAAAGTCTTATTCATTCTTCCTTTCTTTTCCATCAAAGATAATTCTAATACAAAAATAGAAAAATAATTCGTACTTAAAAATAATGAAGATAAGGTGGTGCCGGTAGATTAGAATCCAGCGTGCTATAAATAGCAGCTCGTTTAAATAGACAGGGTGTTTCTCTCCACAGATAACGAAGTGCATCAATATGTTTCGATGCACATGAGCTTGGAACAGCAAGTGAAATAGTGAGTGGTGCACCTTCGATGCGACTTGCAGATGTTGCTACCCATGCTGTATCTGTCGAGTTGCACACACTTTGACCAGCACAACAGACCTATGACATGAACATAGATCTCTTTAGAGTCAAAATTACCAATAGAGAATATACTTCGAAGCCATTTGGATCACGCAGTTCAATACTTGGTGATACCTGACGAGAATAAGTCACATTCACTTTACTACTGTCAGAAGCCACAGTGAGACTCTCCACGATGGGTCCTTGAAAGGTAATATTTTTATAACCATAAGCTACAGCAAGACCCGATCGAGATAGTCGATAGCCAACATCGAGTTTATCTCGTGGATGAACACTATAGTTTATATTCGGACAATTGATATTTGTGATGAAATCAGTGAAAAAGAAAGATCTTACCCTCCTTCATCATCTCGTAGATCGAGTGCAACTGCCATGAAAACATTGGGCACGACATTATTGGGAACATAGCCAACATCGAATGTTTGATGCCAGCGAATCCAAGGAAATCCTCCTACAACTTTGCCTGTTTTGTCAGCTGTTGACAATTGAACGAAACCAAAGGGAAACGCAGGATCTGTGATCGATTGTGTTCGCGTATTCCATATCGCTCGCCAATATTCAATCATTTTCGAGAACGTACAAGTGTATTTGTCTCGATTATAGCCGGTATTTTGTTCTCCTACAAAAGTCTTCTCTATATTCTATCAGTTGAAGAGTGTCTTATACCTTGATACCAGATAGCACCTTTGATGACCATTCTGGTGAATGGATGGATCATTGCATTGTACAATACTGTGCTATTGAGTATAACAGTAACATTTGAATCGGTTTTTCGTTTCTTTTTATGTTCTAATGATTTTACTCTAAGTGGTACAATCTGTTTGAATAATTTGCTCTTCAGTCAAAGAGAACCTACCGTGTCACACCACAATCTTTGAGAACTTCAGGTGGAGACCAATATTCAATATCCGTACCACCCCACGATGAGTGAATCAAACCAATAGGTCGTCCTCCAAGCTGTTCATTAATCATTCGACCATACAACCAGCAAACTGCCGATGTGGCACCACTACCGACCGAAGCAGGCTCTGCGACTGACCATTTTAACGCAATCGATAATAGTTCCTCTTGAGGTACTGCTGACTGCTGCTGCGAGGCGCTAAATAGCCGAACCTTTGGATATTTGCTTGAATTTTCGATTTCAATAGATGCATTGAACATTCTGTTCACAGGAAATTCCATATTCGACTGACCTGAACAAATCCACACATCACCAAACAGTACATCATTTAATAAAATGGTGTCCAACGTCCCATTTGGTAATGGTCGAGTGACGTTGATCTGAAATGGACCTTCTTCGGTTTGAGCATCGAGTGTAACTGACCAGATAGATTCACCAAGTAAGTTTGATGATCGGGAAGAACTTCTTGTGTGATATTGTTTATTATTCATTGTGAGCAAGATCGGTACATCAAAAGTATCTTCGTAACCCCAGACAATAGCTCGTTGTGGAGCACGTTGTAGGACCATATGATCTTGAAAGTAGTTTGCAAATCGCAAAGCACCATGAACTAAAATAGATGATTGATGTTATTGAAAAAGAAATGAGGCCCTTTCGCTTGTGCTTTAGATACCATTAATGGTGTTTATGATCAGAATGAAGAGCGGAAGATACATCGGAGCCGTTTTGATTATTACCAAGAATGTGTTTTGTGGTACCTAGGCGTGTGTTGCTTTTAAATACATTGAGACATATCTAAAGATAAGATATGAAAGATCTTATCATTCTCATCTTTGGTATCTGTGGAATGTTCAAATCTAGATGGCGCTCAGTGAAATCTTTCGAGAACAAAATACACAGTTGAATATTTTCGTGTTCTGATTAGTTCTATGTATGTTAATCGATACGCTTATATTCGTGAAAGAAAGAAAAACACGTCATGTCTGACAACGAATTAGATGAACTACTTTTACAATTGAAAGATGCATGTAAAAAGTAGATAAATCGCTTTTTTGAATATCTTCAATTTCTAATCGATTTTTGCATTTTGAGGTCTCGTCACCATTCATCGAATGAAACTAATCTCAATACGACTCTTAAAAAGATCGATGTCTTCATTAATCGACGTCAGATGAAGTTACTTAATCATCAAAAACGTCTCGAAGATTTACAACGTGACTTACTAGTATCCGAATGTGAAAGTTCTCGCAATCGTGTTGCACTCGAAAGAAAACATTTCGAAGTATGAACGTCATTGAAAATCTATCATATCATTCGTTTTTGTCGATCAGGTCAATCAATTGCATATGATGTTAGACAAAGCAGAACAAACTACTCAAGATATTATCACTAAATATGATAAAGAAATGCAGAAATTAACACATCAGGTGAATATTTATTGAATAATTCACTGGATCCTATTTAAATTTTTATAGCTTTCAAATGTTCAGCAAGAATGTGATCGATTTAAGACAATACAGACGATTAATCAAGATGATAAATCAATCAAAGATGTCTTAACTGAAATTCATCGACTTCGAGAACATAATAAGGTTGTTTTCTTTAACTTAATTCCTTAAAATTCCATATCTCGAATCTCCAATAGATGCTCGAAGTTGATAATCAACGTCTGTATATTGAAAATGATCAATTGAAACAAGCACAAAATTCGCCATTGCAAAACTTACTCGATTCGTTGCAACGCAGTAACTCCGTGAATCCAACATTATTCGAGTCAAAAGTACAATCTCTTGAGAAAGATATTCAAGATTACAAACAACGTACAAATCAACAAGTAAACGAATGATTATCTCATGAATGTTTTCGCATAGTTTCAACGTTTTAGTCGGACGAAATCGAAAAACTTCGTTTAGCGTTGCATAATAGTGAACAACAATGTAGTTCACTCCGATCAGAGCTACAGACTGCTCAAAAAGAAAAAGAAATTCTCAAGGTTCATTTACTCGAACAGAAATTTATGGAAAGTCCATCAACTGATCCTAAGTAATTCACTTCCGTTGTCTTTCATTGCGCGGAACATACAGTTCAACTTTTAGAGAGATTGATTATGAAAAGTTCATTCGTCAAGAACTTGAAACAAATATTGGCCAAGCAAATAAACTGATCAAGTGAGCTATCGATTTACAAACTATTCTCAACTCTTTTCGATTTTCAGTTATTGGAATTATCATAAAGAATCCTTAGAAGAGAAAATTCGACAATTGACATCAGAAATTACTCAACTGAAGAGAAATGTAAATGATTAATATCTTCCAATTTTCATCCGAATGATTTTCTTTTCATAGAATGTCAATGATTTCTCCTTACAGATAAGTCAATGTAATGAAAATGTTCTTCATACCAAACGAGAGATGAATGTTTTACACATGGAAATAACTGACAAAAATACGATTATCTACAATTTGTATCGAAAGATTGAATGTCTCGAACAGGCATTGACAATATCAAAACAACGAATGAATGCTCAATTACATGAAATTGAAGTAAATATATTCAATTCATCTAGAAAACATTTTCAATTGTGTTCTTTCTCTCACAAAGGAACTTCGATCAAGAAACCCAATGAGTACATTAACGATCAACAGACAAATAGTAAAGAATTTCATGAATTTCTTCTTCCAAATAACGATTCTTTTGTTAATAGAAACAAACATCACCGTTCGTCGATGGAATACTAACAGATGATGAAGTTCAACTGCGACAATCCATTGATCTCGACAAAAACTTGTTCACAAGTTCGCCGATAAAATCGACGAATATACACAAGTAATTAGAATTTTATTTCTCAGCAAGTATACTGGAATATTGACATGTGTTGAAAACAGTGTGTCTTTCTCTTGTACTTGACCTACATGTATTCAAGAATAGTTAAATGATAGAACTTTTCTTTTCGAAATAAAATCATCAGATATGTTGTTCGTTTTCGTTGTTTTTAGACACTTTCACCATATTGATAGTGATTCATCATTGAAATGCTCAATGAATTTCATGGAATGATTAAACTTTGTTTGTTTAATTGATGAACTGATTCAATGTCGATTTTATTTTATGTAGATTTTCTCTGATAACAAATAAATATCAAATGATTTCTCTGTAGTCAGTTATTGTCTCATGATCACCTTCACATGTGACCTACGAGAAACTAACTCTTCATTCTTCTGCTTATCTTAAACCCTAGGAAGTACTGAAATCAGCAGACTAGATGATGATCAGTATTGTGAGAAAAAGCTTTTTAGTCAAATGAAATTATGCGCTAAAATCTGTTTGTAGAGTGTACGGTGAGTATGAAAGTCTTGCTGACATGTTCTTATCAGTAGCAATTATCTTCTAACGTATTTTGCTGATCTTAGCGAAAGTAGAATATGTGATATGAGATGATACATGACATAAAAATTGTGTGTTATATGATTTTCTAGTTTTCGTTCATCAACACTTTTGTATTTGCAAGTTCAATTACAATCGTTTCAGGATTGTGTTTATATCCTCGATGGTCATTTCAATCTACTTCACACGCTCAATATTGATATGATTAATCCTTTTGATCTGCATGAAGTTAAGAATCGAGTTCGTTTTTGTTAAGAGAAATCTTTCTTGTTGAAGACAAGTTATTTTTCTTTCAAAAATCAATTACCAAATCTCAAGTCTTTTTCGTTTTCATCCAAGTTCTTGTTACATGTTTATGAGCAAACAATTCTTCCGCTTCTCGTTCGAATGTCAAATCTGAAACGGCTCGGTTTGTATGTTCCAAGGGTAAGTGAAACAAGATCTATTGTTGGAAATTATCCGTCGGAAAATATTCTCAATCATATGACGAAATTAGATGATTTTCCAACTAAGACTATTGTTTGTTATATTGCTCATTTATCCAAAATGAACGGAGGACAATGTCATATTTCTTTATATTCAGTTTAGATGAAATATTACAATTGTATCACGAACAATTTTCCGGGTAGATCGTATCAATACGTTTAGAGAGTATCATTATTTGATGAAAAACCTTTTGAACATTTCGAATTTAAAAATCGTTTCTATTCGTGCTAATCTTAACCGTGAGAAATGAAAAAGCACAAAATCGTTAGGAACCAAGTGGAAATGTATTTCTTATCTTATATTCTCTTCTTTATGAATGTCATTCTTTGTATTGATTATGAATCTTTAGAACGAGTGACAGACAATTTTACAAAGGAAAGTACACGAATCAATTGCGACAAAGATAACCAATTATGTTTTCGTGATAAAACAAAATGTTGAAATTCGTTGAAAGAATTTCTTCCAAATGCAACGATAATTAATCGATGGAGCTTTTGAAAGAAAATTAAAACAACAGCTTCTATCAATTGTGTTTGTTGTGATCTTGATTTTGTCTAAACTGGATTAATGTTCTCTAACTAAATATTTGAGTATATTTCGAACTACTTGTGATGATCGATCAGTGAAAGTTCTTTTATTGCTGATGCTCGTGGTTCATCGTAATAAATTTCCAGGTCGATCAATTCCATACCCGAATCTGATATTGGATTTTATCGGATTCCGTTGGTTGTAGATTATATCGGATTTCGTAGGAACGTCGAATCCGACAAGATCCTATCGGCCCCGTTACCAGATTTGTCGACCTGAGTTGATGAGATGATATCAACAGAATTCTTTTGGTTGTGCTTTAGATACTATTAATAGTGCTTCCGATCAGAAGAAAGGGCAGAAGATACATGGAAACCCTTTTGATTGTTATCAAGAGTGTGTTGCTTTTAAATACATTGAAATGTATCTAAAGACAGGGTATGAAAGATTTTATCGTTCTCGTCTTTGATATCTGTGGGATGGTTTTCTATATGTTGAAAACGATGAATTGAAACAAGTAAACAATTCTCCACCGTAAAAATCACTTAATTTATTGAAACGCAGTAACATATTCATGAATGTTTCGGTGTCAAAGCGAAAAACTTCGTTTAGTGTTGAGGAATAATTGAGTAACAGCGTAATTCACTGCGATCAGGATTAAAGAAAAGAAATTCTCAAGATTCATTTACCCAAACAAAAATAGGTTGAATGTACTTCATATGTACGTAAATAACTAATAAAAATACGATTATTTTGTTAATAGAAACATGAATCACCATCCATCGATAGGATGCCGATTGATGATGAAGTTCAACTGCGACTATCCATCGATATCAATAAAACCTGTATACAAGTAAATACGATTTTGTTTCTTAACAAGTACATTGCAATATGGGTTGATATTCTGTTGACATGTATGTCAGACTGGAGGTTTTTCTCTCGGTCGCAGTTGTGACCTGCCTATATTCAAGAACAGTACAACGACAAAACTTTTCGGCCCATAATAAACAGATAAGATATTCTGCTGTTTTTCTTCCTGTTTAGATCTTTTAATCATTTTTATAGTGTTCCATCGTCGAGATTGTAGACAAATTTCATCGGATGATAGAACTTTTCGTTTGCTTGATTGATTAATTAGTTCGACGTGGATTTTATTCGATGTAGATTTTCTCTGATAACAAATAAATATCAACTGATTTTTTTCTGTAGCCTGAATACATGTTTATTGTATACTGAATGCAATGAGTAGAAAGCCCACAAATGTTTTGTATGATTGATTTTGTGTATATGTGTTATGTACTGATCTATTTTTTTTCTGCTAATGATATCCAGTTAGTTGAAGGGTCGTTCGTGTTGGATACATTTTTATGGGTTGTCTTCAATCAACACCTACGCATTTAGAGAAATCTTCAGTATAACCTTGGTTAAAGAACATATTTAAGAATAGAACAGATCAGACTGTAATTAGATGAGCAACAACTGGGACATAACTTAAATAGTAACAATACATGAGTAGCTGTTTTAGGGAATCTTTGTTGTCTTCCTTTTATTGATATCTTACAGAAAGAAAAAGGAAAAAAAAACATTCCTAATTGCCAGTAGCGTTGGCTTGATATAGATCTTTTCCTTTCGTAAGACGACGTGATTGATCATCAGAATATCATTGGCGAGAAAGAAGAAAAGGAAGGAAATATACCAGGTTAACGAGGGTAGATGAGGCACATCTTACCAGTGGTTAGACAAGAACAGAAAGGAAATAATATTGGTTGTAAATGGTTGTTTCTGCGACCGACTTAGTAGAGCCAAATTTGGGAGGAACATTTAGGTTAGAGTTTCATCTCGTCATCGCTTTTCTGCCCACGGACTGTCGATGCCTACGCATATGTATAAATACCCATCGTACATATAGAAAAGACCGAATCGTCTCAAGAGCGCGTTTCCTTTATGCTATTTTTCTCTCCTGTTATCCAAATAATGATGAGAGATACTGTGCATGGTAACAGTGATGGTATCGTTCTTTTTCTCCTTCCTCAACTAGAGATACACATCTTCCGTATTCACTACTGTAGATATTTTCTCAATATCTTTTTCGTCGTCGTCGTTCTCTCAGTGATGATGCTGGAAACAATCATTCCCAGAGAAAAAAAGGATGTTCTAGACGCTATCGATTGTTTTTTTTTGTAGATACGGAATAGCTGCACATCGACTGATACGTATAGATAGCGAGCAAGAAAAACAGAGATCAAGAAAACAACTGTATTGTTTTTATATCCTTTTTTTCTTCGCAGAGAAGGAGAAGTTTCATTAGAGAGCTAGTCGACTAGCTTGTTTTTTTTTATGCAAGTAAATACAACAAGAGCATACCGTTTATCAAGTCAAAATTATTGTGAGTAAAGAATACGTATACATAAATATCAATATTTTTCCTCGATAGATTTATCGAATGAAAATATATCGCTTTCAACTCTTCGCAAGTAGTCAAATGACAAATACACAAACAAAATATTTGTGCTTTTGGCAAGAAAATTTCTTTCACTTGCGGTACATCCATAGATTTAACTGAGAAATTTATCCTTGATAACTTTAGCACTGTCCCTCTCATATGATTTGCTGTTTTTGTTTGTCTCAAGTGCATGTACCTACTTGATTTCATTCATCCTTCCAGATGCCATTCACAGTAACAATCGTTCGTTGCCCGAAATGTAATCAGGCTGTTTACCATGCTGAAGAAGTACAAGCAGCGGGTAAAAAATGGCACAAAACATGTTTTAAATGTGGTAAAGTATCATTCCTATACTCTGCTTTTGCTCTCTTTCTCGCCCTTCCTATGTCTAATTGTTCATCAAGCGAAATACGATTTTATTTGTTATTTTCAGGCTTGTGCAGAAAGATGTTAGAATCGACAACACTGGCTGAACATGAAGGCGATCTGTTCTGTAAACAATGTTATGCACGTAAATTCGTAAGTTATTGCGTTTGCTTTCATTTTAACACACATTAATCTAATAAATTATAGGGCCCGAAAGGCGTAGGCTTTGGTGGGGGTGCAGGTACACTCGGTATGGATACAGGAGAACATCTTGGAAATACAACGGGATCCGAAATGACGTAAGTCTATCCTATCTTGATTGACAGTTGTTCTTGTTACTACATATGACTCCATTGATTTAGAAATAAACCACATTATGCTCCACCGCCTGGTCTTGATCAACAGTGATAGTGCGGAGTAATCAAATCTATATTTCATGAACATTTCTTTTGCTCAAAGTTTTTGTTTTCTTCTTCTACGTTAATATATTTTTATTCGTCCGCTTCGCTATGATATACAAGATGGGTGTGAAACAAATTCTAATCATTCGATATTATTTTAGATTTTATCCTTTTGCGTTCAGTTCTAATTCGTCTTTTCTCATACAATCATGCCATTTACACCAGCCGAAGTGTTCAAATGTAAGACCAGAGACAAAACTTGTCTTGTTATTTTCTGCTTTTGCCTAGGCCCAAAATGCAATCAAAACGTCTATGCTGCTGAAGAAGTCGCAGCAGCCGGAAAGAAATGGCACAAAATGTGCTTCAAATGCGGTACGTCACACATGATCGGAAAAAATCTAATAATTCATTTCATCTCTTCTGAATAAATTAGGTCTCTGCAAGAAAATGTTAGAAGCTATGACGATGGCTGTGCATGAAGGAAACATTTTCTGCAAACAATGTTACGGTCGTAAATTCGGGTAAGTTATCGACCATATACATAATCAAAATCACAGATCAAAATTCTTTTCCAGACCAAAAGGTTATGGTTTCGGACAAGGTGCTGGTACATTAGGTATGGATACTGGCGAACATTTAGGAAACAAGAGTGGATCTGAGATGAGGTAAGAACCCCCCTGTTGTTTTCTTTTGGAATGCATTATTGATTTGTGTTGCTTTCAATTGTAGCAATAAACCAAACTATGCCCCACCACCTGGTGCTGCTCATCATGATGAATAAATGGATTTGCTTATTACTTAATATCCAAGTCCATTATTTCTCATGTATAAACATATTCAGAAACAGAACAAACTCGATCTCATATCTTTTTTTCTCTTCTGAAATTCTTTACTCGTTTCGAACTCTGATCACCTTTAGCAAAGCCTTCTTCTCTTTTTGTTTAAGACTATTCTTTGAAAAACCTGGTCGTGTTTTTTTTTCTTCTTTTACCTCTTCTTCTTTTTATTCAATTTAATATTCTATGCGAGATGCAATCTTTTAATACGATTTAACCAAAAAAGAACAACAACAATCTAACAAATCATTTCGGATAACAACTAATCAATCTGTTTGTCATTGATTTCAACAGCAATTACACTATTTGCAAGCACATCTCTCAATTGAATTGCACGCAAAACGTGATAAACAAACTTCCTTATGTCTCCTTTCGAACAATCATAGAATATGACCTTTCTTTTTGATAATTATCGATGTAGATATACTAGTAAACCATCGATAAAAACCTAACCAAATGCTTGCCGACATTTCTTCTCATCCGACAGAACTAGCAATCATGGGGGAGAGATCTGTCTAACTTATGCTTGTCTATTTACATGAATAAGATGGATAATGGCAAATAACAACAAAAAACAACAGCTTTGCATTATTGTTTTTTCTCAAGATCTAACCAATCACGAAGGTTTTATCACAGAAGAAAAAGATTGCTATACATAATACTACCAAATGAATAGAAAAACAACAACAACAATGTAAATATGGACAAGTAACTTAAATAAACGAATACCGTATGGATGTGGCAGATTGTTCAGTTGAACAAATGGGTAGAATTGTATGGAGAAGATTGATATGAGTTCGCACAAAAAGAATCAAATGGTAAAATATGGTTTGAATGTGGTTGATGATAACGATCGAATGGAAGATCATACGAAGATTCTTCATATCGATTATTAGCTAAGGAATGCGGTGAAGGAGGAGAAGAATGAAAATTATAATAGTTTTGATTGAAATGTTGATCGACAAAATGTGGTTGATACTGAAAAGATCAGGAGAATGATTGTATATTTCATCAATTAATACAAAACTTACGAAAGGATTGGGTGGCGGACTATGAAATTCAGGCCGAATTGACATCAGTGGCGGTGGTGGAGGAAAGTAATTCGGCTAGAAAAGATTTCAAATTTCTTCTCATACGAATATAGTATATACACATACTTCTTCAATCATATCATATAGGGTTTGTTTGAAGAAATTGACAACATTTGAATTCTGCGGCGTTTGTTGACATTGCTCATTGAAAACCTGTACCATAAAAAAGCATTGTTTGCTGTTTTATTAGTTAGAACAAACTTTACGTTGTAATTATGTGGTTCAAAGACTTTCTCATTGCATCGTTTTGGTCGATGTCGATTCTTTCGTTTGGTTTTGATTATCGGTGTTTGTTCAGGTTGTTTCCTCTCTGACATTTTATTCATAATTGATAAAGATGATGCTGATGATACTTGAGAATGAGACATTATCGACTGATATGATGGCAATTTCGAAGAAGGTCGAATCACTGGTGTAAATCCATTAGCAAGGACTGGATCTTGTTTAGGCCGAAGAATTGTTGTTTCGCCATTTCGACGGATATCCATTTCATGATTTACAAAACGACCTTCACTTGAAATCGTTGTATCCGTATCGATATATTGTCGGCTGGTATTTTGTAATGGATCAGTTGAATGGTCTGTTAATAATTGTGCTAATGGATAATCAAAATATTTTATATAATTCATCGTTCTTTCAACTAAATGATCTTTCAGAAGATTTGCTGGTAAGTTTTTCTAAATGAAAACAATCATTATGTTTTCGTAGAAATCGATCGAACTATTGTTTTTACGATTTGATGATGGTTATTTCGATTGAAGTGGTTCAATCTTTTGACTTGATGGATATTTGAACGAGATCTTCCTTGATTATTATGTAGCATCGTTTATGTTTGACAGTTTACAATGAAATAGCAAAAGTATAATACGTGGTTCGGTGTACATGTCTTTGTTATGTGATAAGAAAGAGAGGATTTTTGAAAAAAAGTCAACAACAAGCGCCATCTTCATAAAGAAAAACTGTTGAATTGAGAAAAGCGCGTGTATTTATATTTTCTGTCAAATATGAATATCATCTTCCATTAACCAGTGAATTGCATCTGTTTCTCTATGTTTTTTTTCTGAATTTTTTTGAATGATCATATTTTCATGGAACTAGAGAAGAAACAACGAAAAAATCATCTTCGAATTCGAAGAACCAAATCAAACTAGTAAGAAAATACAAAAATTTCATCGAGAAAAAACAACTTCCTCTTGTGTTATAGTTTAGAAGGTAGTCATGATTGTTTAACAGAAGCTTTTATCACTATTTATAACAATTCCATATGGTGTTTACAATCAATCTATGAAGTTTTATTTCGATCTTTTTGGCAAGTGTTCCTTCTAGCGAAGGGAGAAATCTGCTATGATTCAATAGATAAAATGGGAACAATCCCGATAAATATTATCCCAATGAACAATTCAGCAGGAGAAAATTATCGTTATCATCGATTGCCTCGCAGCCATTCTCAGTATTCACGGTAGATTGGAGCATGTGAATGAAATCGTTGATTTTTCGATAAGTTATAGAGAGAAATCGAATCTACTTTTCAATCAAACTCGTGTAACAATTCGTCCACTAGCAAATGTAAATTTAAATCGAACACCATCGAATCCAAAACTCATACAGAAAGAGGAAAACCCATCGAAAACTTTAGGAACAATCAATTCACATATTACTGTTGCACCTCTTCCTTCTTCTCATTGTCAAATTCTAACATCAAATGATAATCATTCGTACCATCCAATTGATTTATCAAAATTAGAGAAAATTGGTTCACGTGAACAACTAGCCGATGAGCTATGCCGTCGATCATGTCAACCGTTAATGTTTACCAATCGAGGAATGTGTTGTGGACATTGCCGCTCGACTCATCTTCCAAATATAGTATTTTCACAACAAGAGAAAGGATCGAGAGAAAAAACACCGAAGCTCAGTGATGCGAGTGACACACAATCGACTCCTTACTCAGGTTTGTCTGTGTCACCTAGTCTTCGATCTCCACAGACACAATCACGAGAAGAGAATGAAACGTACGAGCAAAATCAATCGATTTTCTCGTTTCCTGATCATGATACACCACTTTCTCAGCAATCCCAAGACATAATTAATGACGATAGTCAATTGAGATTAGATGCGGAAGAATTTGTCAATGATTCTATACAAAATGCACAAGAAAAGTATCAAAAAGTAACATCATACGTGTCCATTCTCCTTTTTCTAATCAATACTTACTTTAGAGTTTACAAAGTTCGTCTAAAAGTGATTACAAAGATGATACTAAACAAACGGTAAAGCTTCGCTCTAAATCCGTTGTTATTTCTGATGAACTGCCAAACGAGAAGTCAACTGAGACGAATAATTTATATCAGCGACTGTGCAGTAAACTCAATTTATCGAATGTCAATCAGATATCTGAAATTGTTGATTTACTCGCTTGGAAAGCTCCGCATCTTCTCAAAGAACAACCTGTCAATCTCAGCCAAGGTCTTTTTCAAAACTCACTCAAACATTTCAAAACTTGTCGTTACTCTTTTATAGAAAAAGAAAATCATTTATGCGGTCAATTACTTCTCCATCCACCTTTTAAACCAAAGCGATTGATACACCTCTGTCCAGATGGAAGTATTCAAGTTCTTTCTGCCATTGACGACCAGAAATCTTATGATCATAATCAACAGTATCATCTGAATTACTCCAATTCAGCAACAAGTAACATTTTCTTTTCCGCAAAAGAAAACGTGATAACGAAATTATTCTTAGATGAATCACCACTTGCTCTAGAATATGAAACAATCGCGGTTGATCCACCAATAGATTTGAATCATAGAATTATTGCTGAGTCTACATCTCTTCAGCAAATACAAGCTCTTATCAAATATGATAATCTACTAGAAGATTCGCCAATTGAAATCGATTTCGAAGAAAGTGATCCTATAATCAAAGTCGATCTTGAATTAGAGGATGAGATAACCGAAGTCCATAGTGAAAATGAGGAAAATTCTTTTCCGGAGGTCTTCTTCAAACGTATCATCACACCGGAACGTAACCACACCCTGCGTCATATAACAGATCGTTCATCATATTCAACGATAAGCTCATGAAAGGCGATATATGACTTCTGAAAAACTTTATTCCATGTAAAAATGCGGAGAAAGAACATAAACAGTTAAATAATAAAAAATAAGGAATATAAATGAAAAGAATTTGTCATTAAACCGCGTCTATCTGTTTACCAAATGATAAAAAGATTTGCTCAAGTGTTGTTTGTGTTATGGTATAAGTTTCAATTTTTAATAGTTCTTTATTTTCTTCAAGTAGTTGAAAAAGATCAGCTGGTGTACCATTTCTTGCTTGAAATGTAGCTGTTGAATGTGTTTTCTCGGACATTTGAAAACCGAATTCTGATTTTGATAGTAAAAATGCTTGTACGTTATCAATTGCTTGGCCTTGAACATCACCTGAATGAAATTTCACTTTGATTGATATTGAGTAACCATGACCAAACTTGGATTTCAAATGTTGAATTGTGCCCAAACATGCCAACTGACCATAGTACATGATACCAAGACGATTACAGACACGTTCACTAAATAGAACTGACAATGACTCATCAATTGTTTCCTATCGTCTCTTTTACCATTCATCCATGGAGTGACTTGTCAAAATGATTGTTAGTTTCGCTTTGACAGCATTTAAAAAGATTTCTTGCATTCGTTGTCGAGCATTTGGATCAACACCTGTCGTTGGTTCGTCGAGAATTGTGACTAATGGTGGTCCTGTAAAGAGACATAGGTATAAAACTAAATGACACGAGTTTCATGATTACCAATCAATGCAAGTGCAGCATGTAATCGTCGTTTCGTTCCTCCACTGAGTTGATGGATGTAATTGTGAAGAAATGGATCAAGTAAAAACAATGAACTGATAGTTTGTACCATAGAGCGAACTCGTGAGAAAGGTACAGCACGTATTCGTGCTAGAAGATACAGAGCATCTTGAACAGTTAAGAATTCCATTCGACAATCTTGCTGTGGACAATAACCGAGATGGCGTAGCGATCTAAGACGACGTTTGACATTTTGTCCATCGATGTAAGCAGTTCCTTGTGTTGCTGTTTCATCACCAACAAGAATACGAAATGTTGTTGTTTTGCCTGCACCCTATGAAATATGAAAAGAAAGGAATAGTGGTGTTGAAATGAGGATGTTTAGAAGTGTTACATTGTAACCGAGTAGACCAAAAGCTTCGCCACGTTTCGCACCGAATGTCAGATGATTGACAGCGAGAACATTTCGTCCTGGGAAATGCTTAACTAAGTCATGAACAACCATATGATCAGTTTCTTGTTGTTCTGTTACCGCAGCCTCTGCGTTTACATGACGTTGTGTTAATGCCAATTGGTCTAAATTCAAAATGCGTCGACGTTCAGCTAGAACATCACTATCAAGTGTATTTTCATCGAACTGCGCTGGAGCTTTATAAAGAAGTGACTTAAACGATATATTAACATAGCCACAATCTATTGCGGTTAAGAGCAATAACGGCACAATTATGTGTGCGATAAGAATGATCCAATTTACAGCCATCGTATCATCCCCAGTACGCGAGAAAATAGTGATTTGACCAGCCATTAGTTGACAAAATCGACTTTTGCCTGCTAAAATGTATGTCACTATTGCTTGTGCATTCACTGTTGGTGAAAGTAGATTCAGCACCCAATAAGATATATTTAGAGCGCTTTGTACCTTGAGTAATGCTAGTATCATCAGTAAGATAGTACTAATCAAATGAATTAAGACCAACACGATCATTACAGTTAATCCACACTAAACGAAATAATCAAAAACAACACTGAAGAAAACATTGATAGAAAGATTTTCATACGAGAATGTCACTTCGAATGAGTTTTGTCACCAGATATGTAAATGGCAAAGCTGCCATAGTAATGAGTATACTCAATGGATAGAATTGTACTCTTAAATCCCATGCGCTAGCAAATTCGATCGTGAGCATAGCTGCTGCTGCTGATTGTGTTTTAGGTACACCGTTAAAAGCAACATCAAATAAGCAATACATAGCAAGTAAGTAGCAGAACCAAATAACAGAACTAATCACATCGAATATGTAGTTGAAAAGCCAATATAATGCTGGACTAGAATTGCAAATTTTCATTTAAAGAGCATTCTTTAGTGACAAAGATTTGATACGGATAAACTTACTGTAGACCACTAATGTTTTGTAAAGACAAAAAGTTATCACTGCGTTCGCTAGTTAAAAATACGGCTGTGTATAAGAATATTGCATAGTACACGAATCTAAACCGGAAAGCCATGATCATTCAGAATCTTCGTATTTATCGTGAAGAAAACTTACACATCTAATATTAATCCGAATGGTAAAATTTTGATAAAACACGAAACAATATTCAAGACAGCAATAGCACCGCTAACAGATGGTTCAACTGTGAAATTTCCGGTTCTCCTATAAATAAGCGTTGATTGAATTGATGCACTTGTATCACCTAATGCATATTTATAGAATAAATTCGATGCAACTGAAATGACTTCATAGCCAGTGATCAAATTCGACGATAAGGTCTGTATTTTGTAAGTGTCACCTTGTGGAGGAGGAATTTGAAAAGCGAGATAAATGTCTGTATACGTATAAGGATGATCCATTCGTTTTTCTAGAAGAGCAATAATGAATGAAAAGTTCTTTGTTTCACACTGATGAAAACTTACGCCAAATATATCGATTTAGTTCAGTGATATTCTCTGTTCTTTTCTCAAATTTCAAATCACTTGATTTGGCTCCGACAGCTTCTTGGAAGTAATCTTCAAAAACAGGATTTGATGTGTATAGAATTGTTTGAGGATTGAGTAAAGTTGCTTGCATTTTAAAAGTATCGCCACTGCCCTGTGTTGGTGCAATAATATTCGATAGTAGATTGTATATGATTGGTAATAACAAAACAATAAGAGTCAATCCCCATCGGCGATATCGAATCACCAATGTTTTCATCAGTAAGCCATACAGTTGACTTAAATAGTATTGCCATCCGGTAAGAAAATATTGATTCTCAAAAACTTGACGGCATTGTTCATCTAAGAAGAAGAAAAGTTTTGTTTCGTGTATTGAATAACGAAGCAGTTTATACTAACCTATACGTTCCATGGTGACCGTGGTTGTTTCAGAGTCGCTTTCGTCTTTGGTATCATTGGTGATTTTCAGAAATACGTCATCCATGGTACTATTCTGAACACCATAACTTTTGATCATATTTTTCGATTTCATCACATCGAGTTGTCGTAATGCTTGAACAAATCGATCGTCTGGCTGTTGATTTGTACGGAAGACAATATCACCACCAGGTATATCACTTTCAGCTGCCATTTTAGGTAAATAAGTATGTAATTCATCAGCAATTACATTTGCATTCTGATTGGATTGTCGATTGACAACTAACTTATAACCTACAATTGCAAATGAAAACGAAAGAATTTATCATGATCATCTTTATCGTTTTACCTGAGCCATATTGTTCCTTGAGTTTTGCTGATGTTCCATCTGCTTTGATGATTCCATTTGTAATGATCATGATTCGATCGGAGAGTGCATCACTTTCTTCCATGAAATGTGTTGTCAATAACAGAGTTTTTCCTTCCTTCATTGTGCGTAACCAATCCCATAATAAACGACGATTTGTTGGATCAAGTCCACTTGATGGCTGAAACAAAGCGATACGAATTGTTTCTGACTATCAGAAGAAAGCTAAAGTGAATGATTACTTCATCAAGTAAGATAATTCTTGTATCGCCAACGAAAGCACATGCTAATGAGAGACGTCTTTTCATTCCACCTGACAATGCATTGCAAAACATATCTTTAGAATTCTCAAGATTAACCAGTCGAAGCATTTCGTCAGATATTTGTTGTTTGTATTTGCCGAATCCTCTAGCCGATGCATAGAATTGTAATTGTTCTTCGATGGTCAATAGATCGAAGAGAATGTCATGTTGTGGACAATATCCGATTGATTTTCTCAGCATATCAATGTTGGATGTGGTATCGTAGTCGGATCCATTGGGATTGGCCATGGAAATTGTGCCTGATGTTTGTTTATAGATTCCGATGAGACAATTGAAGATAGTAGTTTTTCCTGAACCGTTGGGTCCGAGTAATGAAGTGATTTGATTTTCATAGAGATCAAATGAAACATCATTGACAGCGATTTTGTCAGGTCCAAATTTCTTCACGAGATGATCAACATGAACAACGGGTGTACCAATTGAATTACTTCGTGCCAATGATAGATTTTGTGTGGATAATGTTGCTGCACGATTATCATAAGAATAAATCTGATTTTTCATCGGTGGTCTACGCCAATATTCTCGTTTGAATAGAAAATTCCATTCTTGTGGAATACCATATTCACCTAAAATGTACAAAGAAAATATAGTATATGACAAATTGTCGAATGACTTTACCAGGAAAGACTTTTTCAAAATACCACGACAATGCCCAATAGAGCAATGAACTTACGATCATTACTACCAGTGTTGAAAAATACACCGGTACATGACGATAAATCGTTTGAAATATTGCTACATCTTTTCTAGCTAAATCATACAATACTGCTTGCTAAATAGAACACGATCCAATAAAAAATCTGAACAAAAAAACAAGTCTTAAATACATACCTGAAAGAGCGAGCGCATACCAAAGAATGGGCATAGTAATATCAGAAGATATTGTATTCCAGCGGGCCATGCTAATATCCAAGTATAAACGTAATTGGCAACAAAACAAAGCAGAAGTGTAAAGACGACAGCACGAATGTTTGAACTAAACATTTGTGAGTTCATAATACAAAAAGCAATTAATTGGAAACCGTAGATGAAAAAACCAAAGAAGAGTGTACCAAAATTGACTGTATTAAGATACGCTTCACCGTTAAATTTTGTTTTGCATGCAATGCATATGATCACAACAAAAACAACGAGGATAATCATGGTTCTAAAAGTAATAGTTAGTAGAGGTTTTTGTGAGAAATTTAGGCTTTACCGAATTGCTTGTGCGATGTTATTGAGAATAGGTTCGATCCCAAGAACCTTAAGGATTTCTTTTACCTTAGCATTTTTTTCCCGGATTAAACTGGTGAGAAGAATTAAATACCTAGATAGACTCGAATCATGAAATTAAACCTTCCTCAAATGATGATTTCACTTACGGGATAAGAAAAATTCCATCAAGTAAAGATAACATTGTGCCGAGAAAACTTGCCTCCGAAGCTATAGACCCAATTCGATAACTCAGCCATAAGTATAACAAGGCTTTATCTTACTATAGAGAAAATCCGTGCGAAATGGTGTGCATGTCATCAGATTACGTTCTAGCTCATATTGAATCGGCCGACTGGTTTGATACTCCATCAATAGCGAATCAACGAAAATCTTCACATCGGTAAAGTGCGGTAACTCAGATCCATGTTTACCTTCGAAATCCGTTGTATTTGATCGATCAGAAATGTAGCCTATACGATTCGAAAACGAGTTAATGTTACCGGACAAATAACAGGTGTTTGCATACCTGGATTTTTAAAGGCTAAAAATGATGTATCGATAGGCATGTTCTGTAAAATAGTATTTGGTGTTCGAACGATAATATTATCTAACCATAAGAAAGATGGTGATAAAAAGAAGATTTAAAGAAGTTCGTTTCTTTATATTTACAAGTAATTTTTCGATCTTTCTTCAAATCCGACGTTGCAGTCAAATCGATGATCACTGTATTTACTGTTGTGTTTTGTAACAGTAGATTGTCTTCAGTATCATCTCGACTTTTACTCCTTAAAATATGCAAAATAGTTAGAATCGCTCACACACTTGGTTAGATTCATTACCAAACTGTCGTTCGCTGTCCACAATCCATACTGGCAAGTCTCGTTCGAGCATGTTGGACGAATTCTTGAATATCGGACCTATCTGGTTCGAACACAATACTTGTCTCATTTGATATAACTGATATATGACCCGAATCCCAACTTCGACCTCCATAACCTGGTGGAAATTTAAAACAATTCAGAAAAAGATCCTTGGATGAAATCGGTGGCATTGTTAGATTTTGCGAACACGGATAACGATTTCTCGTTCCTGGCAAGCCTCCCTCGCTACTTGTTGTTGCATCATTTAATTTATTAACTCCGTAGCGCAGTAAGAACAATATGATGATAATAATCAGTGGAAATATAAGTTCGCATAGAATTGTTGGAAGACAATTGCAACATCGCTGACGATATGAATATCGAACTGAGCGTTTCAGTAATAGATTGAGTTTCTTTGTCGAACTAATCGGTTCGTATTCGGTTTTGATTAACGGTTGCTGCAGAGTGTCACTTTGTGCCATTCGACAATCTGCGCTCGCTTGATGATTCAGTTTGGCAAAAGAACTGTAATTGGTCTTATAAATTGTATCCTTTTATTTCTTGATTTCAACCACTATCAGTGAGTAATGTGTTCTTCTAGGTTGAAAAACAGAAAAGATTAGATAAAACGTGTAAAAGTATTGGATTTCTTGTATGATCTGTTTACCGACGCCCTCTTTACCTTTATTTTCATTTGATAATGTATTATTATCATTAGTCACCAACCAAACAGTTGTTTTTTATGTCTTGTCTTAAATACACAAACAGAGATAAAATTGTACGAATTCTATGTCACCAATTCCAAAGTCTTGGCACTGGAAGCAGCTAAAATTAACACTAATATGTGTCACATGCGCTTTATCAGGAGTGTTTTTCTTATTATTTAATTTTTATCTTGCGACTGTATTTGCTCTTGTTTGGTCAACATTCGTCATAAAGAATGCTTATTTTTGTCCAATTAATTTGAAGATACTCTACGCAAGGTAAGCAGCAAGTGTTTTTGTATGAATATTGGATTAAACGATATTTTGATCAGATTCTTCTTTGAATTTCTATTGGAAAAACCAGATCTTTTGTCTCAATTTCGACCATTGTATGTAAATTGTTCGAATGATTTCGAGATTGATATTTGATTTGGATTTACTTGTAGTGGTCTAGATTTATTCAATACACAACTACATGATTATTCAATATCATACAAAAGATATGAGAAAAAGAAATTTCACACGCACATTCGTTATTTACAATCGTTTCAAAATACTTCAATGTCTTCGATTGACAGACAATCTTATGATGTAATGGAGTATTTCATGAATTTAAATATCAAACAGGAACATAGTGAAAGATTTAGCTATCATCATTATTTAATCAATCAAATGATGGGTGCACAATCAGAAATTATCTCATTCATCACGAAATTTCATCGAATATTGAATGTTAATGATGCCGAAGCGTATCTCCTTCGAGTAGATCTTCTTTCATGACGAATATGTTGTCCATTCGTTTAGCTTTTTGCAGGTCCAACGAATATCGAAAGCATTTGACCAACTTATCGAGCAACAGATCGAACGACGCCGTCGAAATATTGAAACACCTCGATTTGTCCTTCAAAGAGTTATTACAGAACTCGAGACATTTCAACAGCAATTGAAAAACGAACCAAATCAAAGGTAAAAGAAAGAGCGTACGCGTCGAATATCTTTCCTTTCTTTAGCCCGTTAGTCACTGTTTTCATCGATAAACTCAATGACAAAATATGTTCGGTAAGACACTGAGTGTTCGTGAATTCCTTTCAGGACAAAAATTTCACTTCTAGAAAGAGAAACAAACCGAATTGCTCAATTGTTTACTGAAAATTCTGAAAACCTATGTCATTCCCGCTTATGATCGTTTGCTAAACGTTCTTCATGAAGATCTCTCCAATGCGAAGACTGATCATGGCGTTTGGAAATTACCCGATGGTGATGAATATTATAAGTTATGTTTACAATATCACACAACAACGAACATGACAGCCGAGGAAATTCATGAACTCGGAAAGAAACATGTGGAGAATACTCAGGACGAAATGAAAAAGTAAGAAAAATCGAATTTGTTTGCGAAGATCATGTGTTTTTGGATAGAATTTTGAAAGAAAAACAAATTCCAACTTGGCAAGATTTTCGAACAAGTATCAAACAACTGGAAGAAAATGTCGATCAGAAATATGAAAATATTGACGAAAGTCGAACGAAGATACTCGAAGATTACGGTCGACTTATTGAAAATATTGACAGTGAAATGCATAAATACTTCTCGCCTGCATGTCGACCCACGACAAAGTGTGTTATTGAACGTGTACCACAATTCAAAGAAGCAACATCACCATTAGCTTATTATTTTCCAGCTGCACTTGACGGAAAGACTCCCGGAACATTTTTTGCCAATCTCCGTAATATCGATGAAGTTGTCAAGTTTAAAATGGGTACATTAGCTTATCATGAAGCTGTGCCAGGTCATCATTTTCAAGTAAGATCGACGATGAGATTATCATTTCGTTGAAAGTTTTTCGTTTTAGTTAAGTATAGCACAGTCGTTAAAACATTTACCATTCTTTCGTCGGCTGATTCCGTTTACTGCGTATATTGAAGGATGGGCTTTGTATACCGAACAATTGGCAGCTGAACAAGGTTTTCATGAGTCATGGCATAGTTATCTTGGATATCTTGATCATAAACTCCTACGATCGTGTCGGTAAGATTCCTAAATAGAAGATTTTCTGTGAAACTTTCGATTTTTCCCTAAGTTTGGTCGTGGATACTGGTATTCATACGAAACAATGGTCTCGAGAAGAAGCAATTGAATATATGGTAATTAGATTGATTTCAAATAGATACTATTTCTATACTATGAATTTGACATCTAGGTTAAAAACACATGTTTGAATCGAGAAGAAGTAGTTACTGAAATCGAACGATATTTTGTCATGCCTGGTCAAGCTTGTGCATATATGATCGGTTGTCAAACGATTCTCTCATTACGTGATAAAGCGAGATCAGTATTGGGTGATAAATTTGATTTAAAAGATTTTCACGATGGTAAGAAGTACTTTATTGAAGAATCGCAATGTTGTCTCTTTTGATTTCTAGCGGTACTATTAAGTGGTTCATTGCCATTGAACATTTTAGAAACAATCGTCGATGATTATATTACAAAAAAGAAATCAAATCTGTGATAGACATTAGCTTAGCTCTTTCATACCAATTTTTAATAAAGATTTTAACTCAAAATATCCACTGAAATAGTCCAATCTTGATCGTGCTTGTCTGTGTTCAAAAACAAAATGTAGTCTACTTAAGTCTCTCAAAACTACTCGTTCGCTTTCGATTTGCTTTTAGAAATATTTTCAAGTGAAACTTCTTTTCTTCTTCATCCTCTTATGCTTTACATTCTTCTTCGTTCTTTTTTTTCTCTCTCTCTTAAAAAGTAAAGCAAACAATCAGCACCCAAGGAGAGATTGTTCTCTTCCATTTTACCTTACCCGCATATCTTGTGAAAAGTAACAGACATAATCATGGTTTCGGAAGGCAAGGAGCACGCTGTTCAACATTTATCGAAAGCAGAGTTAGCGTTCATTGCTGTTCTCTTCGATGTACAAGCAAGTCTAGCTGATGGCCATGAGAAAAAACAAAATGTTTATCAATTAACATTTGAAAATATCAAAACCGTTCGCGGACATTTGGATCGAACAGCGGATGGGACTGTGTTTCATTATCGACAAGCCCCAAAGGGTTTGAAATTCAAGATTGAAGATGAAACTGAGGAACAAGTTCAACAAGCTGCTGAAGATGATGAAGTCAAGGAACCTAAAGAAGGAAAAACCTATGTGGCTATTCTCACAGATGCTGAACATATTGAAATCTTGGTTGAAATCAATCCGCATGACATTTCTGAAATCGTTCAAAGTGCGCGGGATAAGGAAACAGCAACTATATAAATCGGTTTCTTTTACACATAAATGACTACTTTCACATGTGTAACTAAGCACTGTGCTAATCGATTTCCTTTTTGTTGTAGCGATTAATCTTTATTTTATTCTTGCACTTCGTTGTGACATTCGTGTAAATATATTAGAGAATGAAAATCAAATGGACAAATGCTTATCATGGAACGATTGATAAATATTGACTAGATTTCTAATGACATGCGAGATTATCTAGATTATATGCGTTTCATTACATCCCAAAACTTTTTTCAGAGTTTTCAACAACTATCTGTTATCAGTTGTGTCATCAAGGTTACCGAGTACTGCCATGGTTGACAATGATATAATATAGTTACTATTAACAATGTATAAGTTGAAAAGAGAGGACGCCACATACAAATAAGATTTATGCAGTTAAGGAGGTTATTGCCAACGTCATCTTCTCTAACAATGCTAATAGTTCGATTCTTGATCTGTATTTTTCGTCGTTCGAGAATAACTAACGAACAAGTTGTGCAATTATGAGTTAAAACAAATATGTTTGATTGTAGAGCGAAAATGATGATTTAATATTCTATAGTTGAGATTATAATGGAAAATATGTTGCATTCTCATTTGATAATTTAACAACTGTTTGAAATACAAAATAGAATTGATAGTGATTCATAGATTAAAAGTTTGAATTGTATTGAAACTCTATTCTCTCAATAAGTGAGCAAAGCTCAGAAGTAAATATCTGCTTAATTATTAATAAGTACTCGAATGAACAATCTTTCATGTGTATTGATGGTTTCATCGGTCATCGTTTGTTTTGAAAATCCTTTGTAGAACTTCTCTCGAAATAGCCATCTTGTCAGATGTCGCTTTTGTTGATTAAACTTGAATTTGAGGGTGATGCTATGACAACAAATGTTCCAAATGCCAGAATGATTTCGTGTATACTTGAATATTCTTTATTCTTTCACACTTACACATAATAAAGTAAGCAATGGCTGATGGTGGAATGTTACCGTCATCAACTCGACCAGCAAACTTTCGTTATGGAAATACTGATCAAAACCGTCTTCTAAATCGTCTAGTTTCCCATCCGTTAAAGTCGATTCAAGATGAAAAAAGTAGTTCCCCGCAACCACCCGGTGGTGATCATTATCGAGCTTTTTCAAATAAACAGATACCTGCCGAACATAAATTTGAACCTTTACCAGTACTTAAACGTTATCAGAAATACAATGATCCGAAAGAAATTCAAGCACGTAATCGACAGGAACTAATCGAAGCAAACAAATTACGGGTCTCATCACCTGATTCACCAGCTGAGAAACGTGCGAAACTCTCATTACCACCGGTTTGTTAATTTCATTGAGTTTTTTGCAATTTCAAAAGGAAATTTTTAGATTAATGGCCGAACTTCAGAAATGAGCAAAACCAGCGATGCGGCTTCTGACTGGGGATCAACTGCATCTGCTAAGCGTAAACAACTCGATGCGCGAGGTATTTCATCGACATAGTTTACTGTTTTCACTTCTTTGTGTTCATTATTTGCAGAGAAAATGCAGGGAGAGTCAAATATGGGTAAAGTAATCGATTACATAAGACAAGCACCTGATGGTTTCTTCCTGTATCTATCGCATTCATACTCACGAAACGATACACGGCATAGTTACTATAACTTGAAGTTCGTTGATTTTCGTTGCGCACTGCGGAAAGAATGAAAATTTTTGTACTTGTTTTTAGAGTTGTTAATTATGAACAATGCGGACGAGAATATTTCACAATTTCGAATGCCGGTGTTAGCTATTATCGTCCAGGAGAAGAAGTAGAGTTCACTCCATTGGAAAATTTTGCCAAAGAATACTATCGATATGTTCGACTAATCAAAGTAGATAATTCAACTTCTAAGTTTAACTGATGTTATAATGTATTTCTATATCTAGATCAAAACGTTTTCAACTTTCAGGTATGTTGACATGACTTGACGATGTTCATGAGTGATAGGAATTGTATCTGTGTTTTGAAGAATGTGGAAAGCATTTATGGTATGGTATAAAAACATTCGTGTCAAACAAGTCACGGGCTCATCGAAAGCTTTGAAAGAAAATCTATTCTTCTTACAAGATGTAATTATAGAATGTCATTCGAAGGAGAATCGTGGTGTTGATTCGTGTTTCTCATTTAGGCATTGCGACCTGCGTTATTGAACATTCGTGAAATGTGCTTTCGTATTAGTGATATGAGTCTTTGCAAAATCGAAAAGAAACATACGTATACATTACAAGAAGTTCGTACCAATGATTTTACTTATTGGAAATAATGTTTTCATTTCATAATTAATAGTTTATTAACAGTCAAACGGAAACATTGAATCAAGTTGCTGAACGTTTACAAGAATTTCGTGATCTTGTCAAAGATGTTGTCGCTAGTGCATGTCGAACACGTCTATTCGAAGCGGGATTTGTGCCGGACGATTTCCTTCATCCAACTGATATGACCAGCGGTACTAATTTCTTATTTACGTTCTCATGAGCAAGTCATTTGCTTTGCTTTTTCTTTCTAGATGGTCTTAATGGTGCTGCATTTACAATGCCCGATAGCATGGATATTGATACATTAGCACAGCCACCTGATAAGGCAACGTATGCAGAACAAGCAAATAAACGAGCACAATGTCGACGATTAACAAAGTAAGTGAAAGAGTTCCGAAATTGATCAAATCAATGCATATTCGTTTAGTTTCATTCGTTTATGTGATTATCTAATTGTCAATACATTTCACGTGCTTGCCAAGAATTCCGTACATTCATTGAAAAATCATTTTCTCGAACAGATTGAAGCGACGCCGAAGAAAGATGAAATTGTCGGCTATGTTGAAGAAATCAAACAAAAAGTTGATAAACAAATAGCAGTAGCAACTGAAGGTGAAGAAGATCCAAACGCTGAACACCAAGCACCTCCTCCTCCTCAAGCGCCACCACCACAACCTGGCCCACCTGTGCCCGGTGTTCGACAAACTGGAGAGGTAAAACTAGACTCTTGTTTATAGAAAGGTAAACCATTGATTGTACTCTTCCATCATAGGAGGATACCGTTGCTAAACGTCACATTCCATTATTTGTTACTGAAATGAAATTATTTATGGAAGCTATTCAATATGATCCAGATGGGATTGCTTTCCAGAATGGTCTGTTTTATTCTTTAGTTCGTTTTTTTGAAATTGAATTAATTCCTTTACTTCCAGGTATTAATAACGTCATTTCCAGTTTTCAAGAAACACTTCTCTCCATCAGAAATCTTTTACCGGACTCAACATTCGATAATTTTACTCGACCTTACATCAACGAGAAGTACGAAGAAAAAACATGTGGTACGAAATCTATCTCCTCGAATAGATTGATTCGATTTCTAATCAAATATTTTTATCTAAAAATAACTTAGGTGATGGACCTGATCTTCGTAGCATGTTCTTGGCCGATTTCCACTTTAAAGACTTGATTAAAGATTGCAACAGTTCATTAGAAGCTGGTTTCAATGCCGCAAAGATTTATTCAGACACATTCGCAGATTTCCATCAGTTCTACGTCGAAAACGAAAACACAAACATCGACGCATTGAAAACTGAACCTCACGGTACAACTTTAATATTTTATCTATAAAAATTATTCAACGGTTCGTTTTGTGACTTGTTAATAGATGTGGAATTCTTCGCTGAATCATTGGCTAAATATACGCGTCAAGAAAAGATCGCTCAAGCAATCGATACGAAAAAACCGTTAGGTCTTCTCATGATTGACGCAACGGATACCAAGACGAAATTAGAACCGTCACCACGAAGGTAAATCAATTCAATTGTTACTTTTCGTGTAACTGTTAGTGTTTCGTTTCATAGAATATTGGATACCATCAATGAAATCTTACCGAAAATTGCTAAAACTAAAACCGATGCAGTCAAATCTGAAGCTCAAGATGCCACAGTTAAACTGGAAACAAAACCTGAGACTACACTTGATTTTGTTGATGCTCTAACATTTCTTGATGAAATTCAAGAACGTATTGAACCACTCGAACAAGAAGCAGAAGTTGTTCGTCAAATGTACGAACTCATCGATCAATATACAGTTCCATGTCCACCCGAAGATATCGTCTCATACAGTTCATTAGCCACAACACTAAACAGCTGTCGTAATGCGATTGATAAAGCATTGACAGAACGTGATGCTAATGTTGTCAAATTCGTTAGTTTATTGGATAAAGATATTGAAATCTTAACGCAAGAAGTTCGACAGATCAAACAAGATTCTCAAAATCCGATGATGCTCGATCCGACAGCTGATAAAGATAAAGTGAAATTAATCTTAGATGATTATTTGAAAAAGATGGATCATCAACAAAAAACATCGGCAAAATATCGTTTATATCAAAAGAATTTCAAGGTCGAAGTGACGAAATTCGATGAGCTCGAAGAAGTCTACGGTGAATTAAAACTCAAAGAATTACTTTGGAATTCATTGAACGAATGGGATGCTATGCTAGATGAGTACAAAGTTGGTGATTTTAATAAATTGGATCATGAACAATTAACAGGAACCGTTAATAAATATGGCAAATATGTTTATCAATTGGAACGTGGTTTACCACCCAATCAACTAGTGCCAATCTTGAAAGATAAAGTCGAATCACTTCGAGCGAAAGTAAATATGAAAATTTTTGAAACAACAGATTGAAGTTGAATTCGATTTAGTTGCCAACCGTGACAAATCTTCGTAATCCGAATTTACGTCGCCGTCATTGGGATGTAATCGAAGATCTGATCAAATTTCGTAAGTTTAACAAACAGAACTCCTGCAGATTGAAGTCGTATTTTCCTTTGTAGACCCAACAGCAGAAGAACCATTGACATTGGGCAAACTCATCGACATCAATGCTTTTCAACACGAAGAAAGACTTCAAGAAATCTCTGGTCAAGCTAGTTCCGAAGCTAGTCTTGAGGGCATTCTTAAACGAGTAATTTTCTTCGTTTGAATTTTACTTCTATCGAATACAAAATCTCCCTGTTTAGGTCGAAGATTCTTGGAAGGCAGTGGAATTTCCTGTCATTCCATACAAAGATTATAAAGATGTTTACATTCTTGGTGGTACTGATGATATCATTCAGTTATTAGACGATGCTGTTATTAACATTTCAACTATTGCCAGTTCACGTCATGTTGGTCCAATCAAACCACGTGTGGAAGAATGGCAAGCCAATTTAGATTTGTTCGCAAAAACACTTGATGCGTGGTCGAAATGTCAGAAAACTTGGCAATACTTAGAATCGATTTTCGGTGCACCTGATATTCAACGACAATTGCCAGCGGAAGCCAAAATGTTCAATCAAGTAGATAAAACATTCAAAGACGTGATGAGAAAAACAAATAAAATTCCATTGGCCATCAAAGCCGGAACGCAACCTGGTAAGTTTGATTTCGTAGAATGAGATGTTATGATTAGGGAGATATGTTTAGGTTACTTGGAATTATTTCAAACTAATAACGCTTTGCTCGATCAAATTCAACATGCTTTAGCTTCATACTTGGAAACAAAGCGTTCAAACTTTCCACGGTAGGCTATTGAAAGATTGAAATTTTCAGAGAAAAACTACGTTTTCTTTCTGTCTGCAGATTTTACTTTCTGTCGGATGAGGAATTACTCGAAATTCTTTCTCAAACACGAAATCCATTGGCTGTTCAACCACATTTACGAAAATGTTTCGAAGGTATCAATCGTTTGGAATTCATCAGCAAGGGTGGTGATGACATGGAAATGACTGTGACGCTGGCACCAGAAATTCGTGCAATGCTTTCTCCAGAAGGTGAACGTGTCGAAGTCTTGAAAGTCAAAGCAACTGGAAATGTCGAAGATTGGCTGAAACAAATCGAGAAGAATATGATCACAGCTGTTCGTGCGTGTATCAAAAAAGCCAAAGATGATTTTGAGAAGAGTATTCGTGAAGAATGGCTAGTCCGACATCCTCATCAAGTAAATGATAAATTTCGTACTCTCTTTTTCCTAATATCGATGATTTTGATGTATAGAGTGTATTGACCGTCTCGCAAACATATTGGTGTTTGGCTTTAACACACATTTTGATGGATGATGATTCAGTTCGACAAGAAAATCTCGAAGCATTCGAACAAAAAAGTTACAAAGATTTGAATAAGCTAGCCGCACTCGTTCGTCAAGAATTACCACAAGTAAATCTCTTTCGATTCATTTCATTCTTATCTTTTTTCAATGATTGTAGCTTGTTCGAGATGTTTGTCGAGCATTGATTACTATCGATGTACATGCTCGTGATATCGTCTCAGAAATGGTTTCAATTAAAAATGCTGCTATTACAAGTTTCGAATGGCTAAAACAATTACGATACTACTTTGAACAAGATATGACTATTATTCGTATGGCCAATGCACAATATATCTATGGTTATGAATATCTCGGAGCATCAGATCGGCTGGTTATCACACCTCTTACCGTTCGTTAATATTCAGTTGTTATGCTAAATCGATAATAATTATTTTACTTTTCATTAGGATCGATGTTATTTATGTTTAATGGGTGCATTACAGTTAGATTTAGGTGGTGCACCGGCAGGCCCAGCTGGTACAGGAAAAACGGAAACAACTAAAGTAGATAAAGCTAGTTGCTAAGAGTATTCAGCAGTTGTGAATCATTTGTATTAGGATTTGGCGAAAGCTCTAGCTAAACAGTGCGTCGTTTTCAACTGCAGTGATCAAGTTGACTACAAGGTTTGTTTGATTTCAGCATAGTACGAAAGATTCCACGTGTTTTGTTGTTTTATATAGATGATGGGTCGATTTTTCAGTGGTTTAGCACAATCAGGTATCTTTCTTTCTTGAAATAATGCGCAGCAATAGACATTCGAATTGGTTGTTTCAGGCGCATGGGCTTGTTTTGATGAATTCAATCGAATCAATATTGAAGTGCTTAGTGTCATCGCACAACAATTAATTACTATTCGTGATGCGAAAGCTGCAAAAGTGAGATCAATGATTGAACTATGTCGAACGTTCATTTGATTTGTTTTTAGTTATCAACATTTATGTTCGAAGGCCGCGAAATTCGACTTGTACCCACATGTGCTGTCTTTGTAAGTTTCTTTTTCTTCGTGAAAGAAAAAATTGTGCTAATAAATCGTTTGTTATCAGATTACAATGAATCCTGGTTATGCTGGTCGTACTGAATTACCCGATAACTTGAAAGCTCTATTCCGTCCACAATCTATGATGGTTCCAGATTATCGTCTTATCGCTGAAGTTATTCTCTATTCAGAAGGTTTCGAAAATTCCAAAGTTTTAGCACGTAAAATGGTTCAAATGTACAAACTATGCTCCGAGCAGCTATCACAACAAGATCACTATGATTTCGGTATGCGTGCAGTCAAGTCTGTGTTAGTCATGGCCGGTGTATTAAAACGTGAAAGTCCAAATATTGATGAAGATCTTGTTTTAATTCGTGCTCTACGTGATTCAAATCTACCGAAATTCTTAACTGATGATGCTATCCTCTTCAAAGCTATCATTCAAGATTTGTTTCCAAATGTTCTTCTTCCCGAACACGATTAGTAAGTAAACGACCTGATTTTGAATTTAAAAAAAACGAGGGAATTAACTTGTTTGTAGTGGTGAATTACGTCGTACAATTATCGATGTTCAAACACGTCGAGGTTTACAAAACGATGAATCGCAAATACGAAAAGTTATTCAATTCTACGAAACAATGCTTATTCGTCATGGTGTCATGTTAGTTGGGCCGACGCTCGGTGGAAAAACGACTGTATATCGCATATTAGCAGATTCACTAACAGATCTACATGCACACGGTGTTGCATATCATTTCTATCAACCAGTGCATGCCTATGTACTCAATCCGAAATCGATTACTGCTGGAGAATTATACGGTGAATTCAATAAAACAACTATGGAATGGAGAGATGGTCTTATGGGAAGCAGCGTTCGACAATGTGTAACGGATCAAACAAAAGACCATCATTGGATTATCTGTGATGGTACGGTTCTTGTCTAATTATCGCTGATAGTTGTTTTATCTATATTGTACAATATTTTCAGGGCCTGTTGATGCAGTTTGGATTGAAAATTTAAATACAGTATTAGATGACAATAAAATGTAGGTTCAATATCGTTCATATTCCTGTTTATATCCCTTTCGTGTAGGTTATGCTTAGCCAACAGTGAACGTATCAAATATACACCCTATATACATATGGTCTTTGAAGTACAAGATTTAGCCTGTGCTTCACCTGCCACTGTCAGTCGGTAAGTACTGAGTTCGATTACCGTTATGGATCTATTCGATGCATCGGTTGTCTGATAGTTGTGGTATGGTCTACATTGATTCGAATGATATTCGATGGTATCCATACGTGAAAACATGGAGTCGAAGATTTGAAGAGAAATTTGGCGAATTTTATACTGAATATCTGTTAAACTTATATCATACACACATCGACAAAGGTCTTCTTTTCATACGGAAAAACTGTAAAGAAGTTATCAAACAGGTAGGATGAGCATGCTGTACAGGTACCTAAGAACTCAGCTTTCTGTTTAGGTCGATATCGCGAAAGTAATCACATTATGCTGTTTGATTGATTCGTTATTGACAACTGATGAAAAAATTGATACGAAATTAGAAGAATCAAAGATAAAGATTATGATTGCGACAACATTCGTGTTTTGTTATGTTTGGAGTGTTGGCGGTAATATTGTCGCTAAAGATTGGGATCAATTTGATACATTTGTTCGTCAACAATTCGAAGAAGATGCCGATGCGAAACTCGGCCAAGGTGGAGATCTATTCTCGTATGAAATTGATGTTCATCATCGTCGTATGGAAACTTGGGAGAAAAGTGTACCTGTATTCAAATACGACAAGAGCAAACCGTTCTTTGATTTACTCGTCCCAAACATAGACTCATGTCGATTTGGTTATCTACTCGAAAAACTTGTCTCAGTCAACAAATCTGTTTTGTTCACCGGAGAAACAGGTGTTGGAAAAACTGTCATTGCACGCGCACAATTATTGAAATTAGCCGATGAACAGAATATTCTACCATTGTTTCTCAACTTTTCGGCACAAACAAGCAGTAAACGAACACAGGAAATGATCGTACCAAAATTAGAAAAACGTAAGAAGAATGCACTTGGCCCACCAAGAGGTAAACGTATGGTTATTCTGATCGATGATTTAAATATGCCGAAACTTGAAACGTATGGCGCCCAACCACCGATGTAAGTTTTTTTTCTATATGTTTAAGACAGAGATTCTCCTATTTCGTTCTTTTCAGTGAACTTTTGCGACAATATCAAGATTTTGGCGGCCTTTACGATCGTGAAACATTAAAATGGGTCGACATTCAGGATGTCATTCTTTGTGCTGCTTGTGGCCCGCCAGGTGGTGGTCGTAATCCAACAACTGCTCGTCTTCTTCGTCACTTTGCTATATTTGCTATTCCAGCACCATCTGAATACAGTCTTAAGCATATCTTCAAATCGATTCTCAATGGCTACTTAACAGATTTCAATCAAAATGTCAAACAGGTTGGCGATGGTATTGTTGATGCTGCTGTAGAAATTTATTCACGTATGAGCGCAGAATTGTTGCCCACACCAACAAAATCTCATTATGTTTTCAATCTACGAGATTTATCGAAATGTATCCAAGGAATTCTACAAGTAAGTCAACAGTTTCCAATTTTCGTACCACTTTATTCCACTATCGTTCGTCTTAGGTTAAACCAGAAAGTATACCTGATCAAGGAAGTTTAGTACGTGTATTTTTCCATGAAGCAATGCGTGTCTTTCACGATCGATTGATTAATGACGACGACAAACAATATTTCCACAATATGCTTGCCGAATTAGCTTCCCGATTATTTGCCATTCAGATTGAAGCCACGACATTCGTGAAGAAACCAATCATATTCGGCGATTTCATGAAGGTGGGCGCACCGAAAAATGAACGTCTTTACGAAGAAATCACCGATATGAATAAAATTCGTAACGTTCTACAAGATTACCAAGAAGACTACAATTTAACCAATAACAAAAACACTCGCTTAGTCTTCTTCATGGATGCTATTGAACATATCGCTCGTATTGCTCGTATCATTCGACAAGATCGCGGCAATGCTCTGTTAGTCGGTGTTGGCGGTACAGGTAAACAATCTTTAACTCGTCTTGCCAGTCACATTTGTGGTTATAAATGTTTTCAAATCGAATTATCACGTGGTTACAACTATGATAGTTTTCATGAAGATTTGAAGAAACTATACGAGCAAGCTGGACCAAATAATCAAAATACTGTTTTTCTATTTACGGATAATCAGATTGTTGTGGAAGAATTTCTCGAGGACATTAATAATATTCTCAACTCGGGTGAAGTACCGAATCTGTTCGATAAACAAGATGAATATGAAAAGATGATCATCGGATGTCGAGTAAGTGAGCAAAACATATTGTGCGACTTCGCATTGTTGTCTTTTAGCCTGGCGCGAAGGATGCTGGTATACCAGAAAATGATCGTGATGCTATCTATACGTTCTTTATCAATCGCGTCCGAAATAATCTTCATTTGGTATTGTGTATGTCGCCGGTCGGTTCATCGTTTCGTACTCGTTGTCGTATGTTTCCATCACTTGTGAATTGCTGTACATTGGATTGGTTTTCTGAATGGCCACGCGAAGCTTTGCTCTCTGTTGCACATACATCATTCGAAAAATATCCTTGGTCAAAAGGTGAAGAATACATGGTGGACGCATTAGCACAAATGAGTGTGGAAATACATATGAGTGTATCGGCCAAAGCAAAACAATTGCTATCGGAATTGAGAAGATATTACTATACAACACCGACATCATATTTGGAATTGATCAACTTGTATTTGATGATGTTAAATGATAAGAAAAAGTAAAGAAATGACTTTCCATTGCTGGATTAAGAATGTCTAAATTGCACTTTTTGACTTTTCTAGAGAGATTGATACAGCACGGGCACGTGTAGAACGCGGTTTGAAAAAATTGGAAGAAACCAACGTGTTAGTCGAACAGATGCAATTAGAATTAGTTGCATTAGAACCACAACTGAACAAAAAATCGGAAGAAACAGCAAAACTGATGGAAACCTTAGCTATCGACCAAGAAAAAGCTGATGAAGTAAGACGAACTTGAATAAAAGTGTCTTTGATCGATGCTCACCACGTATGTAGGTACGACGCGTAGTCATGGAGGATGAGGCAGTCGCCCGTGTCAAAGCTGAAGAAACGCAAGCAATGAAAGATGATGCTCAACGTGATCTTAATCAAGCCTTGCCAGCTGTTGAAAAAGCTAATGAAGCTATCGGACGTTTGAAGAAAGAATCTATTGGTGAAGTGCGAACATTTACAAAACCGCCTCATATGGTTGAAGTCGTCATGCAGGCTGTTTGCATTCTATTCGACAAGAAGAAAGTACGCCTTCTTTATTTGTACGTACATATGTTGCATTTGTTTTGTACATCAGGATTGGCCATCGGCGAAACTCTTGCTCGGTGATTCTGATTTCATCAATCAAGTCCGTAACTATCCAAAAGATAACATTCCCGAGTCGGTTCTACGCGATCTGAAACCGTATCTTCAATTGCCAAATTTCAATTATAAAGACATTCTTCAAGTATCCGTCGCATGCGCGAGTCTTGCTGAATGGGTAATCGCTATGGATACATACGCTAAAATAGCGAAAGAAGTGGCACCGAAACGTAAACGTGTCGCAGCAGCTGAAGCTGATCTACGTGCTGTTAATGAGCAATTGAAAAAGAAACAAAATCAATTGCAAGAAGTCGAAGTTAAGATCAAAGAACTTCAAGATTCATATGACCATCAAGTAGCTGAAAAGAAAAAATTGGAAATCTCGATTATGCAAACGCAATCACGATTGAAACGTGCTTCGAAATTAACAACAGCTTTAGCAGACGAACAAATTCGTTGGAAAGAAAACATCAATGAATTTATTGAACAAATGAAAACTGTCACTGGTAATGTTTTTGTTTCGTCGGCATGTGTCGCCTACTATGGTGCTTTTCCATCATCGTATCGAACTGAAGTATGTCTTGCATTGACTTTCGCTACGAAAATCATTGTTTTTATATATTTAGCTTGTCGAACAGTGGGTTGTCGGGTGTAAAGACCACAAAATACCAATTCTAGATAATCCTTCAATAATTAGCGTACTTGCCGATGCTTTCTCGATTCGACAATGGGTCACACAAGGTTTACCACGCGACGACTTCAGTACCGAAAATGCAATTCTAGTGACCAAAGGTCGTCGTTGGCCTTTGTAAGAGAGAAAGAGTTCATCAGTCTAAACAAACATCGTTCAATTTCTGTATTTTCTCTCTAGAATTATCGATCCACAAGAACAAGCAAATCGCTGGATTAAAAATAAAGAAAAAGATAATCAATTAAAAGTCATCAAGATGACGGATGGCCATTTCTTACGCATATTAGAAAACTGTGTACGTATTGGCATGCCTCTATTGCTCGAAGATGTTGGTGAAACATTAGATCCTGCTTTGGAACCGATTTTACTTAAGCAAACATTCATGTCGGTGCGTATTCATTATACTTTTCGTCTTTTCCGCAGTTTGATCAAGGTATCTTCTAGGGCGGCCGATTGTTGATTCGTTTGGGTGATTCAGATATTGAATATGATAGCAATTTCAAATTCTATATGACCACGAAATTAAGCAATCCACATTACTTGCCGGAAATTTGTATCAAGGTGACAATTATCAATTTCAGCGTTACAAAGCAAGGTTTAGAAGATCAAATTCTAAGGTATGATGAGTTTGAGAAAGAAAATTCGAGTCTAAATCAATTCATCGTTGATTACTCTAGTGATGTTGTACGTCTTGAACGACCTGATCTTGACGAAGAAATGAATCGTCTTATTATTACTATGAACAATGATCGAAATCAATTGAAAGCTATCGAAGACAAGATTTTGAAGATGCTATTCGAGAGTGAAGGCAATATTCTTGACAATGAAGAATTAGTTAACTCGCTCAACGATTCGAAGGTGACGTCGACAGCAATTAAACGCCGTCTTGAAGAAACATTGAAAACGGAAGCAAATATATCTGCTGCTCGAGAGAAATATCGTCGCGCAGCAACACGTGGTTCTCTTTTGTATTTCGTTGTTGCTGATCTAAGTTTAATCGATCCGATGTATCAATTTTCTCTTCGTTACTTCACTCAATTATTTAATACAACGATTGAAAACAGTACGAAAAGCGAAGATCTCACTCAACGATTACAAACCATTCTCGATAGTACAACCGAAAATATCTACACAAATGTTTCTCGGTATGTATAACTCAAATTCTCTTGGATGCATTTTGAGTCACTTCTTATTTCTAGTGGTCTCTTTGAAAAAGACAAGTTGGTGTTCAGTTTTCTTCTCTGCGCTGAAATATTGAAATTAGAAGGTGTTATCAACGAAGTCGAATGGAACTTTTTACTCCGTGGTGGCTTGGTAACCGAGCAAGTAAGTATCAAAGCTTTTCTTTCTAAAACATCTCTCTCGCATTTTCCTTGTAAAGAAACGACCACCGAAACCAGCACACGATTGGCTCATCACCGAACACTGGAATCAAGCGTTAGCCTTAGCTGATGTATCCGAATTGTACAAGAATTTACCACGCGATATCGAAGATTATCAACAACCAATTTATGTTGACATCAACTCAGAACTGCGTATTGTCATCAATAGCAACGATATAACCACGAAGGTTCCTAGTGAATACAATACAAAAGCAACGGACTTTCAAAAATTGTTATTTGTGAAAGCCTTTGCACCTTATTCACTTGTACAATCAATCACGTATTTCGTTGCGGAACAATTAGGCAAAAAATTTGTTGAGAGTCCTTCGGTGGAATTGCCTATACTTTATCAAGATATATCGAATCGTACACCACTGGTATTTATTTTGAGTACAGGTTCAGATCCTATGTCAAGTTTTACCAGATTTGCTGCTGAGATGAACATGACTAATAGGTATGCTTTCGATTGATTATTTTTTCGTTCTCGAACATAAATTTCGGTTTCTTGTGTAGTTACAAAGCAATTTCACTCGGCCAGGGTCAAGGTCCTGTTGCTGAAGATATGATCACAAAATCAGTCGCAGCCGGAGAATGGGTCTTCTTGCAAAACTGTCATTTAGCTGCTAGTTGGATGATAAACATGGAATCGATTGTAAAGAATATCAACGAAGGTATTACTGTCTGCCATCCAAATTTCCGATTGTATCTCAGTTCGATGCCTGCAAAAACGTTTCCTGTTAGCGTCCTCCAGAATAGTGTGAAAGTTACCAGCGAACCGCCCAAAGGTATCCGTGCAAATATGAAACGCGCTTTCATCGACATTACGCCGACATTCTTTGAAACACATCGTAAGTTACTTTTCTTCTTTGCTGTTTGAAGTCAATCTTTATGGCGATTATTTTCAGGTTTGGAAATGGACTGGAAGAAGATCGTATTTGGTATTTGCTTCTTTCATGCTAGTCTATTAGAACGAAAGAAATTCGGACCGTTGGGTTTTAACATTCGTTATGAATTCAATGATGTAAGTGATGCGAATGAACATATCGGATACGAAATTTCTCTTCTAGAGTGATCGCGACTGTGCTTTGTTAAATTTTGACATGTTCTGTAAAGATGGAGCGATTCCATGGGATGCATTAGTGTATATAACTGGTAAGATCATTAATTTCCCCTAATTAGTAGGAACGAATGACGAGATGATTGCGATGAATTTTTCAGGTGAGATTACCTATGGTGGTCGTGTCACTGATTTCTGGGATCAACGCTGTTTACGTACGATTTTACGTCGATTCTTCTCTCCACCAACTCTTGAATCTGATTATAAATATTCTTCATCGGGCACATACTATTGTCCAGAACAGCAGTTTCTTCAACAGTATCGAGATTATATCGAAGAATTACCAATTACTGACAATCCCGAAATCTTCGGAATGAACTCGAATGCTAACATTACATTTCAAGTAAGATTTTCGATTCAGTTCCTTGAGAATATCTTCTGATCGAGTCGATTTTTAGACTCAAGAATCGAATTATCTTGTGAATACGATTATCGACATTCAACCACGTGTATCATCAGGTGGTGCTGGTAAATCCAATGATGAAATTGTTTACGAATTAGCTCAAACTATTCTTGAGAAACTACCAGAAAAATTAGATATCGAAAAAGCTCCGCGTTCACTATTCGAACCTGACGCGAAAGATCGATTGAATTCTTTGACAACTGTTCTTCAACAAGAAGTCGATCGATACAATCGTCTATTGAATATCATTAAATTGTCACTTGGAAACCAAATGAAAGCAATCAAAGGTCTTGTTGTGATGGATGAAACTCTAGAAAAAAGTAGAATAACACTTTTCTTGCATCGTTCATTAAAATCATACGAATGAAATCTGTTTTAGTGTATACGGCTTTTTTGAACAATCAAGTACCTTCAATATGGGCAGATGCAGCATATCCGTCGTTGAAATCTTTAGCTTCATGGATAAAAGATTTGCTGTTACGTTGCGATTTCACTAGTGTAAGACATTTCCTTCGAAAAGATCTATTTGGATTCTGATTGAAACGTTTTAGCTTTGGATTATTCATGGTTTACCGAAATCTTTTTGGTTACCTGGTCTATTCTTTCCTCAAGGCTTTCTCACAGGTGTTCTACAAGTTCATGCTCGTAAATATGATTTACCAATCGATGAACTGAGCTTTCATTTTACCGTCCTACCATTCGAACGAGATCAAGTCACGTACAATGAACAAGCTAAACGTATGGAATATGGAAAGAAACTTGAAGTCGATGAAAAAGTAATACTTTTTCGATAAAATGAACGATATTTTTGATAAAAATTCCTTTTCAGTTACCACACATAAAAGACGGTGTAATTCTGCATGGTCTTTACATGGAAGCGTTCCGCTGGGATCACGAACGACAACAAATCTCGGATGCAGTTCGTGGCGAAATGATAGCGTCATTGCCTATGTTACATATGGAACCTCGACAAAACTATGTCGTTGATCCATCACATTATATTTCTCCATTGTATAAAACTGCTGCTCGAGCTGGTGTTCTATCGACGACAGGTAATTGAAATCTAAAAGAAAAGTCTAATTAATAACACATTCGATTTCAATCTTTGAAGGTCATTCGACAAACTTTGTCGTTACAGTAAATTTACCAACTGATAAACCACAAGATTACTGGATATCGATGGGCAGTGCACTACTATGTCAAATGACTGATTAAATAGGATATGAATAACATTTTTCCATTATTTTCAAGTCGAATGATTGACTCTGATTCTTTGTTTTTTTTTCTCTCTTTTGTATACACGTCAGTAACATTCTATAGTGATCACTACTGAATATATTTTTTATTCTCTTCATTCGAAAATATGATAATAAACAACTAAAGTAACTCAATTTCAAAGATAAGGATAATTTTATGATTGGATTCAGTTTCGAATATCTCGATAAAAAAAAAACAAAAAGATTAGATTGGTAAAATAAAGTAAACATTTCACTAAAACAAGATTCACTAACAATAATGCAAATCGAAGTAAGAAGATGCGATCGCAAGTTTGATTTTCATTGCTAATTTGATTTCGTTAGGAAAGGGAACCTTTGTCGTCCGATGAAGAAAACCCTATAGAAAATTTATCTCTTGAACATGTGATACACGAATGTGGATCATTTCATCGATATCAATTCATCCATTTCTTCTTTTTAAGTCTTTTTCCAATTGCGTCCGGAATTGTGAATTTTTACTATGTCTTTGGCGCAGCAGAAAATCCCTATAAATGTCAAGTACCAACCACAACAAACCAAAGTTTATATATAGAAATATCTCCCTCACAATGCTCCTATGATATAATGGATAAGTGGAATCGAACAATCGAATCTCATCCTTGTAGGATTTGGGAATATGATCGAAGTGTCTTCGGCGAAACATTTACTAGTGAAGCAAATTTTATTTGTCAACGCAGTATTCATCGTTCACTTCTTGCAACTATGTTGCAAATAGGTGCCATGTTAATCTTCTTCACTGGACATATCGTGGATACGATTGGACGTCGTCGATCGATTCATTTAATAACTGCTCTGTTCTTGATGACCTCTTTGATTACACAAGCACTCTTACAATTCGTGCCAATGTCCATAAATCAAAAGTAAGAAAAGCTTCGAGAGCTTCAGTGCTCATAACAAAATCAAAAGATTAGAAAAACTAATCTGACGTTGACTGACAGTCTGTCATATGAACATTTTCATTTAGATTTGGACTACTTCTCATTAACCAATTGATATCGGGTATCGACACATTTATGGTTTCGTTTCTTCTCTTGATGGAAATAACCACGTCTGTGTATGCGACATTTGTCGGAAACTTAGCATTGGTGGCGTTTGCCGTTGGTGAAATCGTTATCACTGGTATGGCTTATGTTTGTCGAGATTGGCTCCGGTTGAAATGGGTTATAACGGTGTATGTGCTTGCACTTGTACCTTACTTATACTATGTACCTGAATCACCACATTGGTTATTAACGAAACATCGTTATGGTGAATTGGAAAAACTCTTACGACAAATGGCACGATGTAACCGACGACCGGAATCGAGATGGTTTCCAATTTATCGATATGTCGTGGATAGCCATCGAAAGCAGAAGGAGATCAATAAAAATAGGACATCTATATTATCATTTACTGCTCGAGCACACCGATTTCTAACGCATATACCAACAATGAGTAAATTATTCATAACTGGCTATATTGGTTTTATCACGTTGCTTCTCTATATGAAAATTTCTTATAATCTCGGAGCCATGGAAGAAATCAGTCCCTACATAAACATCATTATCGGTGCAGTTGCTGAAGCTGTCGGTTACATCATACCAAGTCTTTTCATGATATATTTCGGTCGAAAACCCATATTTATACTTTTCCTTTTATTTACAGTTCTTTATTTATGTATCGCACCGTTAACTATCCGCCAAGATCGTTATGTTATTGTGATTATTGCTCAACTAGGAAAATTTGCGATTAGTGCTGCAGTTTGTGTCACGTATATATTTGTGCCAGAATTATTTCCAACTTCAATTCGTGGTACTGGTATGGGCTTTTTTATTTTACTCAGCCGATTTGGATCAACAATTGCACCTATGATCGACGCGAAGATTCATCACAATCATTTACTAGAAACTTATACGTATTATCTCTATGCTTTCTTAACTTTTCTCTGTATACTCTTGACGTTCTTATTGCCCGAAACACGGAATGTGCCATTAGCTGACACCCTAGATTATACTCCGAAGAAAACGAAGAAGGCGTCATCAAACACCTAATCAATATGACGAGGCATGAACTATTATGATCACTGAATAATTTATGTGAGATATTGGAAAAGAAAAGTACCTTCTTTTTCTTTTTCTTTTGCCTATTGTTCTTTACATAAATATATACGAGAATAACCAGATAGTTTTGACTTCTTCTTTGATCGTCTCTTAGTCGTACAATTAGGAAGCCATTCGATTTCCGTTTGGTTTCAGAATCAGAAAACCGAACTACTGAAGTAGGACAGCAAATGGCCGTATCAATTTAATCTGCCATCAGACACACAATCCGTTTTTCTTTCTCTGATTTTCATAAATGACGTGACAAACAAAATCGAGTTGTAGTTCAATAGTTGTTCCAGTCAATAAGATCTATCTTCATTTTGACAGTTCCATTGATGAGTATGGGGAAAATATGAGACGAGCATTTGTTTGCTTAATTGTCAATGCTGATTCTGGCTCTTGCTTTGCATCTTCATATTCTTTGTATAAAGTCAAATAATCACATGGAAATTATCCGAAAGCTTGACAAAGAGGGAGGGAAAGAATAGCGGAAGAACTCGTGTCATCATTGGCGATTTGCATTTAGTGCGGCATTCACTCTGATTTTTTTCTCACAATGAATGTGAAAACACAAAGGATTAGAAAATCAGGCTAACTCTTGATGAAATCAGCTCTTCGCTATATGCATCATCAATAAGTCTCACACACAACGAAGCTGCAACTTTCTCTAATTTAGATTACTGAAATTTATCGTATCCACCGTTCTCCACTCAATTATCTACCCTACTCGTGATTGTCACATTAATATCACTAAAAATAGGTACGTAAACATTACTGTATTCGAATATCAAATTATTTGGGCAAATGCCAGTCTATAGATGTCACTCGAATCTTTGCCCAAAAAATAGGTGTATTGTGAATTTTCTCGAAAAATATCTCTACGCAAATTTATAAAACGGAAACATTTTCCTAATTGTTGAAATATCGAAATTATTAATTAGTCTCGTCGACCAATCAGAAAATCTTGAGCAATGATTAACGCCCTTTTTCGTTCTTTCTCTATCGTCCTTTCATCATTTATTCGAGATTTTGAGTTTTGCTCACGAGTTTTTACACAACAGTGTTCAGCGTAAACAGCAATATCTAAAAAAAAATTAGCTGCTTTTTCTATCTTCTCCCTCGTCCTACTTTGCTCAATTTGAAAGAAAAATCTATTTCATCGTCTGTAGAAGACGAATAGAGACAAAATGGTCTCCAAAGTAAGAATTATTTGGCGTGACGTAAATATTCATCTAATTGTTTGTGTGTAGATGTTATGAACGAAAAGAAACGTCTTTTGGTCCATTTCGACATGAACAAAGAATACAATACAGTACGGACAACGTCCAGTAAGTGTGTTTGTTTTTCTTCCATAGGAAGAGCTAGTTCACTTTTCGTACGACATCGAGAGATCGTCTTCTGTATCGTTGTACTTTTTCTTTTCCTAGGTTCCGAAACAGCAGGTAAAGAGAAGATGCTCATAGGAAAAGGCTAGCTAATTGATTTTCTATCATTTTACCACTATTCGCACGTCAAATTCATGTTAGCACCGGAAAGAAAAGCGCATTGCTCGATATTTTTAGATAGCTTTCTCTTCTCTTGATTATAAACATGTTCGTTACAGATGAACAATCATTCCTTCCCACGAATCCATTCGCTGAACCAACAACAACGACGGCGTCCTCGAATACGACCCACCATGGAACAGACGATGACATGATTGATATTGATTTTCGCAATTCCAATAACGACAAACTAAACAGTAAGTTTTCTGTGTGAAATCAGTGATAAAATAGTCCAAGATGAACCATTAGACGGTGTTATGAATGTAGATTTAGTTAACACACATTATGATGATTTTCAAACAATTGATTGGCTTAAAGATCTCATGCGTGATCGTTTTCGGCATCGTTTACTACGTGCTAAAACACATAATTCTCTTATAAACAAACTCTTAATGTATCACGACGCATGGTCTGGTTGGTTATGTGTATTGCTTGTCGGTCTAAGTGCAGGTGTCATTGCTGGAGTTATTGACATCGGAACAAATTGGATATCACATTTAAAACATGGAATATGTCTCAATGCATTCTGGCTGAACAGAGAACAATGTTGTATGTATTGAATTGATGATGTTTTTATGATTAGCTGAATTCAAGGTCGTGACGCCCTCCGCAAGCGTCGTTTTAATCAACTGTTCGAATTTTGTTTTTGACTGCGAACATGACTATTTCTAGTCAATTGATAGATAGATAGATACCAGAATTCCTTGTTATTCTTGAAAAAACCTATTAATTATGAATAATTTCTGTCGACGTCAGATAGTCATATTGTTAATTTCAATTAATCTTCCGAATAGATTAGAATGCTGTGACATAATCAAAAACAGTGTTGCTATTTGCTTAGGTAACGGTTGTCATGTTCTTAACATTTACATTTTCATTATAAACTATTCCAAAGAAATAGACATGAAACGTGTTCTTTGTTTTATTTATTAGGTTGGGCTTCACGAAATCTACAATATACCAGTGTAAATACAGAAGAATGCACCGAAGTGAGATAGAGCAATTTGATTTTCGTGATCGAACTTTTGTTGATTTAAGTGGTTTACTTGGCCACAAGTATTTGGGCTATATGGAACAGGATTTGGTCGAGACCTATTGTCTTATATTATGTATATATTTTGGTCAACAATATTCGCAACATTTGCCGTTCTTTTAGTAAAAGTATTTGCACCCTATGCATGCGGTAGTGGTATTCCAGAAGTGAGTTGCATATTCATCTCTTCAGCTTTCTCTTATTTCATACATATGTTTGTTCAAATAGATTAAAACCATCTTAGGTGGTTTTATTATCCGTGGATATCTGGGCAAATGGACTTTACTAATCAAAAGCATTGGCATGGTGTGTATCTCTCGATCTTTGTTATGATTAAAACGAAGTCTTGAATTGATTTGTATAGATGTGTGCAACAAGTGCTGGACTTATCTTGGGCAAAGAAGGCCCCTTTGTTCATATTGCTTGCTGTTGCGGCAATATATTTTCGTATCTCTTTCCAAAATATGGTCGCAATGAAGCGAAGAAACGAGAAATTCTGTCAGCAGCTGCTGCAGCTGGTGTTTCAGTTGCTTTCGGTGCACCTATTGGTAAGAAAAAAACCACATCATGAAATAAAACACGCATTTTCCCATTTGTCAATTTAGGTGGCGTTCTGTTTAGTTTAGAAGAAATCTCCTATTATTTTCCATATAAAACTCTATGGCGTTCCTTTTTCTGTGCTATGGTTGGCGCACTTGTTGTTCGGTCAATTAATCCATACGGCAATGGACATGATATCCAATTCAGTATCGATTATTCCGTACCATGGGCATCATTCGAGTTACTGCCATTCATCATATTAGGCATTCTCGGAGTAACAGATCCAAACGATCAGAAAGAGAAAACTTTATAGTTTTTTCGACATATTTTAGGGTTTGTGGGGAGCTTTCTTTATTAAAACAAATATTTGGTGGAGTCGCGTTCGCAAGAACTCTCGACTTGGAAAATATACCACCCTTGAGGTACGTATTCGAGCACTTTTTCGCACCGGTCGGAAATGAACCATTCGTTCATCGAATAGAAATAGTTCGGTTTTATACCAAAAAAGTATATTTTGTCAGAGCTAACTACATTTCTACTGCGGAAAAATCTCATTTGAAAAAAAAAACAAAAACAAAATTGGTTGTGTACATTCAATAGGTTGTTGGTCTGGCATTAATTACAGCAATCATCATTTATCCAAACCCTTATACACGTATGTCAATGTCAGAATTAATTAAACGTTTAGTCAGTCAATGTCGTGTGGGAGATATGATCGATCTTTGGTAAGAGCAAAATTTAGTCATTTGTCTCTTTTCAACGGATGAAAATTTTCGTGTAGTGATTATCCAGGTTCTCCGTTTATCAGTGGCACATCGAAGGGTTCAGTTGGATTGGCTGGCCCAGGCGTTCATCGAGCCATATGGCAGCTATTCTTCGCACTTATTGTTCAAGTATTACTTGTTACATTCACTATTGGTACTAAAGTACCATCTGGCATAATTATTCCTTCAATGTCAATCGGAGCAATAACAGGCCGTATTATTGGTATCATAACTGAACAATTAGCAATTCAAAACCCAACATTTATTCTGTTCCGTCATGATTGCAGTAAAGGTAAATCAAATAACGGCTTTTTCCTGATTAAATGATAGAAATCATTTGAAAATTTTTTGTTCAGATGAAAATTGTGTGACGCCTGCTCTCTATGCTATTGTCGGTGCCTGTGCATTTCTTGGTGGTGTTAGTAAAATGACGATATCATTAGTTGTTATTATGTTTGAACTGACAGGTGGCCTCACCTACATTGTTCCATTAATGGCTGCAGCAATGACAGCCAAATGGATTGGTGATAGTTTTGTCCGTGGTGGAATTTATGATGCACATATTGAATTAAATGGGTATCCATTTTTAGACAATAAGGAGGAATTTAATTTCACAACAATTGCAGCTGAAGTAATGCGACCACGGTAAATTTGATTGAAAGAAAATGTTTTCCTGGAAGAAAATTTGTTAATTTATTGAATTTGAATAGGCCTGAACAACAAACATCATTGGCTTTTCTCACTCAAAATGGAATGACGTTTTCCGATATAGAATCTTTACTAAAAGAAACAACTCATACATTGTATCCAGTAGTTGTCACACGTGAACATCCCTACGTTGTTGGACAAATACAAAGACGCGATCTACAAGTTGTTCTCAGTACGTCTTTCATTGATCAGACGGGACTTGCCAAATTTCGACTTGAATCTGTTATTTAGGATCACAAAAGATGCATCGCTATCGTCTTTCGTCAAGTGTTATTCAATTCACATCTCCAGCAGAAGCAGCGCAGAATTCCGATTACGAATCTGATAGTCGATCAGATCAACGTCTAACAACAAACACAGAAGTTATTCGAATTGGCAATCTACTAGATCAAGTTTGTTCATTATTTTCTGGTGTAAAATATTTCTTTCTGCTTTCTAGGCACCAATTATTGTCACCGATCAAACTCCCATGGAAACTGTAATTGATTTATTCCGTAAGCTCGGCCTCCGTCAAGCATTTGTCACACGCAATGGGTAAGTTTACTTTTGACATTCTCGAACGCATGTTCATTCTTATTTGATTTCTTTTCGTATTTAGTCGATTAAGAGGAATCATTACCAAGAAAGATATTCTTCGTCATATTCATCAAATGTCCTCGCATAACACCGAAACAGCGTATTATGACAACTGAAATCTATTTATTTTTCTCTTACCTCGTTTTAATCACAGTGAGATCGTATAACAGTCTCTCTCTCTTTTGCTTGAACTATCTCATACTCATTTTATTTTCTTCCGTTTGTTACCAAAGAACTAAATCTTAACTATCATAAGATATCAATCAATTGCAACCAACTTTCATTCGATTTTTTTTCTGTGTACAGTCTATCTCCTGCGTATATCTATATCTGCAAAATTCAAGAAGAAATTATTATTTTTTGTTTTGTTCCACTTCTTTTTTTATCTTATCAATGTTTGTTGTTCTCGTACATATATCGTTATTAACGTCTGCGTTTCTTTTTAAATTATGGTTTTGTTGAACAATATGTCTGTTTGTGAAGAAAAAGAACTAGAGATAATGATGATCAAAAGTAAAGTCATATGAGTGATGAAGAATGGTTTTCTGTCTATATAACAAAGAAAACAATCGAAATAAAGAGTCAGCGCTGGATTTTCGTTCAATTGTTTTCATTTTTCTAGATAGTTCATTTGATCTGACTGAGAAGGACAGACATGGGTTCAATTCAGGCGAAAAACCAACCAATCGCACCTCCTCCAGCGGTACAAACACCTGTAGTTGAAGGTGAAACAAAGCCGAAATGCAAAGCATGTTGCGCATGTCCAGAAACGAAACGTATACGTGACGAATGTGTCATTCTCAATGGCGAAGAGAACTGTTCAAAAGAAATTGAAGCACATCGTGCATGCATGCGTGCTGCTGGTTTTAATATTTAAAATACAATTGAACTCCATCGAACTATTTTTCTCCCTTTAGGAAAAAGCAAAAGAAACTGTGTTGTTTTTTTTTTTAATTAGTTTTTCACAAAATAAAACTGGACAAAATCGGTTATTGAGTACCTAAAAGCAGTTTAATTAGATTGTCGATAGAGTAATGACCATCGTCATCGAGTGGTAAACATCGTTCGATTTTGGAAATATCGGCTGTACTAATCCCGATTTCTTTCAAGATTTTCCGCAGCTCACTGGGTGAAAAGAATCCGATATTGTCGAGATCAATAATACGTAGGGCTTCACGTAATTCAATTTCCTCCTTCGTTAAAAGATGCTCTTGATAGGATTTGTTCTTCTTTTTATTTGTTGATTCTGAACGCTTCTTTCCTCGTTTGTTTGCAGTTAAACTGCGCGATTGACGACGATCACTTTGCACTGCTGACGTTGATTTAGCTCGTTTAGATCTTGTTTGTACTGGAGAGTCGCCAGAAGCTAAAGGACGAGTTTCGTCAATTGGTTCAACTGTCAACGAATTAACGGATATTGTAACGTCTTTTTTATGTAAAAATTCTAATTGTTCTTGACTAGTTGTATAGTATGTTTTCACTACGGATGCAATCGAAGAGAAATCGACAGGAGATTCTTCATTAATCGATACTTTTTGTTTCGTTTCTTCAACTATCATCAAAGACGTATGCGCTTGTTGATCATCAGTTTGTAACGTAACAGATGAAGCGTTCGATGGTTGAAAATCGTATTGGTAATGACGCATGTGTAAGGAATCATCAATAGTTGGCGATGTCGATGAAGACATAGCACGAGATACATTGAATTGTTCAACAAGCGATAGATCAAACTCCTAGAAAAAGATAGTTTTGGACTTAGATGAATGGTGACGTAAAAAGTGAGATGTACACACGTTCATCAGTGGAAGAATGATTTCCTTCTCATTGACTATCCATTTGCCACTTGTTCCATCATGATTCAATGGTTTATCTAATAGTTCTTCTGCGAACGATACGGAAATGTTCGTTCGAGTTTTATTCGAATCAGTCTCTTTCAATAAACTTCGTTCTTTTTTCTCCTTTCGAGAACGATGAAATTTCTTTTTCAAAGCGTTCAACAACCACGGTGCATTCGTATTTTGTGCTTTCAAAATTTGATTCATACGAATCGGTATCGCACTCGGCAGACTTTTATAATAATTCTCTTGTATCGAACTAGTTGATTTGGAACTATTCAATTGTTTACTATTGTTAAAGTATGTGTTAGTAAGATATTTCCATGAGTAATCTCCTTCACGAGCCACAGACAAGTCATTTTTCACAGCAGCAAACGATTTCGACATCGTCAAAAACAGATTAGTCTTGGATAAAACTTTCACGTCATCCATCGAACAGTTTGTCATTCGAACAATTCAAGTAGAAAAAAAAGCACACTCACACACACACGTACAACGATACGAAAAGAAGAAAAGAAAATGTGATAAGTAACCCAAGCAACAGAAAAGAAAAGAGCAAGAAGAAAAAAACAATGAAATATTCTCAGACACCTATACAGCCCGAAACCAATTTTCTCCACGTTTTGGTTGAATGATGATGATGACGGGATCGGGATCGGGACGGCTTGGCTGATGTTTGTTCTTGTTTTTGTTCTTCAAGTAGAGGTACAATGGATGCTGTCGAAGCCGGTAGTGTCGTACTTGCATCACGAAATTCAATCGCTGTTAGTACAGCGGTGTCGAATACAGTTTTAAGATTTTTTTCTGTTAATGCTGAACATTCAATATAACTACAAGCGTGCATTTCTTGTGCACGTGCGCGTGCTTCTTTCTCAGTCACCGGTTTAAGTTTTTGTTGATCGAGTGTTAACAACGTTTGTAGATCTGATCGAAGATCCATTTGTGTACCGACGAGTATGATTGGAATTTTCGAATTGGAACGACGTGCACGCGACAGCCAATATGTGATTGCATTTTGAAATGATGAAGGATTAACGACACTAAAGCATAATAGAATAACATCACTGTATGGAATACAAAGGCCATGTAAAGGTGAGAATTGTTCCTGAAAGAGCAAAGAGAGAACATCAGTTTTTGATTATTGCAATGCTCCTTGAGACAGTCGTTAGTCTACTGATTATTTGTTTTTTTATTTTCCATTCGACGACTGTTTAATATTAATGATTAGAATAACTAATCAGATATGCAAAATAAAACGTGCACGGAAAAATCGAGACTCGAAACTAAATTAATCAAGTGAGAAGGGATTCATTGCAGTTGGCAAGTGTTGTTTTTTTGTCTCATTGCATACAGAATTGAATCGCACATGATAGGAATATGATAAATATATTACAGATGAATGAGTCTGTTGAAAGCTGCAGTATGACATCTGTTTCATGTCGATGAGAAGTCTAATCTCAATCGAATTTATGCAAATAGAAAAGGAAAAATAAATCGAATCAAATTTGTACTTTGTTGAGAAAGGATTTCCTCAAGTTGCTTTCGTTCGTTCTCGTTCTTGTTGATGAATCTTGTATAAGTATTTGAAGTGTGTCAAAGTAGAAGTGAAAAGAAAACAAGGTCGATTAAACGGATTTTTACCACTTCTCTTTCAAGACAAATGTAAATAAAGGCCTTCTCTTAACGCCTGTCGGACAAAATATTACAGGTACGAATGCTTACATTCAATCGACTCGTTTGATTAAAGTTAGAGAACGAGAAAGAAAAACGAAATGATTAGCATTGGCACACTTTACTTGCCAATAAGATCTATCATTATGCATATACTATTACCCATACATGCTCTTTCTCCCTTTCAATAATTATCATTCTGATATGCACAAGTCTGTAGGGAAGATTCAAGGTTCTCTTAGTAGAGTGTACTTGCATAAATATCGATTCCTATGTGTGGTATATCGTATATTTACCTTTCCTCCTGTATCGCAAATGTCGAAATGAACAAGTCGTGTGCCAACCGACACGTCGACAGAATAATTATCGAATGCAGTTGGTACATATTGCGTTGGAAAATCATTTGTTGTATAACTTACAACTAATGAAGATTTACCGACACCGCAATCACCAATGATAACACATGTTATATGACCACCTGTGTGATGATTATTATTATGTAGAGATGATGATGGTACGAGTGGAATAGATGAGCTCGATGACGGTGATGAAGATATCGTCGTTGATGATTGAGTAGCTGATGATGATGATGTCATATCGTTATGTGTCCTTGCAGTTGTCGTTTCAAAACAGTTTGGACTCATTTTCTAAATAGTGAAAATGCGATATGACTGAAGGTTACAAAAAGGTAATAAAAAAAAGAGATGTAAAAACTGAGAATATAACGAAAAGACGAACGCGAAGAAGAACACGAAGAAAAATAACGATTTTCTTTTAATAGAAATATATTGACACATTTAACAAGATGCCAAATTACATGCGATGAAATACCTTTTTGAATCTATGCATCGGTTAGTTCGCTGTCATTGATGAATAAAAGAATATTGAGCAGTCATTTGAATAATAGTAATGTTGTTTATTAATCGAAAGAACAATAAATGATCTTTGAGATGCGTATAACAACGGAAATCAAAAAAAGAAAGAACTTGCTCGTCGTAAATGCTCTTTTCGTCGGTTCTGCCTCTCTCTCTCTGTTTGACGACCATCTCGATTAAAGATATTTCTTATCGTATATCATCATTCGGATTTCTTTACGTATTACTTCGTTTTACACTGCCAACAGCAAGCGATGACAACACAAGAGAAAGAACGAGAGGGCGATCTATCTCTGTTGTTCTCCGTTGCTTTTTTTATACATCTAGAATCATTCAGTCATAATCTTTTTTCCTCTTCTTTCGCTCGCTCTCTGCCTTTCGGATGTTGTCAATAAAATATTATCCGAGAGCGACAAGGGATGCGCAGAACAAGAAGACTTAACATCATACATAAACACGCAGACTGTTTTGATTAGTGTATAAAGACTTGTATAAAAGGGTAGACCGACTAAATCAAGATATCTGTATGACAAGCATGGTTATTCAGTAAGACAAGAAAAATGATTCCTGATGTTTATGATATAGTCGAGAGAGACATACGGAGAACGACGAAGGCGAGAAAAGATCTTGTCGAGTAAAATGCAAGCATACTCATCGAACCTAAAAACAATAAAAGGAAACGGGCGAAAGAGAACAAGAAGAAGAAACAAGACATTGATAGTTCTAGGAAACATCGTTCGTGCAAGTCGAATTTGATTAATCAAAAGGATATGACCACGCAATCTACATGAAAGGAGACGTTCATCGCTGTATATTTTTCAACTGTCAATTAGTGACATAGATCGATTGTATTAGCAATGATAGCCGAAAAAATGTCCTCGAGTTTGTATAACTAAATCGGATGTTTGACTTGCCGTATACTACTTACTTTAATAACCATGACTTGTAGATTGACGGGAAACAAAGCTTTTTCAATAAAATATATGTCTGTAGATTGATGTAGTCGTTGCAATAGGAAATCAATTTTTTTTCGAACGAACTACAGAGAGAAGAAAAATGAGAAAGGTGAAATCACGACTTTTTTCTCCTTATTCTTTATGCGCTTCTCTTGTCGACATCGTTCCCCTTGCGCCTTCTCAAGGATCTGATGAAGGCAACAAAAAAATTTATGTTGTTACGTCATCGTCATCGCTTCTTTTTCTTGCCTCTCTTGGAGACATAAGGCACGCGTATGCTTTAAGAAAAAAGAAGGTATAATAATTTTGATACACCTGACAAATACAAACATGCGATCTATCTTGCCTTGACAGTACTGATCGATAAAATCAATAATGATTATTAGAAGAAGAAAAAAAATAGGAGAAACTACTTTGATAAACATCTAGACACGATGATGATGAGAGAAAACGGCGAAAAGACTATGTGGATAGACGTAATGAGAGTGTTGATCACACTTTGTCAAGGTGCAAAGTACCCGAAAGTGAGTTAGTGAGCATTTGTACGCAATGTTTCGTGTTACCTATTACAGTACAGTAATTAGATGATGACAGGAGAACGAGAGAGAGAGACGAGAAAAGACTGGGCGTTCATTAGTAATCTAGTGTCTGTCGACTGTCCTTCGCTCATTTACAATCACTATGTTAAATAACGAAGATGACGAGCATTTAACATACCAATTGAATATCAATTGATCACGTAGATCGATACGAAATGAAAGAACGAAACTCACTATCGTAGCTGACCCCCCGACGTGGTACAATCACATCTGGTTCATTTCTCTCTCCCTCTCTTTCAAATCAAAATTCCTCTTTTATATTATATTCGTTGCGTGTACGTATGCGTGCGTAAGAGCATTTATACAGTATGGTGCTCGGACCGTCAATTATTCTTTTACTTCTTCTTCGCATCTAGCCAGCAGCCACGCAGAATATGATACCGCTTTTGTCTTCTGTTTTATCATGAAAATGAGAATATATGTATGTGACGGAATGTAAAAGCGAGAAAAATAACAACAAAAGATTCTATGTACATGCGAACTCGTTGATCAATAGTATATGCAATGAGCTTACGAGATCTTTCTTATGCACATGCTCAGTCTCTAATATGTGCAATCGAGTATAGGGATAGAAGAGGGAAGTGACACATTCGTTTTGCCTCTCGATTTACTAACATCACGCTTCAACTGAATACAACCTATCAATAATGCTACATCGATCAGTAATGATGAAGATAGGGAGACGTCGATTATGCAATAATAACTGGTGAAATCGATGGTAATAGTAAAGATTACCCTCACAAAGAGAATATATTATTGATCGATAGAAGTGTTTTGTTATACTCAACTCAGATGCTTTCAATTTCATCATATATCGCTTATTATTCAACAATATCTCTGGAAGAAAGAAAATAAATACGAAGAAACCTCGAATTGATTGTCTGTCGGACTAACATAAGTGTCGGACATATTCTTCTCGAGTTCTTCGTCTATTAGCTGACTTTTTGTAAATAAATTGAAATGTCTTCTAAGTCGCAAAAAAACATTTTGGATAGAAAAAGAAAAACTTGAACTCAAATGTCATAGTTGACAGTGCGAAGTATGATTTTGAAAGTACTTATAGTAACTCGTTTGCTTTGCTTGAAAAATTTTATCTTAAATATTGGAATTCTATCCTCATCGGGCACAACATATGATTTGATGGTGAGAATATTCTCTCAGGAACATGGTTCAAGTTCGAAGTATCACTGCTCTTTCTCTCTTTCATTTTTGGCGTTGTTTGCCCATGCATAATTGATTTGTTACTATATTACATAAAATATTATTAACAAGCAAGACAAAAGAGCAAGAATGTTTCACAGCTTGACGTATACGATGAAATAAGATGACTTCTGTGTCGTGCACCCTGCTGATAGTAATTGAATTAACCTGCTTTTTGCTGCTAAGACATGTTTAAGGGAAGATTATAATCGACAGAATAGACAATGAACTCAGAAATCTGCTGATCATTGATCGTTATTTAATTATTTAATGGTTAATTAGAAAGCAAAATGTGTATCGTACGTGAAGAGTATTGGTGATACTCGAGAGAACGCATCGATTGAATATGTATTGTTTATCGGATAAAAAGAAGGATATCGGATTTGGGTCTATCAAGAGAAAAGAGACACGACTATCGCGTATCAATGCATAGTTAAGAATGAGAATGCAACTCAAGGATTTCTAATCTCCGTAATAGCTTAATATGCGACAAAATTGTCTGAGAAGGATGTACATGATCAAGTCATTCCAGTAAATTCCTTGGAAAAATATACGGAATTCATCAAACGAGTTATTCATATAATAAATTATCGTGAAATTTTCTCTAATGTTTATTGATTTCAAACTGAAATATCTTAATTTATTGAAATCATTTTTGTGAACTGCATTTCATTCATCCGTTATGCTACGTGAACCGGAAATGATACAGATAAAGATGTTGATTATATAATAATAATACTCGATAAGGTCGATGGTTATCGGAATGATGATTTCAACAAGGAAAATGTTTTACATAGTTGATCCTATTTAATATTCAGATGTATCACAGAATTGGAGGGAAAACAGTCAATAAATAAAAAGCATTGATCTCGATGTCAGTATTTGTTGTTGACATTAGTTTCCAAGATGCTTTTTTAATATTTCTCTGGAGGAATTCAGATGTCTTTTAAGTAGAAGGAGTGTTTTTCAGTGAAAAAAAAAACAATTTACTGCAAGCATTTTTGTTTTTAAGATAGACAACTGTCTTTCATTCTACTTCCGTTGCTTTGTGTGCTTGAAAAAAAGTAATTTTATATTAACTTGTTCAAAAACGTCCTTTTTTGATATAAAAAAGAGGAAAAAAAAGCAAAGTATGAGTATTTGACGTGCATAATTAAACATTTGAAAAAACTAACAAGTAAGGAGAAGACGTCATTCGGGAGAAGTGAAAACAATTGATTGCAGAAATGACGGAATCACCGATGAGCATCCCAGTTTATGAAGGTTCGATGTTATCACTTCGGAGTACGACTCCGTCCTTGGCTCGTTCGCGACCGATGACAGGTTTAGCCAAACGGTAAATGATCTGATTTGTTCAACAGATTTCGAGCATTTTCATCTGTAGAAAATCGGAACCGGAACCAAAATGGAAACGTGGCGATTTGGAATCAAAATATCGTTGTGTAGCATGTAGTAATTATTTGCGATTTCCCCTGCAGTTCGAAGATTGTGGTCATCATATTTGTTCGGGCTGTTTACCTGACATAATGCGGTAGTAATGGAAATGATAGGAGATAAATTGTTGATCTATCTTCTCTTCTTTAGTGTCTCTCCGCGTTGTCCGAGTTGCCAACAACCAATCGCTCGTGACAAAGTTGTCAATGACAAAGGACTACAACGAGATATTCAAAGCTTGGATGTCTACTGCTATTACAAAGATAAAGGCTGTGATTGGCAAGGAACATTGAAGGACTACATGGTAAGAAGACTATGGGAAAAGGTAAACTTGTGATGTGCAATATTTACAGGGTCATGTGGACACGTGCGGATTCGTCCAAGTGGATTGTACAAATGCCTGTGGCGTAAGATTTGAAAGACGTTTCGCTCCCAAACATCAGACTGAAGATTGTCCTAAGCGAACTGTTGTTTGTGAATTTTGTATGATAACTGAGACTGCTTACAATACAGAGAATTCACTTCTGTTTATTAAGGTAAAGGAAACATTATCTTTGAAGAGGAAATTCCTCATCTAAATACTTGTCCGGAATTCAAAGTCCCGTGTCCAAATGGATGTTCAAGTCAAGAATGGCCACGTGGTCAAGTATGTAAATCCATTCGAGTTGATACTAGATTTTCATAAGTTGCGCTTTAGATACAAAATCACTTGGATACTATGTGTCCAAAACAAGAATTATCTTGTCCATTTGGTGAATGTGGCTGTGAGTACCGTGGTCAACGAACAGAAATTACCAAGCATATGCAAGAATCGCCCGGTCTGCACTTAAATCTTGCTGGGCGAACTATCACAATCCAAAAGAAACTGTTACAAGCCTATGAAGAACGTACAAATGAACAAAAGAAATGGATCGAATTGTTATCTGTACGGGTCAATGCTTTAGACAAAACCTACGGAGCTCAATATATATGGAAAATCGATCATTATCAAGTACAATAGAAACGTTTCCATTAATCAATAAAAAAATCTTTTTTTGTCGTTTAGGAGCGCCTAGAAGAAGCGCGTACAGGTAAAAAAACCACACTGTTCAGTCCGCCATTCTTAACAAGTCGACATGGATATCGCTTGGCACTTTCGATTTGTCTCGGCGGTGATGGAAAAGGTAAAAGGAAACATTCATATCTGTTGAAGAGGAAATTAGGCATTCCCATTGACTTCTTTTAGCGAAAGGAAAATATGTCTCGCTATTCATTTGTGTATGTCGTGGTGAATATGATGCTCTATTATCTTGGCCATTCTCACATCGTGTGACATTCACCTTACTAGATCAATGTGAAGATGTTGATAATCGTCGTCCAATAATCTACAGTGTTAAACCAAATATTTGTAAAGAAAACAAGCCATTCTTAGGCCGACCGGTGACGGAACGTAACGCAAGCTTCGGTGCACAGAAATTCACAGATTTAGACACCATGGGCACACTTGAATATGTTAAAGATGATACGGTCTTTATCAAAGTCGAAATTGATAATGAAGATATGATCATTATATAAAGGCAGAGAACAGAGAGAAAGATTTTTATTATTTATTCGTCGCTGCTTTCTTGTGCAAATAAGTGACGAGAAACTCTTAACGTTGTCCTTCTTTTTTCAAATACAAATTAAAATAAAAGCACTCAGTACTGAAAAATAAAAAAATAATTTTGATTCGATTAACAAAAAAATAGAAAATAATAACAATCGTGACGAAATCTTTATTTTCGATTGACACAACGTCCTTGCATTTGACACCCAGGACGAAAGTCACATTTAGAGAAAAATCAAATTCCTTTCCGGCGAATTTGTTTATTTAGTCGATTAAAAAATTTATTAAATTTCTCTTTTTCTCGTGTTATCTTAGAAAAGAAACCGAGTGTAAGTTTGACAGAGTAAACTGAATATTAGTATCATTTAAATTGAAAAAAAACGATCGGCTCACTCGTTGTTCTCTTTCAGGGACGACAACCGTCTATAATTAGTGTGCAGTTCTTTGTCAACATTCATTGATTGTAGTAACGAAAGTGTAAAATGAAAGCGAGAAAGAGAAAAGAGAGGGTTGGTGAGAAGGTGAGAAATCAAAAAATGGCAGTCACATAAGCAGCACACATCGAGCATTATAACACGAGCAAAATCTTCGAGCTATAGAATAAGAAGTATTGCTTTTTCTTTTTCTTCTCGCTTTTTTATATGCTTGTTTCGTCATCTGCAACAAATGATTATCGGATGTCAACGATACCACCATCCGTGACTCCCCAATCGGTTCGTGTTCGTACACGAACGTTGAGACGATGTGAACCAGCATGGCCGTCACGAGATTATGTCCGACAAGAGAACTATGCTCGACGAAAAGTGCAAGAACATCAAGGTTGGACTTGTCCACGAACAATTCCGTACCAAGATGTTGCACCACCGGTCCTATCGCCGCGATCATCGAGACCGATTACTGTAAAAATCGATATATCATTTTGTGAATAATATATAATTCAACAATTGTTTGCATAACCTAGACTGAACAACCGGCAATTGTAATATCCGATAAAACAACTTCAAAAACGCAGAGTAGTGAAACATCAAATCGGCCGAAATCAAGTTCAACTGCGCAGGATGATCATTTGGTGAGAATAGTAAACAAAACAAATATAATATTTTTGTTTGTGTCACAGAGGAGATTACAATTTGAAACAACTCTTCGAGGTTTACAATCAGCACGGCAACAGCACATGAAAAAATCAAGGTAAAAAAGATTTTCATGTTTAATGGAATATTTCAATGATTTCTTGTAGCGATATTTTGAGAAGTGTCAAACTCGGTCGTAGTACAAAAGATGTTGTCGAGAAATTGTCTCGTAATGTAAATTTCACTGAATCTTATCTGGAACATGTTTATGTATTTGCCATGATCGTATATAGGAAAATGTTCGTGTACAAAGCGTTGAAATGAACAAACCGCTGAGTGCAGACAGTGATGAAAAAGATCAAGATGCATTATACGATCGATTAATCGATGATTTCGATGATGATGATGACGACGATGGAAGGTTACTGATCATGTGCATGTGTTTCTCTTAATTAAATATGACATTTGTTTTAGTGAAAGTGGTATTCGAGATGATATTATGTCACCAAGAACACTGGTTAATGCGCATACGACTAGAACAGATCCAACCAATGCACGCGATTTGCAAAAATCTCGTTTAGATGAGTAAGAGGTTCATGTTGAGAAACTTTTCTTCGCAAAAAATTTTGTTTTTCTTTCTCATCAAGATTATTGGAACATCCAGTGAAACTATGTCATTCAGCGCCACCATTGAATCGGAAAAATTTCAAAAGGGATATTATACGACCGTTTACACCACATTTCAATCGTCTTTCATCAAGATTACGTCTTAAAAGTCGAATGTCAACTCGGTATGTTCAATAGTGCAACTTCTATTTCCATTTCATTCTCTTTTCTAGCTTCAAAGACGCACTGTACCGTCAATTATGTTGCATATTATGGTTCCTACGTGCTATGTATTCGGCCCAGAAGGGAAAAAAAATTGGTGGATGCTGGAATATCGATCAATGGTAAAGACTTACATCTCTTGTTGTCTTTTGGAAAGGTATATACTTCTGTACTTTGAATTTAGGCAAGAGAAATCCAAGGGTGCATCCCGGACAAATACTGATCCGTCGGAAAATAGTTCTGAGCATCGCACTGATACATCACAAGATGAAACCATGTCATTCCGTCCACTAATAGATATACTCGATGATGTATAGAAATGAACACATTTTTCTACTTCCTATCGTTGCTCAATATATTTTCAGAGTATGAAAAAACCACATATACACGAGGATCCAAGAATGTTCGTCTTTCCTCAACCCAGCATTGGTATGTCTATTCGGACTTGAAACTATCGGTTTTCATGCGTAGGTCATTTTTCTATTGAAGATAGTCAAAGCGGGACGCAAGTTTCAACTGATAGTGACGAAATATTTCACTTGCCAATCGATTCGATTTCTTATGGTCGTGATTTAAATGAATCAGCGTCTTCAAGAAGCCATCATGAAGATCTGATGCAGAGCGTCAATTTAAACAGCAGCCAACCAACGGCAAATATACCGAGAAGCTCTGCAGTATCAATCAGTTTAACGAGTAATACCAGTCGGGCATCCTTTTCAAGTGATGTGAGTGAACCACCTGGTGGTGGTGGTGCCATAGCCCGTATACCGTCAATCCTCGAACAACGACGTCAACCCAATGCATTACTTAAAAAATGGGTTCAAAACCAAAAAATCACCATCAAAACGTCGAAAAATGCGTTACCCATACCTCTGCCTTTGGCTGTGAGTGACTTGCTACTAAGGTTTTACATGCGATCGAAAACTATGAACTATTTTCTAGGATAAAGAGATTCGTTTATTGCGAGTGGGTGATGCAAGTGACTTAAATCATATATTTGGTCTCGAGAATGCGACGAGTACGAGTAGAGAACGAGTGAGGGCACGACAGAATCGTGAAATCGAACAAAAACTGGTTATAAATTTACGACGTCGATCTGCGAGCAATATCGGGTAGAAAATGCTGAGTTTATTTTAGAAAAGATGTTTTCTGTGTGTGCTTTTTTTAGTGTTTTTCATTCAAAAGAACATGCAGAAAGATTACACAGTCTCAAACGCGAATTCGATGAGTTTACCGAAGAAAAAATGACCACTTTAAATAATAGACTTCAACAAATCGATAAAAATCGTCTCTTCTATTATCAAAGCAAATTAAATGACATGCAGAAACTAATGCCACGATGTACTTTGAGTGAAAAATTATTAGCACAATTACGTTTTGACAAAGACAAACAAAAACAAAATGCCATTCATCTCAGATATCGACCATGGTAACTATCTCATCTTCATCCAGTGCATTCTATTTCATTTCCTTTCTGAATAGGTACATCGATTTGAAAGAAATGGTCGAACCGGAATATCGCGACAACCAGTTAATATTGTGTCTCTTGAAAGAGATGAGAGAATACGCTGATGTAAGATATCTTTTCCTCTAAACTATGAAATTTACTCATTTGTAACGTCGTTCTAGCCAAGTCATGTACCGACTGCGATTCGATTTAAGAACGTTCTTCAAGACTTGAAGCCTCATGAGATATGCCATCCGGATATTATGGCCGCGATAGAATTCACTCGTGTTCATATCGTCGAAATGGGAATAGAGGAGTTCGATTCATTTTTCCGTAAACAATTTCCAGAAGCTTCGAAGTATTTGAACATGGATGAAGAGAGTAGTGTGATAAACAATAACGAGAAAACCATCTGATATATGAACTGATTTTGTATTTATATTCTGATACTTTTGCTTAATAAATAGCTGTAATGAATCTTCCTTTCTAAATTTGCTGACATAATTAGAATAGAAGTGATCTGTCGCTCTATGGAAAAGTCAAATGATATAATGCGCTGACAACTAACGACAACTACGAACATCTTCTGAAATTTAACTGTTAAAGTCATTGTTTTAAATCAAATCAAATCTGACGAAGTCAAACACAATGAACGAGATGAAAAATGGAACCGTTACTGGCGAACAAAGAATTGTCGAGCAGACTGAGATAGTCTGTTATGTTCAAGCCAAGACATTTTTCGATACTATCACATTCGGTGGCATTCATATGTTTTGATCTAATTTCAGATGAGTTTATCACAGGTGAAAATAGATAAATTGTGGACTCGTGTTGATCCATCAGCTAAACCTAATCCTTTTTTGAATAGCCAAGAAATCAAAGTATTCTCTTTGATAGTGATTGCAATTGAAAATGAAGAACTTTTTCAAATTTAGACTACAACGACAAACACGAATGTTAAGATTCCGTCTGTTACACAGCCAATTCATCGTTGGCGACCAAATCAGCCTCTATTTACTCTTCCACCCCTTACAAAAAATACACATACGACTACATCTATGCGAACAATTCAAGTAATTGATCCGATTATCACACCGAGTGTACCCATCAGTAGCTTAAAACATATGCAATCAGCTCAGAATCTATTCAGTATTGGTAAACGTATGCCAGAGGTTGAATTGGCTTTGAAACAATTGATTGCTGATATGGAAAGATGTCCGCGGCCAGAAGAGGAACTACCACAACCGCTATCTCTTCGTGATGTAACATTACATGGTTATCAACGACATGCACTTGCTTGGATGCAATGGCGCGAATCGAATTCACCTTATGGAGGTAAATAATTTACATCAGAATAAACTGTCTATTCCGTCTGAATGCTTTCTCTCTGTTATTAGGAATCCTCGCCGATGACATGGGGTTGGTGCTTTTTGCTTATATGAAACAATGAATCAAATTTCTATTCTTCTTAGATTGGGTAAAACAGTTACGACCATTGCATTTCTTCAGCTCCGAATGAATTCTATAAAAACTCAATCTTCTGAAGAGATATTCGACACAACAAAGTCTAATCTAATTCCGACAACATTAGTTATTTGCCCGGCAACTTTGATGAGTCATTGGGAAAGTGAAATCAATAAGTATAGTCGTATGAGATGTTTCATTTATCACGGGTCAACGCGGAAAAAAGATATTCCAACTGGTGGTGCAACTCGTGCTTTTGGACAGTATTGTGTCGTTCTAACATCTTACGAATTAGTACGAGCTGAACATACAGCTGAAGGAGCGAAAGTAAAATACAAATTCGATCGTTTTTCAAAACAAATCTTTCTCGCTTTAGAATCCATTATTTTCTGTCAAATGGCAACGAGTTGTTCTTGATGAAGCTCATCGAATACGTTCACACAAATCTCAAACAGCTCAAGCATGTTCAGCTGTCGACGCTATTTATCGATGGGCATTAACTGGCACACCAATACATAACAAAGCTGATGATTTCTATTCTCTTCTAAACTTTCTTCATTATTCACCATTTGATGTTTATTCCACGTGGAAATTATTCTCATCGAATCAGTATAAATCGATTGAACGAATGAAAACCATCGTTCGTGCATTGATTCTTCGTCGGACGAAAACCGATTATGACTTAAATGGGAAACTACTTGTGCCGTTACCATCCAAACAAATCGAAATTATTTGGTTGAAATTAACCGATGAAGAAATGAAACATTATCAACGCGTCAAAGTCGAAATGACCGATGCATACAGATTATTCATTCGAAATCGTCGCGAGAAGAAGAAAACAAATACTGTAGTTCTTTTCACACTCATGTAAAACTCGACTTGTCTCAATTCAAATGAACATTATTGTCTTCTTTGCAGGTTGAAGTTACGTCAAGCATGTAATCATTTATCGTTAGTTAAAGATCTATCGACTGACGATGTATTTGATGATAAAGATGATGTTGCACTGGAATTATCCATGTTCAAATTGGATTTGAACGATACTTTCAATGACAAGAATATCCAAGCCCTTGCCAAAGATGCTGAACTTCAATATGATATGACATTCATGAGTACGAAGTTGGACTGTCTTTTGAAGAAGATTCATATGATTGTTAATCAACTCGGCGAAAAATGTAAGGAAAACAACACGTTGGATTTAATGATTGTCTTTGAATGAATCGTTTATTCGTAGGTGTCGTTGTCTCATCATGGGTAGGCATGCTGAATATCGTTCGACATCATTTAAAGAAAAATCTTATACGCTCACAAACGATCAGTGGTGAAGTGAAAATTCCTGATCGACAGGCGATTGTCCAAGCATTCAATAGCGATGAAAATGCTTTTATGGTAAAATTCTATAGATCTACTAGAAATAGAGATGCAACTTTTCAATTGAAGGTTCTACTTCTATCATTGAAAGCCGGTGGTGAAGGTCTTAATCTTGTTGGTGGTAACCATCTCTTCTTATGTGAACTTTCTTATAATCCACAAAATGAGCAACAAGCATGTGATCGAATTTATCGAAGTAATTAAATATCATTTGATAATCGATTCAATTGAAATTCTCCTTCTTATTCTATTAGTTGGCCAACGAAAAGATGTGCATATTTATCGGTTAATGGTGAAGAATACAATCGAAGAACGAATTAGTAGCTTGCAAGAAACCAAACTGAAACTAGCTGGGGATGTACTAGCTGGTTGTATAGATAAATTCAGTTTGCGATTAGAAGACATTGCTTTTCTATGCTCATAAATACGAACACGATTCGATCGTCAACAAACCTCAATTGTTACTCTTTCTTATTCATACTAAATTTGTACAGTTATTCATTTTCTTCAAATAGATACAATACATATTTTTTCGAATAAAACGAGATTAACTTAAGTTATTCATTTTGTACACATTCGATTATCTTTTTTCGTATTACATATACATACATATATATGAACATAGGATATTTTTAAAAAAAGGATAAACATTTAGTTAGAGAAATTTGTTATGATTTGTTCGTTGGTTAAACATTGAGGATAGAAAAAGATTCAAAGAGTTATACCATTTGGTGAGCAATAGGCAAATGGCCACCATGCGAATGACAATCGACTACAATCATCATCGTTGGGGGAAGTTAAGCAATAATAACGTATAATTACACTCCAAAGAAATAAAACGATTGAACAACTTGTTATTATTGTACACCATTGTAATCTAGAGAGGAATGTATCACGGTGAGAACGTTAGAATACAACAAACCCTATACCTTTTCAAGACACGTTTTACTCGAGTTGGTCGGACGTTTTTAACTGTTGCAGATCGATTGGATTTTTTCTCAGTAGTCTTTGAAACGGCATCTTCTTTCGTCAATGTTCGATTAAACAATGAATCGAATTCAAGGGCCATTGATGAGATATCTTCATTTAGTTCCGGCGTTGGTGAACGGCTGGTCGTGCAATTTGTTGATGAATTCAAACCAGAGTCACTGGTTGTTATTGCTGCTCCACAGGGCGATGACAATCGTCGAATATGTTTTGATGGCGAGTCCATTTGATTAAGTTCAGGACTTGAACGCGATCGATTTAAACATCGACATGGTAGCGATGCTGACGCCGAATTAAACAACTCGCCATCCTCACGAAGTAATTCTATTCGAAAAAGAAAGTCATGCTGGACAGTTTGGAGCACAATTTACCTCGAACGGAATGATACGGACAAACACCATTTGTTAAATTCTTTTTAAAAACGAAAACAAGGGTTCTAATTATTACCAAGAGAGTCGAAGAAGAAGCAGTCTTACAGATACACTCTGTTGCGGATGATTTTTCCTGTGTGTTAACATTCCTGAAGAGAAAATTGTCGAAAGAATATAGAACTAGTTGTTTTAACATACCATTTTCATCGAATTGCTCTTGCTTTTCTCTGCAACGAAATAATTAATGTAGAACTTTGAAGAGTTTGATCGCTTACTTTGCTTTCGAAGTCATTTTTTGTACTTGTTTTGTGAGAAAATGGCATTTTAATCTCTGTGCCTTTTCATCGCCTTGTAATTTGAATAATTGTTCTTCTAAAAGACGAATCTTTTCATCAAATAATTGTTCTTTAACTTTCAGTTCTTCGATTGTTTCATGATATTCTTTCAAAGTAGAAATAACATTTGAAGAAGTCACATTTGTTTGACTTGATTGAGAGATTTCGTTCAATTCTATTTGAAATTTCTGTTGTTTATCTAAATCCAAAAATATCACATTGAAATTCTATAAACATTTTCAATTAAGTAGATCTTTACGTCGACTTGCAATCAGTAATGTTTGTAGTTTTCTAAAACGTCCTTCAAACACGTCTTTATTGTCAATAATCTTCTTTATTAAGTTCTTAATGATTGATAAATGTTTTTCAATTAGAGTTGAGGTGGTTGAGATACTCTCCCGATCTTGTTCACATTGAATTTTCTCATTGAGAATCGTTAAATGTTCGTTGATAGTCATTCCATTCACATGTAATTCATGAAACTATTGAAAAGAAAGACAAATCATCACATAAATACTAGTGCAAACGATCATAAACACACCACATCTTTCAAATGAATGGAATTGAAACTATCACTTTTCGATAGAAGAATTTGAACTTCCATATCATCAATCGTTTCCATGTTCGACGAGTCCAGACATTGAGAAACACATTCGTTTGATATATTATCCTATGAGACACTGAAATACAATCGAGAATTCATATATTACAGCACTTACCATGGTATTGATTTCAGCAAAAAGCGATTGACCATTAGAAATTGTGACGCGCCGTGAAACATCAACACGTTCTTCCAGTTCATCACAAAGGAAACTTTCTTCTTCACATAGATTTGAAAGAGATAAACGTGCTTCAATTGATTCCATCTTTGCACTAAAACTATGCCGTAGAGTTTCTTGTTTAGCGTATCTTGATAACATACTTTCGTAATTGTTGACGAAGTTCTTCCAAGTTCTTCTCCAAATTCTCATTTTTTCTCATTGTAGTCTACAAAAAGACACGTATTCTATCGATTAAACTCAATATTATCTTGCTATCTACTTGATTTTCAACATTCAAATCATCGATCGTTTTTCGCAACGAATGAATAACTTCATTATTCTATAATAAACCAAAATGCAACGATAGAAGTACATTCAAATCATTCGGTTTTTTTATACTTCTTTCAATTGATTTTGAATAACTTTCATCTGTTCTTCTAATTTCTCTTTTTCATTCTATGAAACATCAATAAACTGTATGAGAAATCTCAATTGTACGTCAAGATCTTACTCGTTCTTTCTTCCATTCACATTCAACTTCACTTAACTTGTTCACACATTGATTTCGTTCGTCTCGAATGATTTGTAACTGATGTTCAATATCAATTAACTGCTCTTGCAGTTCAAATCTTTCTCGTTCACAACTTTCATTCTCTTCCTTCAAAACGCGATTGGAGGTTTCTAATTGAGTCTTATACATGTGTAAATCCACATTTTCGTTTGCATAACGCGTACTACGATTAAGCTCGTCTTCTAATCTAAAAATCAAAAAAAAAACTTTTCTCTCGAATCATTTTCGAACGTAAAAACATACGAAAGCTTTTTCTTTTGCATATCTTCGTATTGTATTTGTAAACGATGGTGATCATCATCAAGCTTCTTATATTCGTCTTCAAGCATATGTAAGCATTCCGTTTGTCGTCGATGAACCTCCATCAATTCATTATAATCAACTCTGCATCTAGAAAAAAAAACAAATTCTTTGCTACGCTTGGTGATGAGAAATGTCAACAAACTTTTCGTGATCGATTGATTTTCGTCGTAAATCGAATGAATTGGATGAAGCATCATCACTTGTATGTGACTCGATATTTTCTTTGTTTCTTCGCTTCTTCGACGACGACGAAGAATTAAGTGACATCGATGAAATTGATTTTGATACTGGTGTACTTATGCTCGATTTTCTAAAAGATTAGTCTTATCAAAATTTGAATTGTTTGATCAAAAATCAAATATTTACTCAACAAGTTCAGAATAAAGCTTTTCAACAGCATTGAATAATTGATCGAATGTCACTTGTTGATCTGATCCACCCAGTTGATTTAATAAAAAAGCAAAATCCAATTGATTCGTTAACTTCAAAGAATCACTTTTTTTTACAAACAGTAAACCAATTGTCAATTCAACTTACGAAATCAGAATTTTGTTCAGTTACAAAACGAAAATGTCGAATAAGTTCCCCTGCATTAACACGTTGATTTTTATCGAGTACACACGAATTGAATATGTGTTGTAAACTAATACGTTGTTGAGACGTCTCGGATCGTATGTTAAGTGATTCAGTTGATAAAGCCTTTTGACGATTAATTACTGGCGATGTCATTACAATCGTCAAGAACAAAATGAAATTCTATTTGATGAAATGAAATGAACGAAAAAGAGAAAGGAGAGAGAGAGAAAAAAAAGTTGACACAAACGAACAAAGAACTCAATTATGAGAATAGGACGATTTCTCTCACGGTTCATTGTGAAATATTATTCAATAGAAGAGAATAATAGAGAGGATCGTTGAAAATTTTTATCAAGATTCTTCAGCTATAATTGAACAAAAAATTATAGATGTCATTAATATCTGAACAATACGAAATGAAAGACTTTCGAATTTTACCATAAAATATCACTCTTATAACCTATGTACAGACAGTGCTTGGTAAGAAGAGAACAAAAGAAACAATGCACTGATTTACTCTGCTTACTTACAATTTTTGACTGAATAATGTCTGACGAAGACATTGGCATTATTGTCATTGCCCAATCATCTACCGACTGAGATTAACAATCATCGAAGTATACTGCAGATGAGTGATCAAACGTTTGTAATCGTTCCAAAACTTCAATGTAATTTGTGTTTACAGAGTATTGCTAAGATTGATACAACAAGGCAGGACAAAGATAGTAAATGATAGGTGATAGACAGGATGCGCCTGTATTTGCATCGTGTATTCAACATTCAGGAGAATATCTATGTTATGAATGTGGAGAACCGTCAACCAGTCGACTATGCCGCCATAGTATTTTTGAGCTGAAACTATGAGACACCTTCTAAGTGTGAACTATTAATAATATAAAGCACGAATAATTCTTGAAAAACGATCTGGTTTGAAATTACGTGGTCTTCTCATTGAAAATGGTTGGATTGATCCTGTTTCACATTATAGATCATATTTATCATTTTCAAATGCAAATAATTTAGAAGAGAAGAACTCTACACTCTATGATCATATCGAAAATCAAGTTAAACAATGTGAACAGATACTTTTTGATCAAGCACACGTTTTGGATAAAACATGTGATCTTATTCTCAAGGAGATAATACGATACGATGCAATGAATAACTATTATAGAACTCGTCAAACGGGGAGATGTGTCAATGTTTTTGATATTTGTCTAGATGACACAATACTTGCCTGTGGGGAAAATTGCCCATCAGACTTGAAATATGTCACATTTTATTTGCAACGACAAGATGTTTTGTGATGTTAACATATTAATGGTGCAAACTTAGGATGGATGAAATGATCAGATTCTGTTCTTAATACATTTTATGCTGGTCATTCTCAACCATCGATTAAATTATTATCTGATTTACTTTAACAAATTCCAATTGTACTTTACAATGGCGATTATGATTTGGTTTGTAATCATTGAGGAACTGAGACAGCGCTAAATACTATAAGTTGGAACAATGGAACTGGTTTTGATTCGGGAAATGGTAAATTGACTTTACCAAAATCGCGGATTGTCGAAGGCGAATCAATGGGACTTGTTCGAAGGGCACGTAATTTAACTTATATTCTCACACCCTCATGATATTCCATTATTTCGATCAGAAACTTGTAATATTGAACGAAACCAATTGATGTTTTTCTCAGTTTTAGATGATTCATATGTATTAGATAATGAAAGTTTCGTATAATATTAATCAAATCCTTCGAAAATTTCTTTTTTGCTTATGTTATAGTAGTTACTATTGATAATTAACTTTTTTGTTTATTATAGATTAAACGAAACTAAATCGATATGATTCTAGAATTTATCAATTCCTTTAACAACACTACTAGACGTATATTGAGGACAGCAGCATGAAAACTACCTAACGATGAATATTCTGCAAATATTTCACTGCATATTAGTTTTCTTAAAATCGTTTTCATCTTATCTCATTGAAAATTCAAATTCATTTTCATCTTTTTCTATTTCTGAATATCATCATATGATAATATGTTATCTTTAAGCACATCAACATTTCACTGTTAATTCGTACAGAGAAATACACACACGTTTGAAGGTGAGAAAAATAATGTAATAAAAAGAGAAAGAACATACATTTCATAAATTTCAATTGTTTTTTTCAATGTTATCAGATAGTATATCATTATCATTATCATCCAGAGTTGCCAACAACACTATAACTACCACCAAAAGATCCATAGCTGGCAGTAGTGATGCCGTTTCGAGTAGTACCTGTATAACTACTTTGACCAGGTAAAATTTTGACGACGACTGTAGTTGTCACTCCGTTTTGAGCATAACCAGCATGTACAGCAGCAACATTAAGATTTGAATCATCTGTATAAATATCTGAGCCCCAAACGCCTCCACCCAAAGATCCTGTTATCGAAAAAGAATAATATTGTCCATTATTGCCTCGATAAGTATAGGGACTTCCGCTTCCTGCTATTACGTCTAGAATGAAAGATTTAATCATATATAAACATAAAAAGAAAGAAGATACAGATTGAATTATGATTTTCCATTGATAATTCGTTCATCGTAAAAAAACAGTATTGAACTGTTGATTTCATCCAGTCAAGATATGAGAAAGGAAACGAGGAAACTGAGAATCAAAACTTCGCAAATTTGGTTTTCCTGATAATATAAAAAACAGATGTTTTTCGGAAAGGTCAAAATCAGTAAAATACCTAATCTTCAAACATTTCATGAGAGTGTATTTCATTCATGAATAATTCCATCAAAGATCTTCAATGAAGTCGAATCCAATCGAATAGATACTTGTAAGAAGCTCAAAAATATGTTGAAAAAAAGTATGGAATGAACTATTGCTTCTCTTTCGTTAACATTATATGGCGGTTCTCTCAATGAAACTTTAGCTGACAACATGTAACTGAATCTTCACTATGTTTTTTGTGCAATTTACAAACATTTCTTGTTGAATTTGCAGAAATGACATTTAAATATAGACTTAAATTATATACACAATGTTGATAAGACTTCATAATTTTTCATATAGAAAAAACTCAGATATAAAGTGGATATTGAAATCTTAATTCCTTCTGCGATATCAATATGAAATTATTTGTCAAATACTAATTAAAAGTTTCAAACTGAATCATTTGCACTAATCATTGGCTTTGACTTACTAGATATTGTTGATGAGGCTGTCGATGGTGTTGATGTTGTGGATGTTGTTGTTGTGGACGTTGTGGATGTTGTTGTCGGTTCTATTTTAGAAAATTAGAATTATAAATAGAGAAGAAGATCGGATAAGATTTTATTCTTTGATTCTTTCTAAAAGTTAAATATTTACTAACCAGGTGGATTTCGTGTTCCAACAATGACAATCATAGTAATAGTATTTGTATCAGCTAACATATTTCCATTTGGATTTGGTATATTATCAAATAATTGACATGTCGAAGTTAGTTGATGAAAAGTAATTGCTCGACAATAAGTTTGAGCTAAGCAATTCATTTTACATTTGAGAATGTTCGATACAATATTAGTGACAAATGGCAGACAAGTTGTATTAGCACATTGAAATGTCGAATTAGTTATTTTTGACATACGACATAATCGAATATCTTGTTCAACTGATTGTTTAATAAGAAAAAGAAGAATTGACAGGCAAATTCTTCCGTAGTTCATAGTCAACTGTATTTCAAGGTAAAAAGCACTCGACTGAATAGTAAAATTGACTTCTTTTTTTTAAATTAACGTTTGACTTTCTCTTTGTTCAAATGCAATTTGGAAACAAAAATGCATACGTTTCCTAGCAAATATAAAAGGAAAACGGCAAGAAATACGTGTAAGAAATATTTCGGTTATTTAATAGATTAATAAAGAAAAAAAGTCATTCTCTTGAAAAACAATCTCGTGGAATTTTTTCGCTCCAGAGAACAAACAACATTATTCTAATCAAGTAATGTCTTCCCACTTCTTCTTTTTATTGGTGTTATATGATTAAACGTATACTATGCAAAGAAAATTACATAGGGGAAAAGATTGGTGTTGGTTATGACAAGAAAAAAGTTATGACAATGTATCATTTAAAAAGAAAATTTGTTTCTCTTCACTAACGATAATAAGAAGAAACCATCAAATGTGAAAGTCATAATTCCAAAAATGTTTTCAAGAAACATATTTTAATTAGACAAAACCTAACAAATATGTAGATATCGTTAGCGTATTAAAACAAAAACATCGAATGTTCAGGATTGATAATCCATAAAAAATCCCGAAATCCGTACTTTCCCCTCTTCTAAATTTCTGTATATATTAACAAAAGTTACAGCGAATTTGGAATTCAATGGCAACACGTTACATCCTCATCCTCAAGACACTTATGATTTTAGAATAAAATTACCAAATCAACATAAACAAGTAAGAATTTCAAGTTTAATTCAGTTCTAAATCAACTGAACGTATATACGAATAAAATCGTTTCATAAACTTCTTGAACAAGAAATAAGTTATTTTGATTGAAATGAAAATTCATCGGAATCGATAACAACTCGTTTATCAGATGACGTATCACGTCTTCAACAAATAACTGGAATACGTTTAAGAATTATTTGTGAAGTTATTGATACATTGATCTTTGAATTTATTATTTATCGGTTTTTATTCAACTATTATCGCAAGATAAAGGAGATAAGTGTTCAAATCAAATTCTTCTTAAAGCTAATTCAGTAATATTATTATTTGATTAATTATTATTATCTATTTTACATGATCGTTGAAGTTATTCGAAATATTCGTTGTATCTTCATCAAGCATCAAAGTTTGTTTTTGTTTTATTAAATTCTTCATTGAAAATATTTCTTCTTATTTGTTGTTTCCATGAAGTTAATCAATTCGGTTTCAATACTTGTTCGACATGATCGCGAATTGTCACTTGAACATTTTCGAGCTATACAAAGAAGATCAAATCGAAATAAACGAAAATCATCTGTAACGCCTTCTTCTTCTTCATCATCATCGAACTGATCAGCAATTGGATGAAAATCTTTGATTCTATATTTCATTGCGCATGATAACGTTCCAGTAACAATTGGCGCATCGTCAGATAGTCGAATTGATGTATATGTAATGCCACTATTGTTCGGTTTGATTGCTGAACATGTGGTGTATGATGGATATTTTCGAAACTATGTATGTGATCACTTGATCATCGAATCCATTTTTTTATATTAAACTAAATGAAAAGATTGAAAGTGAGATTTCATACAGGTTTGATTCGACAACGTAGTCATCGTCATTTTTGCTTAAGATTGCAGGCGATAATGCTTTGCTTCTTTCGTCGAGAAACTGCGGACGCGCTCTGTCGTCATAACCATTGATTCTAAATGGTCAATGCAGACACTTGAAACAAAGAAATGTTTTCTGGTTGCGCATATGTTTACCATTTGTTTTTCGCGTCATTTGATCCCAAAATATTGTATCTTTTTGTTTAACCCTTTGACTTCTTCTGTTACAAATTGAGATTTAGCTGTTGTGCAAAGTAACTCACATTGTAAACATACGCGTATAACTTGAATTTAATTGCTTTAGTATTGACGGTGCATGCGGATGGCGCGAAAGGTGCGTTTCAAGAATAGTTCAACTCAACTTTCAAGTTTGACATGACTGCAGTATACAGAGATGTCACTCGTTAGCGTTCACGCTGACGAAAAATCTGATAAAGTTTTAAAAAGAAGAGTAGGACAAGTAGAGTTTTCACTTACGATATTAAAATAACTATAACATCCGCATCATTTTATCGGAATAGAATAATATTTGGAAAAAATCTTTTTCTATGACAACTTAAACGAGTATGTCTTCGTCCAGTAGTTCTAATATTAAAAGACGTAAAAAACAAATGGACCCATCTCATGCTCACGTTATTTTACCGACTAACGCCACAAGTGCTGTCAATCCACTAGCTGCTACAACTCCCACGGCAGTTGTCCGAAATACGGTCGTACAGACGAATCGCGAAGGTGAACCAGTTCAATATACAGAAATCATATCAAAGGGAAAAGAACACGAATCGCAATCATCAACAAAAGATATGACAACAACGAAAGGTGATCAAGATTTAAAGCCAAAAGAATATATCCTGAAGGAAGCTGATATTTACAAGCCACTCGCTGTTGTTTCGGACTCGACGCCAGTAACTAACGCAAATAATCAAATTGTTGGCTCAACAGCGTCTGGTAGTTTGACTACGCCAGGTAAAATTGTTGGTGATTTGGAAACAGTCGTTGCAGAGCATAGTAAAGCTATAGTAGCAGAACCCGTAACAGACAAAGTAACAAAAGGCGAGACAAACGAAACGAAAAAATGATCAGATGCTTTTGTTCAATGAATATTGAATTTAATGATAATTAATCAAGCATTTCAGATTCTTTGCACTTTCATGTTATAACTATTTATCGTGTATTTTCACTGGCAATGTGTTTGAATAAATTTTTATACTAACCACGCATATGAAACATGCTCCAGCTGTTTATAGTTAAGCTTCTGTTTTTCTACTCTCAAAATACGTTTTACAACACTATTAGAATCATTTCATACACTTGTTTTCGTATACTTTGTCTTTCACATCATTTCGTAAGAAATATCATATGACCATCTATGATCAAAATAATCGTTTTTGATAATCCATCCAAACGATATATTACATGATAGCAAATACACCAAAGGTTATAGTCCACTCAAAACACTCGTGAAAAGTAACATGATATTAATGACGTTAATAAAATTTTTATCGTTAAACATAATAATCAAACGGATACTCGTACAATTGTACGACGAACAAACAAATAAAAGTTTTATCGTCGTACTGCGAACTAATCGGTCGAAAATCAAATTTAGTGTTGCTTGCATTGCCGGGGAGAGGCATGCATCTTTTTATTGAAATTTACAAAAAGAAAAGAGTGGGGATAAAATCATAGAATCATCGGCAATACTACAATGCCATAGATTTACAAGTATAAGAAGCATTAAAATTGTTCATCTGTTGGTGTTTCTAAGGTGGTAATAAATAAAATAGATAACGATACTCAGCGGAGCTATTGAGGTCAACGCATAACCGACGATTTGAAATAGCAATGGATAGACAAATGATTCATACGAAATCAAGCTCACGGTACGAAATGCTATGGCCAGCATACTGAACAGCCATATCGGCACAACAATAATCCAGCAAAGCCATATATGTGTTAGACGACGTTTTAAAACTTCACTAAAAGAAAAAAGAAATCATTAATGTTTCTGAATTTCGATGCGTTACTTTACCTAATATGTGTGATGAATGTCTGGCCAGGCCACTGCGGTGGTGGACATTTTTGAAACCATGATTTGAATGTTGTGCGATAGGCAAAGAGAACTGTCGTTAACTGTGCAATACATATAATTAGCAATGGTAGAGCACCACAAATGTAACCATCAAAGATATTAAAGATGTAGAATCCAGCTCTAGTAGTCATGAGAAGACCGAATGAAAATGAAATTAGAACATAGACAGCAACAACCAATTCTCGTCGAATTTTTCGTCTTTTAGGTGATCGTTCGTACCATTGATCGAGTTTATCGAGTGTTGCTGTAAGCACTAGAAATGCAAAGAATTTAATGAGAAAGAAAAGAAACTACTGTAGAACTCTATTCGTACCACTTTCACATGTAACAAATTGCGAATCGATACCAAGTAAGAAAATCATAAAAAAGAATGTTATTGCCCAAAAATGTGGTAACGGCATAAGACTAATTGCTTTCGGATAAACAATAAATGCAAGACCGGGTCCACTGGACACAACTTGTTCAATAGATACATTAGCTTTATGGCTCATAAAACCCAACACAGGAAATACAACAAAACCACTGAAGACATTCGTCAATATGCTTGTTGTACCAGTTACAGCAATATCACGATAGAAATTATAATCAGGCCGGTTATAACTTGACAGAGCCGGAATAATACCCCAGCCAATACCATAAGCCCAAAGAACATGTCCTAAGAGATAAAAAAAATTCTTTAGAAAAGCTTGGCTTCATTGTGAAGATAGTTTTCACCTGCTGCTTGTATCCATGCTTTTTTATTTAATAATGCTTGTCCGTTAGGTACTAAATAATATTTTAAACCACTCCAAGCACCGTCTAGCGTCATTCCTCGAATAAATAATGCAATCATTGGTAGGTACGGGAATAAAGCTGTGAATATGGCCACACGGCTTGTTAATTTAATACCTTTCCATAAGCATAGGTAAATAATTGTCCACATGACTACTAAACCAACAACACTTGGCCAATGGAATGTTGATAGACCATCAAAATCGTCTGATACATTGATAATCGATGTATTCCAAAAACGCTCAACTGAACTGATAATACTTGTTGTTGTGTTCATCTGTAATGCGTCATCTCCTAATAAAAATATTATAAAAAAAACACAGATCGTTACATAACGAAAGAACATTATCAAAAGAGAAACCTTCGATTACCTACTTCATCGCTCCACGGTAGTCGACAACCGATGGAGGCAAATGAATGATAGAGATAGAGTCCACCCCAGACCATAATCATGACATAGTATAGAGCACCAAAGAACGATATAGTTACTGAAGCAATACCGATTCCACGCATTGCTGGCGCAAATTCCCAACAACCGACGGGACCTTTTCGTGAAAATTGACCAAGTGCTGTTTCCATCATTAGCAACGGAATACCACATAGGACACAAATAAGTACATAAGGTATGACGAAAGCAGCACCACCATTCTGAAACGCCAAATACGGAAAGCGATAGAGACTGCCTAAAATAGAAAATTACGATTAATCATCGATTATTAGTTTTCACATCGTTCGTTATCACTGCATTTGTACAGATTATTATTATCAGTCTATTGACACATGCAAAACGATACTTTACGTTTAGTATCAGTTTTCAAATTCGCTGCGACCTTGACTACGAACGGCTCGATTTGAAAGTGAACTTAGCTAAGTAATCTTCGCCTAGGTATTGAATTATGCTTGCTTATCTTACCAAGTCCGATAAGTCCGCCAAGCGTGGTAATTAGATAATCACAGTTATTCGACCATGTTTCACGTGTATCTTCTTCGCCAAGAATTGGTTTTCCGCTGGAGTTTGAAGGATTATTTACAATAATTGTAGTTGCATTCGGTTCTGGTTCAACTTCAGCGATATCACGTGACGATTCAGAATAATCGTCGAAATTGATGCGTTGTTGCAGCGGTGTTTGTTGTTGTTGGTCGGTAGTAAGCAAAGAAACAAACATGCTCGCTGAATAAGATTTCATCTTAACAATTTAATCAAATCGAACATCATTTCTTTGTTATGTTTTATTGGACTTTGGATGCAATGATTTATTAGCGACGAAACGATATAAATCCTCGGCCATGAGTCTACACACCCTATTCCTCTTTCTTTCTCTTTCTTTTTCACATAAATAAGAGAACGATAAACATAGCTTGGTTAACAACGTATGCACTCTGTTCTTTCCTTTCCCTAACAAAATATTTTTTGTTCTTTCATCTCATACAATGCATAGAAAACGTCTTTTCTTTCCTATAGAAAAGAATTTCAAGAACGCATAGAAAGGGAAAAAACTCAAACGAAGCTTGGATCGTGCTTTTACTGCTTCAATACAGTTCGTTTTTGTACACCTGTACTCTATAGTACTGTACGTGTTGTACAAATGTCAAACTAGTAGATGATTCATTTACTACTAGTACTGCGTGTCAATCGATCCAGAATGAAAATACTCTCTTCGTTAGATGTCAGCGTATGACGTATAATAGTCCTAAGATCTAATTTTACATGTGCTCAGAGGAAATATTTCTACCCGAGCTATGCCAGAATCTGTTTTGTATTCGATAATATATGATTGAGAAAAAAAAGGGAATCAACATCATGAGTAGAAAGAAAATATGTGAAGATATGTAAGAATTTTTTCTCATATATATGCGTTGGCATTCTACCATAAACTTTGCTCTTTGAAGTACCAGTGATATATTTGTGGATTATTATGATCCAAAGTGCAAATCTCTGTATTGACATCGTTTCATGTAGATCAAGACGAAGGAGATACTCGCCCGATCAAGAATGATTTGCATATAAATCAATCAGAGCGTAGATATGACGAAGAAAATCTTTTACTAATGATTTATACGCTTAACTATTTGTTTCTTGTGAAAGTTATCTATTATACAAATGTATTGCATTATGTGTCACTCATATTGATTTATAATCGCAATGAATCGAAAATAATGTTTGGAAAAGAACGAATACGTTTTCATTTGCTGAATACATGGTTATAATCTTAAAGAATTCGGAGAAGAAGAAGAAGAAACAATGACGATAGGAATCCGCATTCTTCTACATATATTGTCCAAAGACACAGTGAAACAGCATGTTGACACATCTCATATAATAAAGAACAAATTATGTATTCCGATTATTCCTCATTCGAACAATGGGGTGCGTGCATTTCAAGGAGGCAGGAGTTGATCTTAGTCGATAGGAAGATGTGATGGTATATTAGGTAGAATGTTAATCATAATATATTTATTGTTGAGAAAAGGAAAACAGAAACGAACCGCATGTCATCATAGTCACACTGAATGGATATGAAGGAAAAGATCACGGAAATATTCCGACTTGAAAGAGTCACAGTTCAGAGTGCAATATGAAAGAATAAAAGACATTAAAAATGAGAGAACAAGTGCATAACAACTGAATTAAAAAGAAACAAAAACAAGCAGAGAGCGACTAATCCACCATTATGTATGTGTGCGTGTGAGCAGAAGATATGAACCATGCATATCCTTTTCTTGTTTAAGTTCATAATCGTCGAAAATAAATAGAGAGAGAGAGAGAGACAGCCACGCAGAAAATACAAACAAATCGAATGACGGGAAAACTGTATAACAATAATAGGTTATCGATGTAATAATATTGCAGTACTAATCTATTCTTTGACATCTTCCTCTTCGGGTTCAGCATTCCGTAACCAATCGAAAAATCCGGTCGTAGATTTCACAATTTCGTCGTAGCCTACGAGAACGAACAAATAACACTCATATAATTCACGATTCCATTTCAACTTACCATCACGATCGGATTCATCTGGGCGCTCTAGCCATTTAATGAACGTTTCTTCTCCCACACAATCTGCGTCATAGAATTTATCGAATAGTAGTTGTGCCATTTCTACGAATAGAAAACATATTATACGTATGACTGAACGACGAATGAACGTTTACTTACTTGATGGATGTCCAAGTTTGGTGACAAAATTTTGAATAGCGTAAACTGCTTGAATTTCATCTTCTGATTTTGTTTCGATGATACTACGTAAAATATTCATGTTTTGTTTATCAATGAAATCTTGTATTGACTGCTTTTCATCGCGATCGACTAAACGGGCTTCCAGATACGATAAAACTATATTTCGAATATAGTATTTGCTGGCCGGATTCATATGCTATCGTGAACAGAGAAGTTAGTAAAATTAAATCTTGTACGTATACACATACTTTCTGAATATAGGCTTGAATATTAGTATTGGTCACAGACGCGCATTCATCGTCTTCTTTTCCAAATAATTGAACCAATTTAGGATCAGCTGCAATTGAATTTGAGGTGTTGGTAGTTGAGGATGTGCTTTCTTTTTGTTCGGATAACCAATTGTATTCATTAAGGAACGAAGAGTCAATTATGCTCGACTTCAATAGATCATTGAGAGAATAACCAGTAGATTCCCAAGATTTCTGCACTTGAGACTTGGACTAGAAGACAAGAGCATAGAAATACACGAGATAAAAGCGAAGATGATCGGTTCTTACAGAAAACTCTGAAGCGTATCGGATAATGTATTGAAACAATTGTTTAGTTTTGTCATCGGGAACAGATCGTAAGATAGGTTTCAATAATATCATATTCGATTCTGCAACACCCATAAATGCACCAAGAATTTCGCCTATATATTGCCAAATGAATGGAATATCGACTATGTAATCGGGTACAGCTTCGACTACCATTTGAAAACTGAAAATAATCAACACAAAAGTAGATGTCATGTTACACATTGATATTTTTCGTACCCAGTGGGGAATCCGTCGTTTGATATCACTTTTTGTCTGGAGGCACAGCCAAGTAGATGTCCGATAGCTTTTCGTGCGCGTGGTTTCGCTTCTAACACATTCGTGAATAGTTCTCGAACGATAATTGCTTGCTGATTAGTGTTCGATGTGCAAAAATCAGTCAAATCTTCGATAGCTTCCTGCAAAATAAGAGAAAAGTCATTACTAAAAGTGTATCATTTCGTTCAGCAACTTACTTTCACGGAGCGGTCATGTTGATCGGAATAGTTTTCTGTATATTCTTCAGATAACGCATGTACGCGAGATCGAGTTTTTTCTTCATCGAACGCTTGATTATTTTCTGTCGACGAAGTTGCAGATCTTTTAGTCGTACTTGGGTCCGGTGAAGCATTACGAGATTGTTCACGGCTGACAGCACGTGATCCTTCACGTGAATTTGACATTGATGCGTTACTGGAGTTGGCTTCTTCGTTATCGCGTGATAACCCCTAAGAGAAATACGAAAATAAAATAGATGAATGGTGATCACACAAGTGTTGTTCTAATTTACATTGACTGGTGGACGTTGGGTAGAGTTAGAGACAGCCTTGGAGAATAACATGTTTTGTGGGCGGAACGATGGGATAGAAGTTGTCAAAGGTTTAGTGATTCTAAAAGAAGAGCTTGCCACTTCTAGAATCATATGCACATCTAAATTTTAAAATGCTCACCGGTTGGCATTGGTTTGGTCATCTTCAGTTTTTTTTTCAGTTGTGCTTGCTTTACCCCAGACTCCTTGCGGTTTTAAATTCAATTGCTATAAGGACAACAACTTGTATAAGTAAATCTCGGAAATGATTATCATGCTTACTGGTGCATTAGCTTTCTTGTCTGTTGATTGATATTGTCGTATGGAGTTCACGTTAAAGCCTTTATCGGTTCGATCTGAAGCTTGTCGATTTGATTGTTGTTTTGATCCGCTGCCTCGACTTCCTCGCGATCCTGTATATAATGGTGGATTACCCGATCCGTAATTGTTATTTCCACCGGTATTGTTTCGATACTGATCTGCTCGTTGTTGTCTGTCACGTTCCTCTTGTTCGCGTTTGCGTCGATCTTGTTCATGAATTTCATCGATGGTTACTGGCTTGGCTTCAGCCATACGAGGAACCCACTTAGCCTACACAGAAAAGTCAGATCGTAAAGTCAAAAATATTCTTTGAGCATCAATTACCTCTCTCAGTTCTAACAGATCTTGAATCATAAATCGTGTGCGTGGTGATATTTGATTTTGTTGGACAATGTCGTTCAACTCATTGTAGGTTTTGGTCATTGCTTTCTTATTCGCTGGCTAAAATAAAAACATTTGTCAGTCGGATTAGGAATCAAAGCTGATCGATAATAGAACATGCTGTTAAACATAAAACGAGTGTTAGTGAAAACATTTGCAATTTTAGTGATTTTATCGTATACTAACTTTCTGTTGCTATTCAAACACAAAGGCGAAAAGAAAAGAATCATTACAAAATCCCAGACAGTATATTTTGAAATACTATACCTTTTCATCAAATGTTTTGCCAACAGTACGTAGAAGACGACATAAACATTCGAGATTTTCCTCATCGGTTTTGTCTTTCAGTAAATTTTCCATACAGCTGTACATGATGGATTCTGTTAACATTCCTAGTTTGAATAGTTCACCAATAAAGCTACAGAGAGAAAAGTCAGTTTGCGCTACTTCGCTTTCTAGTTTGGACTTACAGTATATTGCCGAAATGTCGTCGTTTTGCCTTGTTCAAAGCTTCCTCTAAGTTCTCTGCTTCTTCTTTCTGAAGTTTTTCGTCGGTGATTTTATCGACCTCTGCTTTTCGTCGGTCATAGTTAATGTCTTCTCGATAATCATTTTCAAAACGTGTTTGACAACGTGATAATAAAACTTGCCGAAAAGAAATTGTTGTTGTCTGACCATTTTGATTTGGTGTTGTGATTTGTTTCTTTTGAAAACTATCACATAATTCAGCATACATCGAACAGTATTTAGGTTCTTCGATAGCTTTCGAGAAGATAATATCGATCATTCCTTCTAATCGCTCGTGGCGATCAAGTTCAAGTTTTTCCAATTGTTCGACTAGTATTGTTCGATTTTGTGGTGTTAGTTTGTTTAAGATTAATCGAACATCCCGAATGAATTGAGCGGTAGCATCGATAGTCTTTTGTTTTCCGGTATCGATCTCGCGGACAAATTTCAAATTCGTTGGTCGCTTCTGTGCAAGGGGAACAGAACGTTTACTAAGAAGTTCTTGGATACTGTATTGAAGACGTTTTGATTGTGGCGAATCGGTTACGGTAGATGTCGGTGGAATATCTTCAGATGCCTCACTCGATGACGTTTGTTGAGGTAGTTCTACATGGCTGGAAGATAATAATCTTTCGTCTGTTGATTGATTCTCTGCATCAGACTACAACGAGATAAAGGATTACAGACGTTAGAATTTCCATTATTCGACTATACTCTTGCTCTTCGGGAATAAAAGATTTTCGTCCGGAAGTGTTTAGATCGTGATACCATAATTTTACTCGAACGAGTGTTGTTTTACGAAAGTTTAAGATTTCAAAATGCTTCATTTTTGTTTACAAGGAGACAGCTATCGTTTCTTTTTTTCCCGACTATTGCACAATATCAGCTTTTCTTATGCATGACGATGGTGATAAGACATTCTTACAACGTCGAATGGAAAAGAAATTTCAATGATTCACTGCAACAAAATGGCGTCGCATGAGTCAGACTGGGAAAAAACTCAATAGGATTATGACATGCTCATTACTCGTGCAAAAAATCGTTCAATTTAATTTCAATACTCGAAAATAAGTCCAAAAAACTCCTGAGCTGTTTGATTAAATACAACACTTACCACAACTTCCGAAGGTATAGACTCGATCTCGTATTGTTCTGACAATTCTGAACAATCTTGTTCATTATCATCGTCAACAGCATTTTGATTGGTTTCACTACTCGATTTATCATCGACATCATTTTGAGTATGATCATCAACTTGACTAGTTTGTGTAACTGAACCACCATTGACTGAAACGCACGCTTTCTAAATAACACAATCATAGGCGATAGGACTATGGGAATCAAGCGATTTTCTTGACTTTACCTTATCGGAAAAGGGTTTTTTAACTTCATTCGATGCTACTAAAGACGACACACTTGTTGATGGACTACTTGTGTCCACACGTTGATTAGATGATGGGTCAACAATTGCTAACGGAGTTCTTTTACGTTTTTCTGAAATAAAATTCATAGGATTAAATGTGTCTATTGCGTGCTATATCAATGATACTCTACCTGGGACTTGCGAAGACTGAGGTGGATACACATATGCTTGACTGATCTAGAAAAAGTAATGAACGTTTGTCAAAATATATAAACTATTCGCTGATCACATCATTGAACGTGAGAAACTAACCGGCGTTGGTATTTGTCCGCTGTTAGCTATATAGTAAGGTCTGGTAGACATTGGAGTAGGTGTTTGGTATGGCGACATGAGTGTATGATTAGGAACTGCTACAGCAAAATAAAGCAAGCATTGATTAAAAAGGTTTTTTATTTTGACAAATATTACGTTGATATGGTTGAGGCGGTACAAATATTGGCATTCCTAAATTCGATGTGGCATTTTGCGATTCATTCGGCGGTCGGATAAGAGGAATTTGTGGATTCTAGCAAAGCAAACAAACTCAATTCTTTTCAGTATCATATATAAAACGAAGATCATACTTGGAGATTATTTGGATAGACAAGTGTGCCATGTTGTCCATAAGATTGATTCATGTACATTGGTCGTGTTGAATACATAGTGGGCATCTGAGGGTAATACTAGATAGGAAATACATGTAGATGAGACAGACACATTGATCGAAATCTTACTGGAGCTGAGTTATAAGGGTTAGATATGTTTGAATCATAATCTGTAAAAATTCAATAGAGAATATTTCTTATAGAGAAGAATTCAATGAATTTTGTCCCTACCTGACCCATTCGCACTGAAATGACCATTTGGAGGTTGAGAATACTCATTCATGTTTGGATAATATATTGGCTGCTCAGGATTCATAGTTTGCATGAAATATGACAAAGAAAAATGAAAAGATTTCTGTTAAGTATCTGCTTCGTTCTATTAATTTGATGCACGTATCGAATACCGATTAGTCATAGGAGGAAAATGCCACTTAGTGGTCGATGATAGTTTGATTGTTTAGAAGAAGAACTGAATCAATAAATTATTATTTAATCCAAGACAATAGGTTGAAAGGATGTTAATTAAAATAAATTGTTAATTGTTCTTCTCGTCGATAACTGGACGATTAAAACTGATTGTTGTATAAATAAATACTAGAAAAGAAAGAATCGATGAGAACTGATTTTGACGAATAACGTCACTGAATAACAACTATGTATTTGAATGTGTACTCAACGCCTGCGCTTGTGAAGTGAAAAGAAATAAACGAGAAAAGACATTCGATGATGCATGTTGCTCTTTTTTTCCTACGAGAGAAAAGAAAAATCCAACGTTAGGATAGAAAAAAAAATTTCGAAATTTCTTTTCATACGAGGAGGGGATGCCAAATCATTTTTAATTGGTTTATATCAATGAATCATTAGATTAGAAATCTTATTTGAAATTATAGCCTCCTAATTAGTTTCTTATTATTATTAAATCAATAAAATAACAAACAAAATTAAATCGACTATATAGCTTCGTGTTCTTTGCTCATTTAATTAGCTTCCATAGAATTCTTATAGACTTTTATAGTCAGATGTCACTAGTTTGTAGTTGTGGGTCGTTGATCAATAGACGAATTTGCTAAACATGATTAACATGATCAATACAATGAGAACAGTAAGCAGGGTCAGCGCGATCTTAATCATTAGAAGATTATTTTTGTACCACATTCGCCATTTCGCTTCGTTGGTACAACGTGCAAAGCGGTCCGTTTCATCGTGTAAATGCGCAGCTGCTGTGCTCAGTTTTTCCAAGTTAATATGTCGTTGTTCTAATAGATGGATATTTTCTCTTGTAAGATTCGTTACACCAGTGATTTCGTTCTGAAGTTGCTCCAAAGACATGATCTATGTCGGCACAAAGTATCTGATAAGTCCTTTTCACGATGCGAGAATAATTTATAGGTTTGCTTATTCACGTAGACACATGTCAATAAGTACTAGGCACGTATGAAATGATAAGAGAATTTGTATTTTTTTGGTAAATATTGTAATTTCAATGCATCACAAGAATAAAATCAACAATTGTTATTCTTGTGTCAACTTTATGAACAACTACAGCGGGAACCCGTGCATACTGCACGGTAGTATTTATCACTATAAGCTGATTTTCTGTCAGAATCAAGAGATTAGAAAGTATATATAACTAAAATCTCTGCCGCTCACAGAAACCCCAATATTATTTTGTCAATATTCTTTGATAACCGCTTTTTGAACAGAGTCTCAGCAAAAATTCTAGAAACTTCTGGAATATTCTATAAACCATCATATCATTGTTGATTTTTAATCTTTAACATGTGACTCGGCACGGATAAACACACACACACAGAACATTATTCCCTTTTCTGAAAGAAAGGGTTATACAGCGGTTAAACGTTGTGCTAAAAAGCTTAAAGTTTGTCTGTCAGTGTGTCTGTCCTATCCAATCAGAAATCAGCATTTCTAAAAATCAATGAAATTGATCGATAGTTGTTAGAAAATGATTACCGGTAGGGTAATCGAGGTCGGGGAACTTGAATCTGAGGTTAGTTTTAACTAATTATTAACTAGCCACGACTTATTAACATCCATTGTCAGAGTAGACCGAAAGATTTCTGACGTCGGGAAATTCGAATTTGAGGGTGAATCTCGTCTTGTTTTCTGAGTCTGGGCTTGTTCCTTCCTCTTTACAAAGGAGATATTTTTCTTTATCTGTTCTGAAATCTTTTGTAGAGGATAATGAGCTGAACGCTATTCATGGACGTCATGTGTACAAAGATAGTAGCTCAAGAACTTACACGAAAAGATCTAATGCATTGTACATAATGATGTTTCTAATCGAAGAAATCCGAAAAAGTGATATGAGCTTGGTATGATCTTTGCTTTGTAGACTACCTACATCATGCCTTTTCATGGGAATTTAGTAGAAGTAGTTCGCAAAGTGATATACCCGTTAGTGGAATTCCATCTTAGTAACTACTGACGCGTGGACTATACGAAGAGTATTCTGAACACATGCAGCACTAAGAAAGATGTTCGTTTCGAAGCAAATCATACAATAAGATTTTCTTATCTAGTTTCTTGGGGTAGTCGAATGAATAGAAGATCACGACTGTCGAAGCGTCAATAAAAGAAAACCCAATCATTCAGTTGGGAAGTTAATCAAAGGCGAAAGGGATAACAGAGACAGCATGGCAATGGCTAGCCGTGAGTGACCGACCGGAGGGAGGTCGACGAACGACTAGGCGTTTAAATGCTAGATTAATCCTAAAGTGTACGCTTAGAATAACCTTGTCAGGCTTCAGATAATTTTGAAAGGGATTTGACGAATGGATATTCCTCAATGAAAATATTCGACAAGGTATCACTTTGTTAACAACAGAGAAAAGAATCGGTTTATCACTGGACAACACAGGCGAATGTTCAAACTTTTCAAGAAGTCTACTGTATATCGTCCGTCTATGAGTGACTTAGTAAAGCATTTATGAAAATTTCCATGCGCGTGATGTGAAAAAAGAAAAACAGAGGACAAAGGTCAATGGTTGGCCGTGAGTGGCCGTCTGACTAGCCGTTGAGCGATGAATTTTTCAGTCAACATAGTTAGTGCTGGAGAATTCTCCAGTGACAAATGGCTAATCGTTCAGATTCCTAAAACGACTTTTGCATCCTATTCACTCTAGTGTGTGACATAGTGCCATGATTCAGTTGAGCACTAGTAGCAATCGCAGTGCGTTTTTTCTCTTTCGAAGTCTCTGAATGTGTTCAGCATCCGGAAAAGTCTTTCAGAAAAGGGTCAGCGAATCCAAAGGATGAGCGTTACTTGTATATAAGGATGTAATTCGGAGATGACTAAGATTTGCGTGATGTTATACTTCATCCATGCGCTGAGAGAATTCGGATATGAAAAATATTATGTTTCATACGGAAGGAAACTTATTTACGAAAAAAGTTTTCTTGTTTATTAAAACGAGAATAACAACATGAACGAAGAGAAACAACTAACACAAAACTGAGAAACTACTACATGGGTCGATACCAAAATGGCGGATGTGACATAGGCGGTCCATTCATGAAATTCGTCTGAGAATACAACGGCGTTGCATTAAATGGTTGTTGAGGATAAAAGTGCGTTGCACGCGGAAGAAAGGGTGTTCCAAATGGTCTCATCATTGGTTGAGCTGTCGGTCGGGGATACGTTGGCATAGGATATTGTTGCTTTTCTCGCATTGCTGGCTGTTGCACTACGGATGCAGCAATATGACTATGACGACGATCGGCTTGTGGAACGGATGAATTGACAACATCGTTGTATGCATGTCGGTAATCTTTTACAGCGGTGACACGTGTACGATCAAGTTTAACCGGACGTTTTCTTCCTTGACGATCTTCAAAGAAACCATTGACAACTTCGTAGTTGGCTTTCTCATCGTCGAAGCTACGATGATGGTCACGTTTTTTGTATTTCTTCTGCTTGAAGTTCGATGCTATCGATGGTGGTCGATCGTCAAATATAAGCGATTTCCGTAGATGTTCGTCTTCCATCGTTAAACGTTCAACTTCACTTGGTAGCTCTTGATCCATTTGATAATGATAGTTGACTCCTGAGCCCGTTGGTGGTTGAGTCGAATAAATTTGTTGGGGCGCAGATGTTTGTTGTTCATCATAGACTGTCGATGAAGGATTTGCTTCGCTCACCCATCGTATAAAAACATCTTGGCCTGAATTGACATCTTTGATTCGTTCGACACGTATTAGATTTGGTGCTGGCGCATATGGGTCCATGGTTGTCTGTCCTGATTGAGGAATAGGTGTTGCTGCAGTTGTTACCGTATTTGTTATTAACGACTGACAATCCGATAGTGGAAAGGATGGGGCTGGTTGGGTATTTAGCTGCTGCTGCTGCTGCTGCTGTTGCTGTATTGGACGTTGAATTGCAGAGATAGATGCTATCGATGTCAATCGTCGCCTACGCCGCCGTCGACTTCGTCGACTATGATGACAAGATGAACATGAAGATGAGACTGTCGATGATGATGAAGAGCTTGTTCGATTTGAACTACACGATTGCGCTGAATAAGAAAAAGAAATTGCAACTGGGTTTTCAGGGAAAAGCTTCTGCTCTGTTGTTGTACTCACATCTCGATGATACTGAACGATTTTTACTTGTCGATCGATCATTGTCATATTTATGATGCTCCCACAGTTGCCAAGTATCAATAGGCACGCGATCTGTTTTATAATAGAATCCACCGCCTTCCGTATTTGTTTGATAATCTAGTGTACGCTCGCGGTCGGGTGCCGGTACGATACGTATTTCGTTATCAATTTCTTTATTCTTCGATCCGTAATCATCAACCTATGTGATCATATCGTTCAATGTTACAAATTACGATCGTTTGCTTTCTCATACTTTGAAATAGAGTGGCACTTTGGAACAATCCTGCTGGGACGCAGTTGCTTGATAGGCGCTAAAACATGCTTGAACAAGCGCCAGAGCAGCCTGTCTTGTCTTTGTAACAAATGAATGACATTCATCAACAGGTAAATGGCGAGTACGTCGAAAAGTAACGGCGAATAAGGGTGGGTTACGCGTGTTTTCCATTCGAGCAGCTGCTGGCGAATCCAAAGGTACGAAACGCCATCCATTCGGAAATTCAGCACCTGTTTGAGTTCGCGTGGCGAAACGAATACTAGCACAGTAAATGAGCGAACGTATCGGATAGAATAAAACAACAGATGGATCACGAGCAAATTGTAATTGTAACCCATTGTCATAGATTGACAGCCATGCTTCAATACCTAACAAATTTGAAGCAATATTTTCGATTATTAAAAGAGGAAAGATATGGGCATACCTCGAACAACTTCTTTTCCATCTACGGGATATCGTCGGGATAAAGGTTCTTGTATAGCATCGATACCACGTTGACCAGGCGAAGAAATTGCTGTGCCCAAGTATAGTACACTACATTTCGCTCTAAAGAAATCGAAATCTAATTTATATTTGCTAATAATCGAGTTTTATTATTGGCAGGCATGACGAATCACATGGGAAAGAATAAAAAGTATATAAATAAATCCAAAACATGTGATTATCTGTATTGAACAACAATTTAATTATTCATTAGGTTTTTAAATGAAAAACTAACATACGAAATTATCGATTTATTGATGTCTAGTTACGCTTCATAGATCAGATAAAAAAATATGCGTAAATGAAAACAAATAGTTCGTTTGCTCGAAAACTTTCTCAAGACTTGCAAATGCAACTTACAATGGCTGAGAACCATCGATAACAATCGGTCGGTATTGCATTTGTTGCTGTTGTTGACTATAATCATAATTATTCTCATCTACGACCACATGAGAAGCAGCTTGATCATTGTTATCGGTATAAACATGTTGTACATATCTTGATGGATCTATGCTTTGCCCGTTTTCATCTACATATGTATATTCCGCTGTTGGATACTGCATAACGATCTGTATTGAAATATCCTAGTGATACGAAGAGACAGTCATTGACACAAACATCAGGTGTTTCTTTTTCTGTTGTTCAAAAAACGAAACCGTGATGTTAAGAGTAAAAGCAAAGCACGCTTCTTATCATTAATACTTACTAGACACAATAGATGATACACGACATTTGCTGTTCAGCGAACCGTATCAGTCGAAAAGATGTCGATATAGAAAATGAATGAAAATAGTAGATGTGTGATCGTAAGGCGGTAGTGACGATGGCTATCGATTTTTTCTTTTTCGTTTTTTTTCTCTTTCTCACGGTGACCTATTGCCAGATTGTCCATTGACCTTTCATGTACCTCTGTCACCCAACACAAATAACTATACTGATCATGATAATAAAACTCTCTTATGTCTATTACCACCGGTAAGAGAGAAATGTTTTTCTCTATGTTCGTTTTCGAACAGCGATCTACCGGACATCGGCATGTTTCTACAAATGGATTGTGAGACAAATACGCGGTGAAGTTCGCGAAAAAACTATGTTATCATAAATGATCTCTAATGAAGAATCACATTTTTTATAAAACTCATTTGTCATTAGTTGAACAGAAGATTTTATCTGTATGTATGCGAATAATTTTTTTATAAATATTGGTTCAACATATCATCTTTGATTACATCAATTTGATGGATGATTCGATATCACAAATAGTTCAATTCAAACATTAGTCCTAAAGAATGAAACGAATAGTCCTACAAATGACTTTTATATGCTGATCTAATGTTATAAGTCATACTCAACAACAACTAAAAGAAAGTCGTTCGATGTTTATATTGGTGAACATTGACATTCGTTCAAAGAAAAACAACATTCTGTTCTTCCGAGGTGTATAACATATGCCACTTGTTCGTTCCAGAAGAAGAACGAGTATGAATATCAGATGGTCTATCTATTCGAGTTAACGTTCAACGTCACACGAGCGTATATGTCGGGATGTGTCTAATCTTAATTTGAATTAACAATATCGTACGTTTGTCTTCATTCTCACATCAACATATATTAATCAATAGTAATGAAAAGAATATCCATCACTGTCTTTCGATTAGACGCATTCAATATCAAGGTTCGTTTTTGTATACTTATATTCGAATAGTGGAAGTATTTATAGTGCATCATAGTATCAACCAATCAGTCTTTTACATAATAGATTTGTATCAACACATAGATTAAAAAGATTAAATTTTATATGCTTGACTGAACACCGTCATTTTTCCTAGTGTTCATATGAATATTTAGCTAGATTCGTTTTTTATTTTGTATAATATATAGTTTTGTGCGTTTTTTTTTTGTCTGTTTGTTTTGATGGAAATATGCAATACGCGTATGTGTGTATGTTGGTTTACGACATCTAACAGAATCAAATGGAACAAATAAACGAAACAAATAACTAGAGGCGCGAAATAGACACAAAAAAAAGAAAGAGAGAAACATGCACACGCCGAATGAAAGAAGAGAAAAGCAAAACGAAAAAAAAAGACACCAACTGTATTTTCAAGAAATGTTCAAGGTATAGGGTATATTTTGTTAAATAATATTCCTATTCAATATTGAATACAAATACTGTATCAAGAGTCGAGTAATTGAACTTCATCGTCAAGATCTTGGGGTTCAAATTCGTAATGTTGATTCAATTCGTCATGACTATTCAAAGAAAGATTTGTACGTTTTGATTCACGATTATTTGACGATCGACTAGTATCCGCTAAGAGTTGATCTTCTTCAATCTGAAGTTAAGGAGAAGTTGTGCAATACGATCTTCTCTTTCAATTGGAACTTACATCTTCGCTCTCATCGACATCACTGGTTTGACTTTGATTTCTTCGTTTTGCTTCGGGTTCATCACCGTCGCCTTCGTCATCGTCCTCTGCACCTTCATGGGTCGTCTCCGCGGATGTCGCGCCAAGAAGTTCATCTTCGATGGTTTCTGAGAGAGTTCGCTTTTTACCACTGGTGTTTAACGACGTGTCTGCGTTGAAAGAGACGTCAAGATTATGATCCTGAAACGTTAGTCCATTCTGTTGTATCTTAAACAAGACATGAATGGAACATGAGAATAATAGGACACATTGATTTTTTTACTTTATCTGCATCCGATTGAGAAGAATACGTAACAAGTAGTGTATTGTCATTATCACCCGGTTGAATTTTCGTTGCTCCAGATTTCTAAACATGAGAGCGATAGAGCATTGAGTGTTTTCTCATAGAATATTGATATGAACCTTTAAAAATTCTTCTAATTCACTTCGTGGTAAATCATTAATGTTTTTAATAATTAGTTGTTTTTGTTTGGTATTATGTTCATTATCATTGTGAGCATTTGTCAAATTGAATGATGATTGACCTAATGTTGAGCTCATTGCACGACGCTAAATGAAACTCATGTGTAAACGATGTTTTACAAGTTTATCAAATGCTAATTACCATGTCTGCTGATGTTTTAGCTCTTAGGGTCTCAAGTTGTTTCCGTAAAGTCTGCGCACGTTGTTTGAGTGCGTCCTGCTGACTAATTTTTGTCGGCGGGACCGGCTTTGATGTTGATGATCCTGCTGCTGACAAAGACGATGATGATGTTTTCACGGGTGCTGTTAAACGTAGTGAATCTTTAAGCATCACAATAGTAGAATCGACTTGTTTCATCAACGATCGAATAGATTCTTTCTCAGTGTTTGTCTCAGCGACTTCTAGTTTTTTTAGTAATAATTTCTGCTGTTGAATTTGTTCTTCGAGTAGGCCTTGTTTTTTACGTTGAATTTCAACGGCAGCTTTCTTCACTGCTTCTTTTTTCGTAATCGTTGAAGATGGGTGAGCCGTTTTCTTTGAAGCTGGCGCAGCTACAGGGGCTACGGACGCCGCTACCGCTGCGGGAGTTACCGTTGCTGTTGCCGTTGTTTGAGTTGTAGTTGGCTGAGTAGTCTACGAAATGGTTTATTAAGAATAAGTTTAAAACGAATACAATCAATGCAATACCGTTGACGTTTGATCGGCTTTGCTTCCTGATAGTTGTTGCATTTTCATCCAGTGAAGTTTCATGGGATTGGGTGTGCTCGTCGATGGTTTCTTAGTTGGTGCAGCATCTGACGACGACGACGACGATGCTGTCGCTGTTGGTTGCTGCGTAGATTGATTAGAACTATTACTATTGTTACCAGAAGATTGTCCCTAGAAAATGGCAAATCTCGATGTAGATTTCGATGCTTTGTTCGTGATGATTTACCTTATTGTTGTTGTGCCAGAAGATCTTAATGAAACGATTATTAAATAATGGTTGAGGATTTTTATAAGCTGTTTCAGCTTGGTGCTGGGTCGCATAGGCAACCAGAGCTGAATCGGGTGCTCCATCATAAGCAATCTAAGAGACAAAAAAGTTATGTTTATTTAGAAAATAAGATCAAATGAAATATAGAATATACTTGAACGTTTGTAACTGTACCGAACTTGCTAAAGTGCTCGTTCAATTTGGAAATGGTATTGAATTCAACCGGAATTTTACGTATTTCAAGAGTGGCCGGTGTTGCACTAGATCCATCTGGCTTTTGCCCTAAATTCAAACAAAGGAATAAATAAATATCAACGTCTTTGTGCATAATCAACAACATACATGGACGTTTCCATCCTCGTCCATGATATCCATTATTTGAATTCGAAGGGTTCGTATGACTGTTAGCCGTGTTAGTATTGTTATTTGAATCATTAGCTGGTGCTTGTTCTTGTTGTTGCTGCTGCTGCTGGTGTTGCTGGTGGTGATGCTGATGCTGATGCTGATGTTGATGTTGATGCTGTTGTTGCATTTGTTGTTGTGGTCGTCGATCATTTGGATAAGGGCCGGCAGTACCATGCCGTTTAGGGTACATCATCGGACCGCTCGGCATTCCCACTAGATGAAAAGAAAAGAGCAACAATGAAAATGTTGAGTACGGAATAGAGAACAATTAATAGTTTATACTTGAATCATTTTGTCGTAGTTTTTGTTCGAGCGGCAATGGTTCAGCATTGGTCACCACAGTAACAAGTGTACGCTGAGGATTCATCATCATCATTTGCTGTTGTGATAATGGTGGTTGTCCTGCTGATAATGGTGGGCCTTGCATGCGCGCATGATGGTGATGCATAGGATGTCTCATGAACATTGGTGGACCTTGATGTGATCCATGTTTTAATTCAGGTGTTTCAGGATTATATTCGTGGTAATGCGGATGAAGATGAGCTGGAGGCATTCCATATTGCTGATAAGGCGGATAATATGTTTGTTGTTGTTGTTGTTGTTGTTGCTGTTGCTGCTGTTGTTGTTCGAAAACAAGAGCATTTGTTCCATGATCATATGGACATGAATCTCCGAGTGCACAATAACCTTTATTTTCAAAAAAATCACTACAAGGTATTTTTTTGTATAAAAAATTTGTATTTGTCGTCGGTGCTTGATGAATAGTACTGATTGGACGTGATGGCGAGGAACGTGAGGATGAACCGGATGATGAATGTGAATAGGAACGTTGTGCACGTTTTGCTGGCGGCGGTGAACCGGAACGTGAGCGAGACGATGAACGATTCGAACGTTGATTATTGGAATTTGTTGTTTGGCGATAGTGTGACGATGTCTGATGGCGATTAGCACCGCCACTGGTCGTATTCACATGCCGTCGCGGATTAGGCGAATGATGACGACCGGAAGATGAACGGTAGGAATACCGCCTTTTAACAGGTTGGATTATCGCTCCAGATGATTGTTGTTGAGCAATTGTGGTTTGTTCAGAAGATAATGTGTCTTGGGAAGTAGTAGGGATTTGTTGCTGTTGTTGTTCATTATCTTGTTTCGCTGGCGACGAAGAATTTTGTGGTTCTAATAGTTCAGATGATTCTGCTGATTTCTCGTCACTACTATCACTCGCTTTAGGTTGCACATTTTCCTAAAGAAAATATAAACTTATTCCATACGGGTTTCCCAGAAAAACGAAAACGAACTTTTTTTGCCTCTGGAATATACCGTCCATTTCGAATGACGTCAAACAGTTGATCAACAAAATCTTTTGTGGCTAAAAATTCAACACACAGCCATACATACAGATATCAAGTAATCGAAAACAAGTTAAATCTACATACCACGATCAAGAAAGACTTCTAATCGATCAATACAGTTTTCGCGTAATTTGTCTAATGGTTTATCTTTCGCTACCAAAGCGAGAACATAACGAGCTAAAGCCATGGGCTCCGCGTCGCATCTACATTAAGATAAATAATATGCAATGATGTCCATTGGAAAAGAAGAGAACCTACATCGGCTCGAGTGTTGCAACGAGCCATTCTCGTAATGCTACTTCGTCGTCGATCAACATGAAAATAACGATTCTTTAACTATATACAAAAGCGAATCTTTTCACGTTACAACAAATCTAGAAAAAAAGCACGAAGATTAAAATTTCTTTCTTCGTATGTGCATGCAAAATAGAGCATTCCAAATCGATCTGGAAAATTAGTTTTCACAACTTAAACAGAAAAACAACTGTGAAATATATCTGAAGTAGTTAGATGGAAGTGAGATATCATGCATTCATTCTCTGGGAAAACAAAACATTATTTGACCGATGCCGACGATTGAATTGGATAATAAGTAATCTCATTCGACATACGACGCACTTTGCTGGCAGATATAGTCGATTGATTACGAATTCGTATTTTTTCGAGACGCTTTATCAGCCAGACAAGCAGCATGATAATAAATATCTATGAAGATATGTAATTGATTATTGGGCCAATAACAAAAAAACAATCTCACCTGAAGAGATGCGACGCCTACTGTAACACATCCAAGTGTAACTAAGTGTGTGTGGTAAAAATTGTACAGTGCAGGTGAACAGCCCTATTCAAAAATAAAATTGATATTTTGTACTTAGTAACAGCTGAATGAAGGCAGGCAGGACTATCGATTTCTTCGTTCTACTCTTCCAATTGTTAACATACGTGAGAAAATATATTCGACGGGTGTTTGCCGTACGGTTTTCGAGCGCATTTCGGTTCATACGATTTGCAACAACTGTCGGGTACCGCTGAATTCATCGATGCGTTAAAATGTGGATTCAATTGCCAATCCTATAGTAAATTCAAGATGTTTTGATCAGATGATTATGAAAAACAATGATCTCACTCCAAATGATTTTGATCCACAACATCGAAGCTAAAAACGAAATTATGAATGTAATAGAGCTTCTGAAGAATTTTACATACGAGTCTCTGCATTTGATCGAATGATTTCGTTTTTCCACCATCGAACAGATACTTATATTGAATGGTTTCAAGTAGGTTTATTGATAAACGTTCTTCGAGCTAAACATTCGCATTTATTTTCGAATTGAACAATTCAGTCAACTCACATTAACTGTATAACCAAATGCCAGTAAACCAGCTGTTATTTCGCAAGCAAATGTTAATACCAATATCAATAACGTCTAAACCATTCGTGTTCGAATAGCAAACGATTTCCTTCTTCGAAATAGACTTACAAATTTCAATCCTTTTTCATATTCATTCCACGAAGTAATAAATAGGACAATAATTGCTACACACGTAATTATTGCTGATAATAATAAGCAATATGTTGCAGTCGTGTAAAGATAGGCTGAAGCGAGCAAGGCGTATTTATGTTTGGTTACAATTGTCCAAAATGATAAGTAAGACAACGAGAGAACAGCTACCAGCAGAAGAAAACCGACAATAATGATTGAAGCTTTAATACCGAACACACTACAGTATCCTTTATTGCTGGCATTGAATCTATCAGGTTTTTTCATTGGTGTCGAAGACATTTTTGAAAAAATTCTGTTTGTTGTAAGAAAAAAGATAAACAATTGAGTAACTGATTGCAATGAAGATGTTCTTGAAATCGAATTTCACTTTAAATAGAAGGTTAGACACATGTTCAGATTCCGATGATAAACGATCTTTTCAGATCATATTTCCTTCTGATTAACTAGTTGTGCCTTGTTTATTTCGCCTAGCCATTCGAATTATTTGTTTTTTTCCTGTTCTCATCCATTACTTGTAGAAACAATAAGTTTAACATGGACTTTCAATATAACAAATCAGAAACGACGAAAGATAGGTGGCGCTATAACCATACAGTATGATTTCTTCTCAATACCTGCTCTTGATTATTCAAGTGATTGTAGTTGTAAACTGTTACACAAGTATTTAATATTACTATTAAATCTTGAGTGTGTGCAGTTCAAGTTTTTATTTGTCCTTGTCTCATTCTATCTCAAAGTCGTGTTTCATTGAACTCGATGTCTCTAGCTGCCTCTTTAAATTCAAGTACTTATGTTATAAACATCTTAGAAGGTCAATGAAAATGAACATTATCGCACTGTCCATTTATGATTCTTCTTTACGGAAATAAGTGTGCGTATTATTTGATACAAAGTACATATACAATGTATCAAACGACGAGTCTCTTGTCTATGACATTCTGCATATGATGATCAGAAAATCGTGAATGCATTTTAGGTTTGTAAGTCTTCGTTTTTCCAGTTGTTTGCTTGTAGGTTCTACTATTTGGTAGTTGGGACAATGCTCCATAGTAATCAACTGGATATCGACTGACATGGGCTTTTTGTTGATGACTATTTGTAATCGCCGGTAAATAAGGAATTTGGTTATACAATGTAGATGTATGTGGATATGGATCATCGTATAAGATGTCTACGACTTGAACGTCAGAGTCAATGTATGTACCTGACGACGAACGACGACGAATGTGTAAGTGTTGTTGATGGTATTCGTCCTGATGAGAAATATTTTGTAAAGTGGTTCGATGATAGAGATGATTTGATTCAGAGGGAATAGAAGGAGGATAAGGAAGATGGTGGTGATGAGTCTGTACATGAGGACGATTTTGCTGTGCAGGATTATGGTGATGATGATGATGTTGAGGAAAGTAATAGCTGTCATCGTCGTCCATATCAGAGGTAAAAAAATGTTTATCGGTATTTTTCGATTGAAGTTTTGACCGATTCGCGATTGGTTTCGATGTTATTATTAGATTACTTGGGTTTTGCGGTGGTTTATTTGATATCGATTGTAAATAATGATCTGTCCATTCATATTCTGTTTTAAGTTTACGGCGATCTGGTAGTACTTTTCGTTTTACTTGTTGTTCATAATAACCATGATTGTCTGGATCTTTTAATGGTACATAACGTCTCGACGTTGGCCGTTGCTGAAGAGTGCCATGATCTTGATGCAATACCACATTTGATGGTGTAACTGAATCTTTCTCTGAATGATCATGATGTTGTTTACTTTGGACAACGGGCACTCCATTCGGACGAGAGTTCGGTGTTCGCTTTTTTGGTTTGATCGGCAAGGTTGTTAGAGAAAGTTGAGAAGGATACTTTGAAGGATCAGTTAAATTATATGGAGCCTTCTGTTGATGATTTGCCTGACGTTGACGTGCGATCCAATCAGGATTTTTTAATTTGTAATAATACCAATACGGATAATAATTATCATCAACTCCGGTTGGTTTTACCTGTGGTAAAGATGCTAAAGTTCCGTGACCGGGCGGTGCTTTATGGAGGGTCTTCTTCTTAGTCTTTTCTTCCTTTTGTTGTTTTTGAAATTGAACAGCCATCGGAATGCCATTCGCGGGCAAATCATTGTACGTGTATCGAAGACTATGTGGGGTCTTTCGAGAAGATGCTAAACGTGGGGACAAAGACGTTGCTGTTGGTATTCGTTCATTGTCTGCGCTAATTAATTGACATGTATCATTGGATGAAGTGATCGATGAGCGTTCCGATATGTAAATATCTTCTTCATCATAATCATTTGTGAGAAAAAGTGCTCGGTTATCGTTTCTCTGTTGTATATCCCAATTTTTTAAATGCTCTTTTTTAATATGATACGTCATGTTTCACTTTTAACGTTTTCAAGTAATATGAAAAGTAATTGACTGATAAAAATAGAAGAGAGGAGAGGAAAAGTGAGCGGATTCTCTGGTCTGCTCTCGTTCGATGCAATTTGTTTTGTTTGTGTTTGGAGTATGTCGATAGTCAGAATACACCTACGTTGACGATGAGGTAGAGAACATTTTCAAAGAAGTAATAGCCGATATAAATGGAAAGTTAAATCAACAAGATTATTGTGCTCTATCGATGAGAACGAAGTGTATGAGAACTGCTTGTCAACAGGTAGGAACGTAAGAGAGAGAATACCATACAAGTTCATAAATAAATATTGACGTTTGATTTTTGATTAATTAGATTGACTGACATCATAATCACGTAGTCAGAACGATTTTAATATAACGATCGCTGATGAATATTTTCATAGGTAGTTATTTTGATCATTAGAAACGAAATCGAAAAGGATTTCTAGGATTTCTATGGGTAAAAATGAATATTTACTCATTCAATACGAAGTTTGATTTGCTCATATATTCTCTCACTCGTTTTAATGATTGTGAAACTATGCGTAAGATTTTTAAAGGATCAACAAGAGCTTCACAATCACGAATATTGAACGAGACTTGTCGATGACTTCTAGAGATGAACCAGAATTCTCCATCGAAACACATAATGGATGACATATTGCAGACGTTGACTGTTAACAACACAACTAAACATGACTTTATTCACCATTGAGAAAACTAAACGTATAGACAGTGTATGGCATTGTCAAAATACGACTATTAGATTGGAATGGCATTCAAGGAATATGCAATGTTGCTGGATAGTATGCTATTTTTCAGAGGCATCGAATGAGTTTGAACGACAGACGCAATGTGGACGTTTTTCGGTACATAGGGAAAATGCTGAAATTAATTAGAACGGATGGGCAGTAGTGCATACTTAAAAGCGTGTACTTATATAAAATAAAAATCTTTCGGTCTGATTCAGAAAAGGGTTTCATGCGGAAATAATAAAAGCAATTGCATAAAATATAAATTACATATAAAGAGTTCTTAGTTTTAATGTTTTCGTGGGATTGGAAGGAATAGCATTACTACAATTTAAAAAACGAACTATGCATTGCATTTTCGTCCAATATTTCTAACAAGTAGCGCTCATCCTTTGGATTCGCTGACTCTTTTCTGAAAGAATTGTCCCAGTGCTGACCACATTCAAGCACTTTGAAAGACAACTAAGGCACTGCGATTGCTACTAGTCCTCAACTGAACCATTGCATTATGTCACACACTAGAGTGAATAGAAGACAGAGATTGTTCTTTTTCAGAAGCCGAACCGATTAACTATTTGTCAGTGAGTAATTCTCGAGAACTAGTTGTGTTGACTGAAAACCCCATCCCACAATGGCTAGTCGTTTGTCAACCTCCCTCCGGTCGGCCACTCACGGCTAGCCGTTGGCACATATACGATTAGTTTCCCATTTTCACGCCGAACAGTTGGCCCGCTCATAACTGATCGGTTTCTAATCCGAGATATTGAAACTTTACATAATAGCGTGATTTTTGTCACTGATTCTACTCTTCTTTCCACATGCGAAACTCGATAATTGAGTGGTCTCGTTCTCAAAAAGAGTATTAGTTAAATTTTTTTAAAGATTATTTAAGGTATCTGCGTCTTTTAACTCTCATTTACACTGAGTCGGTCTGCAACCGAAGCTGTCAAAGTTCGACATAACTGTGCGATTTACAGGACATTTTCTATTACTCTTTTCAATTTAAAGAGCTGATAATCTGCAGGACTTATTCTCGAAGCTCGAAAGACATCAGTAATATTCGTTAAAAAATCATTGACATAAACTGAGACTCTTACAAATCTCGTCTCTCAAGTGGTTTTTGAAACAAACGTCTAGTCGTTCGTCGACCTCTCTCCTGTCGGTCACTCACGACTAGCCCTTACCACCCTACCTCTGTTATGCCTTTCACATTTGACTAACTTTTAAACTGAATAACTGTGCTTCATTTGATTGTGGCTTCGAAAGTGCTGATCTTCTATCTATTTGATCCTGAAAAGAAAATAGATTAAAGTTTTATTTTATTATTTGCTGTGAAAAGAACACGCATCATAATGCACCCTATGTTTAGAAGACACAAATGGTATTAAGCTTATACCACTTTTTATGATTTCTTGGGCTAGAAATATCATGATGTATGGTATATTAAATCTTCTTCTGTAAACTTCTAAACTACTCTATTGGTCCACATCACATCCAGCAGTAGCGTTGAAACCACAACCTTCTACAAAAGATTTTAGGACGATAGAGAAAAATATCTCTTCTGAAAAAAACGAAAGACGCCGAAGGTTCGTGACTAAGAAAAAACTAACGTCATTATAACGAATTTGACAAGAGAAGTGCCCGTGATATGATGGCACACACTTGATTTGGCTTCTTCACGTAAAAAAGCTCCTGTTTAGTTATGAGATACACGCTTATATAGGCAACAGAGAACAATGGATATCAGCCAAGTACAGCGGTCATGCTAGTGTCGACGAGTCAAGGTCGCATACAGGTCAGAATATAGCAATATATCCCGTTACAGTCATATTTGAGTTCTTCGACCTTGATGTCCTTCGGTCAACCCTACTCGACAAAAAATTTTTTCTCCTTACTTAATTAGTCAGTTAGCTAATTAGCTAATTAGAATTTTAAGAAACTAACATCAGATTCGGAACCCTCGACTCCAATTACTTTCCATCAATCGTTTTCTAATAAGTACGGTTAAGTTTTCATTGATTTATAAAATGCTGCAATCTGATTGGATTATGCAAACAAACTTTTAGCATTTTAATGACCGTATTTTGTCGGATGTCAGAAATACTAAGAATCTTGGACTTACGGCGTATTCCCATCGCATCCGCTGGAGTTTACTCGCTCTGAGCAACCATCCTTTAAAGCGTAGTTAAGACTGGGAACCTCAAACTATACATTAGCTTCTTCTTGTGCACCTTGTTTTTCGAATCTTATTCGATATATGGTCTATATGAAATGAGATCTTTCCGATCTATTATAAGTAAGCGTGAACCTGTTGCTTTTCTGTGCTGCAGAACAGAACATCATGTGACGTACAGTAGGATGTCATTGGTTTTAAACATGGTATAAAGTTAAACGTGTTTATTGAAGTGGAATAGAAATAGAAAAACATAGGATATTATGGATAGGTCATGATAATCGACTAGGCAAAAACGACTTTTTTCTTACAAAGAGACAAGTCTCTGTGTTGTTTCAAGTATGCTGAACGATATATTTCTAACACTTTAGTATGATACCAGCGAGTTCAATGCGCGGGCATTACTTATAAATTACATCTGTATACTGAAATAAGGCTCATTGTGCACGCATTTGTTATCTTGAACTTGGCCATGGCTATTGTTGGAAATATTAGATCTAAACTGAAAACTCAACAACATTTACCATCAGAAGATGATACTTTTGAGCGTGAGCTCTCTAATCAGAACAAATGTGGGAGGATATTTTTCATGTGTTAGGATAGGTTCCTGCAATTACTCAGAAGTAAAGAGCATTAATTAATCCAAGCATGTTTGCCTGATTTTAACAATTACAATTTCTTCTCGCTATTTTTAGTTGTAACAGTGGTAATAAAAAGTCACTGTATACTCAGCTAAAAAGTTTCAGTATCACACGGCGCGATTTTATTTACTGAAAAACAAAATGCACATATTTTCTTTCTTTGACCACGGGCACGCTCATCTTCGACTGCTTTATATATTCATATATACAAATCCTGTCGATAGCATTATATCAGACTTCGTGAATAGTATTGCTGGTCATTGCAAATTCTATTGTTTATCTACAACACATACAGACTATTACTACACGGTTGTATTCGTTGTTGGTACTCATTTGTAAACAAACAGAGACTAAATGTGCGCAAATAGCGCGATTAAAAGCAAGAATATCTGTATTTAGATGATGATCCTTTGCATACTTTCAGTCCACTCGATTTATATGAGTGTACGTATTTTGACCAAGTGCTATTAACTCTTTGCAAATAGGCGGGCTATATACATACCATTTTAGGTCCACCTCTAAACGTAGTAATACTACATGTATAAATTCAGTCTGCGGCGGCTCCAGATAGCCAAAATCCACTTCTGTTCAATGATCATCATCTCGTGCGAGTTTTCAATCACCGATACGTGCAGAGAACTCAAAGGCAAGTATATAAACCAAATGGAATGTACGTTCTCTTACAGTGTAATGCTAAAGAACACTACGAATATATATGTCATATCTTAGCGCACAGACTATGATGTTGAATTATGCACAGCTGAGCGGTTTCAGCTTTGTCATCATTCAAAAGACAGATCTCAGAGCAAGGGTATAATAGGCCCCTAACATTAAATTTCATACGACTTCAAACTTCAGAGCGTTTCAAACAGTGTCGAGATGTTCGATTTAAGAAAACCATAAACACACAGCCCTGTTATCAGAATGATATACAAACGAGCTCGAAAATCTATTGCAAAGCTCTTTCGACGATAAAGTACTGCAAAAACACTTCCCTGATATTTTAACATGGATAAGTACCAAGAGTGAATAGTGCTGATCATATTCGACAAAATAACTTGTTTTCAGACTACGCTGATGGTGGGAGATGATTAATCTAACACAACGATTGAGTGTGCTGTTTTTTAATTATTCTCTCTTCACTACGTCATTCTAGTCAGCTTATAACAGTGTTTCTTTCATACGCACCGTAGAACTCATACATAACGGAAGAATACTACTCTCTCCAAAAATGAACCACAAAAAGAAATAAATAAAACCTCCTCATCAAACAATCAGTACATTTAGGCTTTGGAATAAAACATACAACAACTTTCTTATAATGAAGAATCGCTGCCATTCAGTGTACCACGCCCTGATCTCATTGGCATTAGTAGGAATAACATCTGAACCGCATACGTGCTGTACTATCATCGATCCCATTCTTCTACATCTCCAATATAGTCGAGCCGTCTACAGTAATGTTGTCTTGTCCATCATATCCTGTCAGAAACAAACTCTAAACCGACAGGATCACTCATAGACGCACCGCATTAAGGCGTCTCTTCTACCAAACACTACTCCGTTATACCTTCGTAACTAAACCATTCATTCTCACCGATGCACATGAATTTCTCACAGAACAAAAACCATTACCATTCGGGCAACATTCACTTCTTACAACAACATTCGCTTTCTATACCTTTATTACTCATCAATATCACAATGACCACACAACAAATGATATCTACTAAGCTCTCAATCGAAAAAGATCTGATCAACACAAAGAGCCATCAGATCCACGGTCACTTGTTCTCCGATTGAATTTAAAGCCAGATCTATACCATCTTGGCGCTCTAAGAATGAGACAAAACAGAAATTACAAACTTCTTCGACTACAGCGTCAATCTTACTATATTCCTTTCCAATGCATCTGCAATATGTTGAGCTATTTCATCACCGATTTGTTTTCCGTCGAGGTTAAGTGTGGTGAGTGTCTGTAGGTGTGAGATAGACTGAGTGCTTCATCTTCTATGAAATCTGATCAATATTACTCCGTTCGTTCGCAACGCATCCGAAATGTGTTCTGCTCCTCCAGCATCGATTTCGTTGCCCTCGAGGTTAAGCGTCGTGAGTGTCTGTAGGTGTGAGATAGACTAAGTGCTTCATCTTCTGTGAAATCTGATCAATATTACTGCGTTCGTTCGCAACGCATGCGAAATGTGTTGCGCTCCTCGAGCACCGATTCGGTTCCTACTGAGGTCAAGTGTGGTGAGTGTCTGTAGGTGTGAGATAGACTGAGTGCTTCATCTTCTATGAAATCAGCTCAATATTACTGCGTTCGTTCGCAACGCATGCGAAATGTGTTCTGCTCCTCCAGCACCGATTTGGTTGTCCTCGAGGTTAAGCGTAGTGAGTGTCTGTAGGTGTGATATAGACTGAGTGCTTCATCTTCTATGAAATCTGATCAATATTACTGCGTTCGTTCGCAACGCATCCGCAATGTGTTGCGCTCCTCCAACACCGACTCGGTTCCAACTGAGGTCAAGTGTGGTGAGTGTCTGTAGATGCGAGATAGACTAAGTGCTTCATCTTCTATGAAATCTGATCAATATTACTGCGTTCGTTCGCAACGCATCCGCAATATCTTGTGCTCCTTCATCACCGATTTCGTTGACCTCGAGGTTAAGCGTGGTGAGTGTCTGTAGGTGTGAGATAGACTGAGTGCTTCATCTTCTATGAAATCTGATCAATATTACGGCGTTCGTTCGCAACCCATCCGCAATATCTTGTGCTCCTTCATCACCGATTTGGTTGTTCTGGAGGTTAAGCGTGGTGAGTGTCTGTAGGTGTGAGATAGACTGGGTACTGAATCTCCTTCAAAATAAGATCAATATTACCGTATTCGTTCGCAGCGCATTAGCAATGTGTTGAGCTCCTTCAACACCGATTTCGTTCGCACTGAGGTTAAGTCTGGTGAGTGTCTGTAGGTGTGAGATAGACTGGGTACTGCATCTCCTTCAAAATAAGATCAATATTACCGTATTCATTGGCAGCGCAATAGCAATGTCCAGTGCTCCTTCAGCACCGATTCCGTTCTCCTCGAGGTGAAGTGTGGTGAGTGTCTGTAGGTGTGAGACAGATTGAGTGCTTCATCTTCTATGAAATGAGATGAGTATTACCGTATTCGCTCGCAACGCATTAGCAATGTGTTGTGCTCCTTCATCACCGATTTCGTTGCGCCAGAGTTTAAGGGTAGTGAGTGTCTGTAGGTGTGAGATAGACTGAGTGCTTCATCTTCTATGAAATGTGATGAATATTACCGTATTCGTTCGCAACCCATCCGCAATGTGTTGTGCTCCTTCAACACTGATTTCGTTCGCACTGAGGTTAAGAGTAGTGAGTGTCTGTAGGTGTGAGATAGACTGGGTACTGAATCTCCTTCAAAATAAGATCAATATTACCGTATTCGTTCGCAGCGCATTAGCAATGTGTTGTGCTCCTTCAACACCGATTCCGTTCGCACTGAGGTTAAGAGTAGTGAGTGTCTGTAGGTGTGAGATAGACTGAGTGTTTCATCTTCTAAGAAATGAGATGAGTATTACCGTATTCGTTCGCAGCGCATTAGCAATGTGTTGTGCTCCTTCATCACCGATTTCGTTCCAACCGAGGTTAAGTGTGGTGAATGTCTGTAGGTGTGAGATAGACTGAGTGCTTCATCTTCTAAGAAATGAGATGAATGTTACCGTATTCGTTCGCAGCGCATTAGCAATGTGCTGTGCTCCTTCATCACCGATTTCGTTCCTACTGAGGTCAAGTGTGGTGAGTGTCTGAATTGAAGTAATGTATGAGGAAAAGCGTAGATAGTAAAGAAAACCTTTGATGGCACTTCTGATGGTAAGTATGGGATTTAAAATAGTTATGTTTGGGGTGGATTTTTAAGGAGGAGTTGGGTGTAGATGTGAATTATTCGAGTGAATGATGATGCTAGTTGTTGTTGCGGAAAGAAGTGCTGTGTCGAGAATCGAGACTGGAGAAAACTGTGATAGGATGGAGTCGGACAGAGTAGGAGATAAGTTTCAATATTTGTTGGTGGTACTGAGATTTCTCTTTTGAAGACGCACTGCAGTGAAATCCAAGTCCTACTAGTCTGAAATGTAGGAGCGGGACTTGATGAAGTAAGAGTACAGAGCTTTTGGCTTCAGTAGATGAGTTCTGTCAAAAGTTGTAAGTGCTGCAATTTTTGTATCGAGTAGTGCAACGCAGAAACGGTAACGCATAAGTAGGCGTTTTGCTCGTTCATGGTCGGGTATCGGACGAATGGATCCTCAATGTACATCAAATAAAAGGGAAACAGTGATGAAATGCTTGATGTCATAGGACTTCTGGCTGTGGTTGTCTCATCCTAGGATATCGTTTGTGAATTATGAAATTAGTTTGGGTTTTCCTATGAGGGAATCTACGACATCAAAGACCATTAAGCTTATGTATAGCACAGCCCACAAGAATGTTAGGATACCAAGTAAACTTACTCGATATCGCTGGTAGGTACTCAGAATCTGATTGAGCCGTCGACAAATATTTTGCATTGAACAAAATAGCGTCCGGTCATTTTGATGATCCATAATTCGATAAACTAGTTCGACGGGTAATGTTGAAAATGTGTGCATGTTGTATTTCAATCGTGCAGCAGACTGTACCGTAGTGACTGGAAGCGATGAAAAATATTTGGTTTTGTTCGTTATGAGGAGTAATTCATGGTGATGATGTAGATATACATGTTTTTGACGAAAACAAATGACGTGTAATCATTTCAATTGTTATGAATTGTTGGCGTGCACAGATAGATGGCATTAGGATACGTAGGCGCCGTGAATTCTGTTTTCACAAATACAGTGGTAAATTAAAAAATTGAAAACAAGGACATCTTTTATGACTTTGGGTCCTTTGGAAACCGATTCTATTTTCATCAATAGGAATTAACATCTCTAAATTTATTTTTTTAACGAAAAATTGTAATGAAATATGAAAAACTCTACAGCTTAGATTATAGAGATTCATTTTAATTATGTATCTTTTGTTTTCGAGAACACTAAATGTTACCCAGTCCGTTTTCACTGATTGTTTTGCAACATTTGACGCTTTTTTAGTTAAAAACAAACAGATGATTGTAATAAGTTCGACGATATAGTTTGCTGATAGAGCTTCATGCAGCATCCCTCAGTGTGTTTGTTTCATTTTTTCAAATCTTATTCGATGATAAATAAAACAAAAACAAAAAATGATTGTTTTTCAACCTGAAAAAAAACAGTCACATGATCTTTTATTTCTTTTTAAAGCCAAAAACTATGAAATTGAGCTACGGTTTACTGCAGAGGTGAAATTAACTAGAACATTAAAGTTAAGTTAAATTGCTATCCCTAAGCTGCGTATCTGGTTTTTGTGTTGAAGGGTGAGTTAGAACATTCATTATCTTTCATATAAATAGAATGACAGCTCCCTCATCGAGGTGCTCTAACAATTTGCTGTCAATTTATTTTGATGAATTAATTACCCTATGGTATTTTAATAAATAAGAAAACGTGGAAAATCTTCGAAACACCAAATTTTATCGATTCTATTAGAAAACAAGACGTTTAGCTTATTGGAAAAGTTAAACCACTTTTCAATATCCCTAAACAGGCGGTTTTAACGATAATTATGAAATCTACAAGAACGCTGTAGTATCTTACTTTAAAACATCCATAGTCCTGCTATCAGCTAACTTCCGATTAGATTTTTACAATATAATAACTGGGATAGACAAATGCGAGCAGTTACAACGAAGAGCAAAAATAGTACTTGATGTATTATTTGGCTGTGGAGGATAGTATTTTATGTAAAGCGTGCTATGTTATATCGGTTTCATAATATTTTACTCTATGCTTTCCGCAATAAATTATGAAACGAATGGAACTACATTGTTCTAGTACTTCAGCATCGGTTTTCCTTTGCTGAAACACAGATTGCCTATGTGATTTGCCTGAAAATCTATTCTATTCCTTAATTGATGCGCATTCATAGTCCCTCTTACTAAAATTATTTTCGACGATTTGATTTCACTGGTAGCATAAACCCCTTGGGAACAGGACTATTTTTAATAGAGCAAACAAGACTTTACACACTCTGGTGGATGCAATTGAGACAATGTGTGCGAAGATAAATAAAAATAGACGATAAACGATAGCGGTGGACTATGACATAGCGAAAAATTAGAAGTGATGAATATAACTACAAAAAGAAAAAAGATGAAAGAGGTCACTATACGAATGATAGTATAATGCATTAACGATATATATAGCGACATATATCATTAAAATATCGTGAATAGTATACTCAAATAAATTATGAATTGATTTCAACCCAGACGTATACATACGTCATCCGTTCTCAGGGGATTAAAAACAGACAGCATGGGATGAATCCAATACATCTTATAAATGAAATTTCATGAATATTGGATATCACGAAATATCAGGTGTTATTACCCGTCGTTTCTCAATTACATACCATGTATATAGGTTACCCTTTTGACTTTGGAAAGCTTTGCTTTATTGGCAATATACTTACAAATACCGTGTTCAATTACGTTATTGAGCTATATGTAGCTAACTAGGCGTCATTTGAATATGTTCTTTTTTCTTAGAATAGCTAAAGCTTGTCCATTGGTAAAAAACCTTTTGTATTTGGAATACTTCTCCGCAGTCAAATAATGTGGAGAAATCATCTGGTAGTAATTCAGTCGAATGAAATCGTTCAATAGCATCATCTTACCTCACTTGAGATTGGAACAACTGATATTACTTATATCTCTTGGCTTGAAAGATTATAATGCATATTTTCCTTTATTGTAAATTAGTTTTCATTGAATGTATTTGCCAATCTGAGTCAAAAATAAACTTAATTGTTTCGTTTGCTACTACCAACAAGTAGCGCTCATCTGTTGGATTCGCTGACCCTGTTCTGAAAGAATTACAAGACTCAGATAAAAACTCTAACGTATATCTCACTCTAACGCGCTTCGAACTAAAGCCACTTTTATGCACATTCTTTTCTTTTAATCCTTTTCTACTTTATTCATGCCAAACTGCTTTCAATTCATTTGTCCAAAGACATGGGCAAAAGGAACACTGTTTCTAAAGATTTACGAATCGACTCTCTTCCCACTATTTATAATCAAAAATCAATTTACTTACACTTATTTTATCTCTTCTAGGACATCCAAACAAACTCCTGGTCGCTCGTCGGTCTACCTTCGGTCGACCACTCGCGGCTAGCCGTTACATGTCCAACTTTCATTCTTTCATCTAGCTTAAATTCCCTTCAGTAATGTTATCAATATACTGATGAGTATGAGTATCCAGCCGGCGGATGCTAATCAGCTATTTGGTTTTATTCTACATATTGCTGCTTCAAACACTATCGCCCACAAAAAATCTTCCTTGCGAAAAATCGTACTTTTTCTGAAAAAAACAGAACAGAATTTTTCTACAGAAAAACTAATAATACCAGATTCGATATCTTCGACGCCGATTACCTTTCGGTCGAGTCTTACTCAACAAACAAAAAATTTTTCATTGCTTAATTAATAATTAAGTAATTAGCTGTTTGAAGTCTCGAAGAACTGATATCGGATTCGAGATCCTCGACCTCGGTTACCTCATCAGTGGTCAATCTTTGATGATTATAGATAAATTTCATTGATTTATAATATGCTGCAATCTGATTGGATTATGCAAAAAAAAACTTTATGCATTTTCACGACTGTATTTATGTCGCTATAACCATTTCTTTCAGAAAAGGGAATAATAAGTTCAATTTTTTTGGTTCTAACTTAAAAAAGAATAATGCAACATAATGACGTTTATCTTCTACACTTATAATTTTGCCGAGTTTGAAGCCAACTAAATTGAACATTATTTGATTAAAAGAATAATTAAACACAAGTATAGACTTCCCAGGTCGAACAACCCGGCAGAAAACTATCAGTTCCGCGACTTTCCGTAGAAGCAGTATTCCAGGACCCAACGACTTGATTTAATTAATTCTGCTCGGAACTAGTCAAAACCCTTGGCTGGACACAATTATCGGAGTTTTATGACGCATTCCCAGCCGGAGAATAGGGCGGCTTCCTGTATATTTTCGTCGGAAATTAGCGGAATGTAGCTTCAGGAATCGTTGTTTTCACCGCTACTACATCATTAACTGAGTTCTGTTTATTATTCGATTCCGGGGCGACAGAAGCAAGAGAGATGTTTCCATCCGGTGTTATTGAAGAAGCCATTGTTCATAAAAAGATTGAAATTGATAACTATAAATCAACTAGGTTTGGTTCTATCATTCATTTAATATTTCATTAGTATAGTTCATTTATTGAGCCTCATCTTTCTTCTGAGAAATTTCACACTAATTTATATGAGAATAAAAATGTGATTTTTTTCTTCAAATATAAAATACTTTCGTAAAAATCATTTATTTGTTTATTTATTATTTAGCTAAAGAAAGAGGGCGCTAGAGTTTAGCTTGTTCGTGTATAGTCTACTGAGATCATTGATTCTGGTACTCGTATTCGTGTGATTCCCTCAAGAACCAACAGGAAAAACATGAGATTGATAGAAATTGAAAACAGGAATTCTTGAAACGAATACTGTGACTGGTTTTGGTCGATTCCTTTGAGTTCTGGAGAAAATCGGATGACTTCCGTTACTGCCTTCATTCAAAGAATTCCTGCTTTCACTTTCTATAAAATTCCAATGACTTCTTTTCGGATCGGGCTCGTGCTTGCCGACATAGGTGATGAAAATATTTTCAACAATACATAAAGATTTGTGCAATGAACGATGATCACTCGGTCTTGCTTTTTGATACGATCATAATCATAACCGATGTTTTAGGGAATTCGATTCAAAATCACTATTGTTACCGGATATGCTATATACCTATTACAAGTGCAGTTGTATTCAGTGCAAATTCGATGTCCAAAGTCATGATCTTTACAGATTTCTTTAGAATTCTAACAATCAGTGTGAAGCTAACACGTCGTTTGTTCGTGCCAGCTTCACATCGATATTGACATGACTATGAAAGTCAATTTCAGATGAGACAATAGATGACATTAACTTAAATCTCGTTTGTCAGGTGGATATTTCTCTCTACGAGAAAATGTCACCGAACATATCTTTGACCTTCATCTGATCATTTCTACTTATATCAAAAGTTCATCAAGTGAATAGACAAGTATATCATCCGACATTTTCTCGTTAACAATCTGTAACGAATTATCAAGGCGAAGATCTCTTTTNGCTCCTTCATCACCGATTTCGTTCCCACTGAGGTCAAGTGTGGTGAGTGTCTGTAGGTGTGATATGGACTGAGTGCTTCATCTCTAATCAAATGAGATCAATATTACCGTATTCGTTCGCAACGCATCCGCAATGTGTTGTGCTCCTTCATCACCGATTTCGTTCCCACTGAGGTCAAGTGTGGTGAGTGTCTGTAGGTGTGATATGGACTGAGTGCTTCATCTCTAATCAAATGAGATCAATATTACCGTATTCGTTCGCAACGCATCCGCAATGTGTTGTGCTCCTTCATCACCGATTTCGTTCCCACTGAGGTCAAGTGTGGTGAGTGTCTGTAGGTGTGATATGGACTGAGTGCTTCATCTCTAATCAAATGAGATCAATATTACCGTATTCGTTCGCAGCGCATTAGCAATGTGTTGTGCTCCTTCATCACCGATTCGGTTCCCACTGAGGTAAAGTGCGGTGAGTGTCTGAATTGAAGTAATGTATGATGAAATGCGTAAGTAGTAAAGAAAACCTTTGATGGCACTTCTGATGGTATGTATGGGATTTAAAATAGTTATGTTTGGGGTCGATTTTTAAGGAGGAGTTGGGTGTAGATGTGTATTGTTCGAGTGGATGAGGAGGCTAGTTGTTGTTGCGGAAAGAAGTGCGTGTCGAGAATCGAGACTGGGGAAAACTGTGATAGGATGGAATCGGAAAGAGTAGGAGATAAGTTTCAATATTTGTTGGTGGTACTTAGATGTCTCTTTTGAAGACGCACTGCAGTGAAATCCAAGTCCTACTAGTCTGAAATGTAGTAGGAGGACTTGATGTACCCGTGTTGAGAATGAAGATTGGCATAGGTGAAGCAACTGTACAGTGTTGTTTGCTTCAGTAGATGAGTTCCGTCAAAAGTTGTAAGTGACGCAATTTTCTTATTGAGTAGTGCAACGCAGAAACGGTAACGCATAAGTAAGCGTTTTGTTCGTTCATGGTCGCGTATCGGACGAATGCATCCTCAACGTACATAAAATAAAAGGGAGAGAGTGATGAAATGCTTGATTTCATATGACTTCTGGCTGTGGTTGTCTCATCCTAGGATATCGTTTGTGAATTATGAAATTAGTTTGGGTTTTCCTATGAGGGAATCTACGACATAAAATACCATTAAGTTTATGTATAGCACAGTCTACAAGAATGTTAGGTTACCAAGTAAACTTACTTGATATCGCTGGTAAGTACTCAGGATCTGATTGAGCCGTCGACAAATATTTTGCATTGAACAAAAAAGCGTCCGGTCATTTTGATGATCCATAATTCGATAAACTAGTTCGACGGGTAATGTTGAAAATGTGTCCATGTTGAATTTCAATCGTGCAGCAGACTGTACCGTAGAGACTGGAAGCGATGAAAAATATTTGGTTTTGTTCGTTATGAGTAGTAACTCATGGTGGTAATGTATTTATATATGTTTTTGACGAAAACAAATGACGTGTAACCATTTCAGCAGTTACGAATTGTTGGCGTGCGCAGAGAGGTGGCGTTAGAATACGCATGCTCATTGAATTCTGTTTTGACAGATACAGTGGTAAATTAAAAAATTGAAAACAGGATATCTTTTATGATTTTAGGCCCTTTGGAAACCGATTCTATTTTCATCAAAAGGAATTAACATCTCTAAATTAATTTTTTTAACTAAAACTTGTAATGAAATATGAAAAACTCTACAGCTTAGATTAGAGATCCATTTTAGTTATGTATGTTTTGTCTTCGAGAACACTAAATGTTACCCAGTCAGTTTTCACTGATTGTTTTGCAACATTGGACGTTTTTTAGTTAAAAAAAAACAGATGATTGTAATAAGTTCGACGATATAGTTTGCCGATAGAGCTTCACGCAGCATCCCTCAGTGTGTTTGTTTCATTTTTTCAAATCTTATTCGACAATAGATAAAACAAAAACAAAAAATGATCGTTTCTCAATCTGAAAAAAACAAAAAATGATCGTTTCTCAATCTGAAAAAAACAGTCACATGACCTTTTATTTCTTTTTAAAGCCAAAAACTATAAAAAAAAATTGAGCTACGGTTTACTGCAGAGGTGATGTTAACTAGAACATTTAAAGTTAAGTTAAATTGCTATCCCTAAGCTGCGTATCTGGTTTTTGTGTTGAAGGGTGAGTTAGAACATTCATTATCTTTCATATAAACAGAATGACAGCTCCCTCATCGAGGTGCTCTAACAATTTGCTGTCAATTTATTTTGATGAATTAATTACCCAGAGATGGGCAAGTCAAGTCATTTTTTGACTTGGCGATTTTTATTTTGATCTTTGACTTGACTTGACTTGACTTGACTTGAATGCATATGAAATTTCAAGTCAAGTCAAAAAGCATTTGTAGCGAGGTCTTCAATGCACTGCATATTCTATAACTAATTTGAAATATTACACGAAATGTACATAAAAATAATGAAAATTTTGTTTTGAACGAGACTCTGATTTATGTGAGATTTGAATTGCACAGTCCAATCAG